>CM044432.1:187389440-187506514 GCA_024363595.1 Xenopus borealis
TTGCACAGCCTATCTATTTACCCAGTTTTTATTTTTACACTGAACTGTTCCTTTAAAGAAGGAAAAGTTAACATTTGCAAGGGTAACAATGATGGACGGAGCATGAACCCGCAGATCAGGAATGTTCAGTCTAACAGAGCACACTACATGTGGGTCAACGGTAGGTGGCAGGTCAAATGATTCACAAAGACTCCGCCTACCTCTGACATCACCAGAGGGGACAGGGTGGGGCTGACAAATAGTGCAATCCAAATAATTTTCAATGCAAATGTGTTTTCTTGAGTTTTGCCACAAAAGAGAGATTTTGAGGGTCTCGGATGTTGGCATGAAAGGACCCAAGATTTTGTAATCTGCAACACAGACAGAAGAACATTGTTTCCAGTAGCTATGTATACCACAGCAGTGCAAAGCATGACAGAACGAGGCAGGGCCAGAACTAGGGGTAGGCAGAATAGGCATGTGCCTAGGGAGCAAAGCTTGGGGGGCCCAGGCACATACCTTCTCTGCCACATACCCTAGTCCAATCCCCTCTTGCTGCTCTTTCCAACGAGTATTTTGACATGCGTGTGTCCTTTTTGGTGCATGCCTGGGACACCTGGCTGGTCTGGTGCTGGAACTAGAGCTTGAGCACATATGGTGTGGTGGAACAGACCCTTTTGGTCAGTCCTACCCTTAAGTGACACCAACAAACTCATACCTGCCCTCCATGAGGTGTCAGCAAATGTCCTTCCTACTTCTGACATCACCAGAGAGGGTAAGTATGTCACCTTTCCTCTTGACCAACTTCGGGTGGTGAGGCCCATGACGTAGTGGGGCAATGCTGTAGTGATCAACAACTGGCCGATCGTTGTATCTATCTCCCGATCATCGCTTCTATCTCAGGGAATCCTGCCCGGTTTTAAAAATTAGTAAGTTTTGACCCTGATAGCTGGGCTGTCCAGGTCAAAACCAGACAGGTGACAACCATAAGAGGGAGGCAGATCGGGTATAAATAGTACTGACAAATGTTGTGCAGAGTGAGGTGCATATCACTAAGCTGGATAAGATTCACCACTCTTAAAATGACGACTCTCTGATGACTCTACACTTGGAAGCACGATTAACAAGAGTTGCATGGTCCTCCTGAATTCATACTGAATCTGAGCATTGTATATATTAATTAGAATGGACATTGCACCAATGAAGTGATTTGAGAAACTACTTTCAGTTGACCGTGCCCCATTGGTTACCAGGGGTGGCGAAAATGCTGCTTTCTCGTAACTTTAACAGCATCATTTTGATTTTTTCAAATGTGGACCCCAAAATGCACTTGGATTTGGCCAGATTTATTGCATCCCTACTTAAATATGACATCATCTATGAAATCTCTTGAATGGCCTTAAATCATTATTCTGAAAATTACTAAAGAAATTACTGAAGAAAGTGTTCCCAGTACGGCTATGGGATCTGGTATCTGGAAAATCATTATCCAGAAAGCTCTGAATGTTATTCTGCCTTTGATTTACACTGCACCACAAAGTCTTTTGGGCCCCTGCATTGTTCTGCGATGGTTTTTATTTTGGTAAATTCAAAAATATAACTGTAGTAACTTATTTATTTAAGCAACTTTCTATGATGGACAAAAGAATCTTTACCAATTGATTGTTTCACATAAAGATATAGTGTAAAGAGCCAGAGGAGTGAGCCGTTCTGTAACCTTCTGTACAGTATATGGTTTCTCCCCCCGGTGGTGCATCCTGGTTGGCACAGTGTGAATCTAACGATTGTGTGAACTCTGCTGCTTTTCATCTTATCTCCTCTTTTCAGCAGTCATTTTGTCTGCCTCCTGCACTTATTCTTCCCAGCGCTATGAGTAATGTGCACAGTAAAAAAGATATGTCAGGAAGTGGCTGCCTAGAATCTACGAAACATATGTCCCCACGTAAGGATTGTCGGATACCATGCAACCTGCCTCGCAGACAAATTGATACTCCCTGAGTGTTTCTCATACTGGAAAAAGTTCTCCACTTGTAACAACATTTTCCTTAAAACAGGACTGAAACGTGAAATACAGAAAGAGTGGGCTTCCTGAAAGCAAGATTTGCATGGGTGGCTCAGTGGTTAGTGTTGTTTCCTTGCATCAATGTGGTCCTGAGTTCAATTCCAAATATCTTCCAATAGTTCTCCGGAGATTTGTGCTTAAAAAGGCGAACTAATCGACTTCCCCTTCATGAGAGGCTTACTGATCGATGTAGTGTGATTCTAGATCCAATTTTGCCAAATTCAGAAACTTGTGATCAGACTCGAATTGATTGGAAATTTTGTTTCTTCAGCTCAGATCTTCCAAGATACCCAAGAAATCAATAGGAATTGCATATTTTAATTTTTTTTTTCAAAATCTTGAATGTTCATGTTTATTTTGGAGATGCCACTTCAGTTTTCAAATGGCTGGAGGCCTCAATTAATTCCAGGTTTCAAATTAATTACTGGTATGGGACCTGTTATCCAGAATGCTTGGGACCAGGAGTCTTCCGGATAACAGATCTTACCATAATTTGGATCTTCATGCCCTATGTCTACTAGAAAAACATGTAAACATAAAATAAACCCAATACACTGGTATTGCTTCCAATAAGGAGTAATTATATTTTAGTTGGGATGAAGTGCAAGCTAGAGTCCTGCAGCGGGTTGGGTACCTGCAAAACCCTGCTGTACCCTATGGGTTGCAGGTAGAATTTCTGGGCGCGGGCATAGATGCGGGTCGGCGGTTCTGCAAGTTTGCAGGTCATGGGTCTTCTCAATAGCGATTTTTACTCATTTTTTTCCTACCAACGCCTACTTCCTATGATGTCCCTTCCAGCACTTACTGATTCTTGATTGGCAGCACTTCCTGATGGTCAGCGGGTCATGGGTTCGGATCAGGTACTTGCGGGTCAGGTAGCGGCTCCAGTCGGGTAAGAATGTAGATCGCGGGTCCAGGTTGTGGATTGCAGGTTGCGGGTACCGGTCGGGTATGAGTCGCAAAAAATGGACCCGCAAAGGACTCTAGTGCAAGCTACTGTTTTAATATTACAGCGAAAAAGTGAAAATTTTCAAAAATGTTCTCTTCGTCACCCCCGAAAAAATTTGGTGCCTCACTCACACATCCAGCATTGCGTTGTTCATTAAAAAGATAAAACATGAGTGTGGGTATCACATACTCACAATCTACTGGAATGATTTAAACCCACCTTATACACTTTACGATCTTTCTCAGTTGTGGCTCTTTTAATGCATGTGGTTTACATTATTATTGGATCAATAAAACCTGTGTTCTCTTTCCTTTCATCCAAAGGCTACTTTGTCTTCAAATAATTGTTAAGGAGCCACTGCTATAAAATCATACAACACAAATGTGTCCACTTGTACTCAACAGTATGTGAACAAGTACAGAAATACAGGAGAGGAGAAAATTAAAGGAATAACCAGAGGATGTACAACATCTATATAGGCAGAAAATTTGTCTGCACTGGTGCCATCAGCAAAACTGATGGATTATTGGATAGCTAGTCATTAATTTAGCTAAGAACCAGAAAGCTGGTGATCAAGGCTCTCCAATGACTCTTCTGACCCACCTTCTACTGTTCTCGATACAAAAGTCTTTAATGCTCATGGTCAGTCAGCCTTCAGACTTGGTGGATCCCCAAGCAAATTGTAAGACCTAAGTAACATTTTAAGGAACGTGCTCTTTTTGTTGGTAAATGGTCAACTTTAGGCAATTCACAACTTCTAAGTTGTGAAGTTGTGGAAATCTGTCCCCAAAGCAGTGCTGCAGTCAGATATAGGCTAAAGTTTCCAATAAGGAGCCAATTCCTCTTTTGCAAGGGAAAAAAAAACTACTAGTATTCCACCATTCTCTGGATCAACTAGAGGCTATGGACCAATTTATGTGAGCCAAAGGTTGAATGCATTAAGTTTTTAAACCTTGACTACAATGTAACTATTTAACTACCACATTTGCACAGGAACTGAGAGAATCCAGAGGAAACCCAAACAGGCATGGGTAGAACATACAAACTCCTTGCAGATAGTGCCTTGGCTGGAATTGATCCTAGGACCCCAGCACCGCAAGGCCACACTTCTACCAACTACACCACCCTGCTGGTTTAATGGTAAGCTAGTCTGGCTTACTTCCTAAGTCAGGGGTCCCAAACTTTTTATAAGCCATATTTCCATGTAAAAAGAGTAGAGTCCCTTGGGAAGCCTGCTTTGAGGCCACTGGGAGCAACATCCAAGGGATTTGTGAGTAAAAAGTTGTGGCTCACTGGTTGGGGATCACACCTAAGGTATAGAAAAATACTTAAAGGAAAACTATACCCAAAAGTGAATACTTAAAAAACAGTTTATATCAAATTAAGTGGTATATTATAGAATTTTACCAAAGTGATATATATATATATATATATATATATATATTCAAGTAAATATTGCTCTCTTTACATCTCTTGCCTTCAACCTCCATTTAGTGATGGTCTGTGTGCTGCTTCAGAGATCACCTGACCAGAAATACTGCAGCTCTAACTGTAACAGGAAGAGTGGAAGCTAAAGACAGATCTCTGTCTGTTAATTGGCTCATGTGACCTTACATGAACGCAGCGTGAATCATACGATCCAAGGGGACAGCCCTTATTTTTTAAAATGGCTATTTTCTATTTATGATTACCCAATGGCAAATACTACTAAAAAAGTAAATTATAATAAAAATTGTTTATTTTCATGAAACAGGGTTTTTCATATGAGCTGTTTTATGCAATATCTTTTTTATAGAGGCCTAAATTGTTTGGGGGTATAGTTTTCCCTTAACCTCTGGTTAATATCTACATGCACATGAGAATTAGTGTTGAAAAAGCCTGCATTAAATCCAAATATACACATCAGCTGATTTAAAAGCAGTAGAGCCTAAAGGACTGAATAACAATAAATGAATAAAAATGGAATTAGAACACACTAAAGAAATAGTCATTCTTCATTCTGTTGATATCACCTTACCCTTAGCTGGTAAGTAAATCAAACATATCTGCTGTTCTACATTTTACCTTGGGGAAACTGCCTTTTAGAGCAGTGAAATAATACTGGAAAATGTCTTAAATGAGCAGGTATTAATATTTTTACTCTTGCTTGACCTAAAATATCAGTGTTATAAGAGAGGCATACTTAGCAAGCTGTTTTTCAGCATCGGCGCAGAGTTCCAGAAGACCCATCAGTACGGCGGACACATCCATGTAAGGCTCCCAAACTGTAAAACCTCTTCCGATCAAATCGATGGCGGTTCTGCGAATGGTGCTGTGAGGGGGCAACTTCGGACTGGGAGGCTGCAGCAAAAGGAACGTCAGAGCCTTGCCTGTGATACAAAAAGACATATCGATTTGGAAACAGTTCCTTCAAATGAGAAAAATTATTTTACAAGAGTTTACAGTAGCGTAAAAAGGGAACATCTTAAAAATCAGCTTCCTCAGCAGAAACCCGATGGACTTCCAGAGGACATCAGCTAGAAAGCATAAAACTTAATGGGGAGGAAAATTGTTTGACAGACAAATCATTGCTATTGACACCTTGAGAGACTGAGAGAATGGAGGGAGAGGAGAACTCTGGAGCCAACACCTTTCAGTGCTTTCACATATTTATGAGGAGAGGCATAAGGAGAATCCTTGTAGGTTGAAAGGAAATGTACTTTGATTAAACAGAAAGTTCAACATTCATGGACTCTAAGGGGCAAATTTAGAAAATTCACGTGAATGGATCGTAGTTCGATCGAATATTATGGAATTACGATCGTAGGATTTTTTCGGATATTTGAATATACAAATTTGACCTCTTCGATCATCGAATACCGAATTATCGAATAGATCGAATGATTGGATATTCGATCGTTCGATGATCGAAGGAATTAAAATTTTAAGATCCTTCGAATGCCTACTTTGCCAGATTGAACCTACCGAATACCAATAGAAGCCTATGGGAACCCCCCCATGGGCTTCTTTTGCTAAGTCCTGCTCGAATACCATTCATATGATCGAACGCTTCGATCGTTCGAATCGTGCAAATTTTTCGGAGGCTCGAATGAAAAAGTACGATATTCTTCGTGAAATAGAACGATCGGTATCCGATCGTACGAATTCATCGAGAAATCAAATATCGAGTAAAATGATAGCCTAAAACTATTCAATAAGCATTCGATAGTCGAATGCTTATCGAATTTCGAATAGATTCGTAGGATTTTGGGTGAATTTTGGTAAATGTGCCCCTTACTGTAATATCCACAAGGAGAACACAAAATATCTCCCAATATCACTAATTGATTACAAGTGAGGTAGCTCCAAACAGGTCAAACCTAATTTAAGGAACTGAAGCATGATGCAATGTTTAATCTGTGGGAAAGCTGCCATATCTCAGATCAATAGTCCCAGAGGAACATATGTTGCTGAGACAAATTCCCTTGTGAATCCAGCAACTTCCAGGGACTCTGCCCTGGGAACTGGTATCTGTCACTGGACTTACAGGGCATGCTGAGACAGACTGGCCTGCTTATTTCTCCAGCTCCACAAATAAAGTAAATATTGACATGATTTGGTCAAACACTAAGGAGGTTATCAAAGTCTGAAATTTTCTCAATATTTTCTGAAAACCACTCCAACCTACTCTGCATTTTTTATCAATACATTTTCACAAACATTTCTTGTGCAGGAAAAGAATCAACAACATTGCAAAAAATACGAATTTTTAGATTTGTCACTGAAAACTGAGTTTTTGGATTTGACACCGAAAACCTGCAACATTTCCAGATTTGACGGCCGAAACCTGCAACATTTTTGGTTTGAGGCCTGAAACCACAAAATCTATGGTCTTGTTAACAGCTGGGTGATACTGACTTCACAAAGTATCCCCCTCTTTGATCTCTTAAAATTCTACTGTATGTGTACAGTATGTGTATCTGGCCTCCTACTTTAAGTTCCATGCAGAATCTCATACATAAAATATCTCTTGATAATTTCAGAATAAAGTGGGAGATTTAAGCTCAAGGATAAATGATTATATACAGAGACTAAGCTCTCCTAGTTTAGGCAAGTTTGGTATTTGGTTCACAGTGGACACACTATTCCCCATAGCCATGCTAACATAGTGGAGAAGAAATGGATAGTTTTTCTTGGTAGAGCACTTGAAAGCCTTCGTCATTTTTGTAGACCATAGGCATATAGCATACAGTATAATTTATACAGGAAGATCTGCTCATTTGGAAAGGCTTTAAAATAAATTAATCTTTAATCCATTTGGCTGCTGAATTGGTGGCGCTAAGTGTTTTTGTAAAAGGAGGGGTGCACATCCATTGTGTAAACCCTTAAAAAATGTTTAATGAGCAAATTCAAATTCTCCAAGATTCAAAATGTGAATCTTGTCCCAGTGTAGATCACTTTCTCATCATGTCCCGAAGAAAAGATCTGATCTGTCTTTTGGCAGAAGATTCTTTGCACTTGACCAACTTTGGGGGGGCTACAAAGATACCAGATTGTTTTGATTGGGTGGTTGTGTGCAAACCTCTTTAAGGTGAAAAAGCACCAATTGTTTGCCACTGATACTGAATTCACATCCAGGGCTCTGGCTCGACATACGGACCAATAGTTAAAAAAGTGTGTAGCATGTTTTATTATGCTCCTAGAAAAGCCCAATAACGGAAAACATGAATCAAAATTTAATAGGACCTGTTCCATTGCATAGAAATGTCCATAGATTCTTCATACCAGTAAGTGTGAGATAAAATGTGAGGCCTCAGCTCTCCTTGCTGGTCCAATATAACAACTACTGAAATGCACAAATCCAAGAAATGAGTTCCCACATGTGGTACTGAATAACCCTGCAGGCCTATGACTTTTGCTGTGCACAGCGGGCCAGGTTAAACAACCTCATGCAGGTGTGTGGAACAGTACAGCAATCTATTTCTTTTCTCTCAACATTGTTGGAGTCATCTGACAGCTTCATTCCATAAAATCAAATATTTCCTCCGCTCTGGGGAAGGGCCATTACATACTAGCTGTGTTTGGATAAGTGGTGAGCAAACAAGACAGAACCATAAAAATGTTAGCTCCTATATTACAGCTCTTTCTAAATGTAATAACATCTAATCCAACCTGTGTGGGATGAATATCCGCTCAAGAGCTCTTCAACGCTATAAACACATACATTTAGCCAATACCAGCTGCGGTTTCCTATAAGGTCTGCATCAGCTATAATATGCTGTTCATGTCTTTGCACTGCCTTATTATCTTTTCTGCAGCAGAAACGAGGACACTCAGGTCAGTTGCTGCAGCCATTTTATATTCAAGACCTATGCAGAGGTCAACCGAGCTGCTTAAAGAAATCTCCGGACGGCCTCACTTGGCATTTAAGAAGAAACCTTGAAGGTTATTTCTAGAGGAAGCACTTGAAAATGTGCCACAATTGAAGTGTTAATTTCCAAGCAGCAAACAGAAACCTTCTGTGATTTTCACATGGGCTTACATTTTGCTTGGTTCTATATATCTCTTGAAGACGTCTTTGGGGCATATAAATTACACACTCAAGGCAGGGATTATTAGCAAGGTCACTGTTAGCAGGCACACTAAATTAAGATTCCGACAAGATTCCTCTGGGAGAATAACTAGTATGAGTCCCTTCCTCAGAACAATCAGCCGCCTCTTCAGAAAAATAGACATTTACAAGAGTATCTGGTCCTTTACACAGTTATTTCTGTTGATCTACTGAAAAGTGTGAAAAGAGGGCAAAGGTATAGAGGTTTTCTTTCAGTGATAAGCCTGTAATTTCATATTTTTGTTCAATTATTTAAGCTCTAGCAACACTCCCTGAATGTGGCTTGTGGACCTAGAAACAAAAAAGTAAAAGCTCAATTAATTTAATCATGGTTTACTAAATATAATTTTTTACATTGGTTACCCTTATTGATTTACATCTAACTCCGACTCTGTGTTTATACAAACAAAAAAGCCCATGGATGGGGCATGTTGGGGAGAGGTCAAAAACATCCCAGAAATGATCTGTGGGTTGCTGAAATGTCAATTAATGATTAAAGAGCACCTGTTCCTGGTTGGCTCAACAATCTGTGGCATAAAATTGTCAAACACCAAGGGGCAAATTTACAAAATTCACGTGAAGAGATCGAAGTTTGATCGAACACGATCGAGTACCGATCGTACGATTTTTTTGAGGATCGAATATGCAAATTTGGCATCTTCGATCATCGAATATTCAAATTATCGAATAGATTGAAGGATTTTAAATTTAAAATGTATTCGAATGCCTACTTCGCCAGATTGAACCTACCGAATACCAATAGAAGCCTATGGGAACCCCCCTGATCGCCTCGATTGTTCGAAACGTACAAATTTTTCGGAGGCTCGAAGGAAAAAGTAAGAATTTTTCGTGAAATCGAACGATCGTTATTTGATCGTACGATTTCATCGAGGAATCTAATATCAAGCAAAAAGATAGCCTAGAATTATTCGATAAGCATTCAATAGTCAAATGCTTATCGAATTTCGAATGGATTTGAGGGATTTCGGGTGAATTTAAGTAAATTTGCCCCCAAGTGTAGAAACTTGTTCCCAATAACTGTCCTGAACATATTGTTGCTCCAGTTAATTTCTGGGTAATTAAAATCCTCCGTTATGATATCTTGCCCCAAACTGGCAGCCGTTTCTTTCTGCAATGGGAGCTTAGCCTCTTCTTTTTGACTAACTTGGGGGGGGGGGGGGTCTGTAGTTTAGTCTCTAAAATTAACGCTTTACAATCTGTAAAAATCTCCATGGAAAAAAATGCTTCAGCTCCTTCATTGTTCACCTTGACCTTTTCACTTATTTTGGCTTATAGATGTGCTTAAAGGGCACCTATGGGCAGAAAATAATTCCCCAAACCGAAGGTTCGGGCTGATGGAGACCCCATTCCGGTTTGGGGTTGTAGTAGTTAAAAAAAAAAAATTGCCCCCTGCATGCCCCGGTGCGAGCCGCCATGACAGTCCATGAGCATGCGCAGTATGTGCGTGTGATGTCATCCGCATAAGCCGAATGAAAAGCTACCACAATTTCAGGCAGCTTTTCATTCTGCGCATGCGCATGGGCTGTCATGGTGCGAGTAAGCCAGCGCAGGGGGCAATTTTTTTAAAACTACTAGAACCCCAAACCGGAATGCGGGCTCTATCAGCCTGCACCTTCGGTTTGGGGATTTTTTTTTTTTCTGCCCATAGGTGCCCTTTAAAGGGGACCTTTCATCCTAAGAAATAATTCTAAATCCTGTTTGATGATGTTCGTGAAGCAAAATAAACTTCACTTAAACTATATAATTATTTGAAGTCTTGGAATTCCCATTCACATCAAGCAGGCAGGAGCTATTTTGTGGACAATGTTATTAACGCAAGCTTTGTATCATCCCAAAATCTTTTGTGAGCTTCAGAATGGCGCACCCGATTCACATGACCATATTTTGGCTACACATTTAGATGATGAAAAAGGGGGAAAAAGGAAAAAGGGGGAATGTAAGAAGTGCAGTAAGATCTAGGAATTACTGATTGGAAAGTGAAAGTAATTACCCCCAACAAAATCTTCATCCCCACCTATTTTCCACAGAATTACTTATTGAACTCTCTCCTCCCAAAGCCTAGTTTAAAATCTCTTTCAAATTATCATTGACGTGCAGCCCATCCCTGTCAAAGAGCCCATAGCCAATTAAAAAGCCCACTTTGCCAAAACCCAAATCCCTCCTTCCTACATTAATCTCTCTACCACGCATAATGCAACTGCAAAATAGTTTGAATTAAAGAAGAAGGAAAAAACGTATCCCACTTGGGGGTACCCATATGTTAGGCACCCCCCAAGTGAATGCATATACTTAACTGAAGACACGGACGTATGAGCAACAGAACAAAATAGTTCGGCTTTTAACTCTTAATGTGCCTGCGCAGCCGCGAGAAGAAAGTAAAAGCTGGAAGAGGAATAACTCTGGGCTGGTGCAGTATTCTACTGATAGGAGCACCAGGTCGGGTAAATATTATCACTTGGGGGTGCCTAACATTTGGCACCTCCAAGTGAGATATGGCATTGTAATCATCTGGTAGAAGAGATAAGCACTATACATGTTGGCTAATACTTCCAATTATTTTTTCCTTGTTAAAAGGTGTGAGGACTGAACCAAACCTCTAGTTACTTCCAGCTAAAGAAGGTTTTCACCACTGCAATCCAACGGCTCATTCTCCTAGAGATCTTTCTATATGCCACAAATATAAATCCTTTCAAGACAGGCAAAGTAAATGAATAAAGCACTAAATTTAAGTTACTGGAGACAGGGCATGGGTTTTTCAATTTAGCTGTACGAAACAGCACACTTTCTACTGGTATATTGTATTATAAACCTCAGCAACAGAAAACAGTAGGAAGGCAACTGTCCAATGGGTAAGTCAGGTAGACCCTAAAAAAAGGTTTAAATTAATTGCTGAATGACCATAGATTTCCTGTGGGAATTATTTATCATGTTCACTTACATTCCTATTAGATGCATCATGAGTTATGTTATTGCAGCATGAACTAAATGAATTAGTAATAAGGAACCATTTATTTAAATGTGTTGATACATAGAAGAAGAAATTAAAACATTTCCCGGACCATTCTTGCTGCAGAATGCAGTCGTCAGGCTTTCTATGACCATCAGTTGGCAACGTACACACTACCCATGGCACAAAACATTGACTCCAAGCTGGTCTTGCCCAGGTGTTTTATTCATGGACAACTCTAAGGAGCATCGCCTAAGCTCACAGGTCTTTATTACTAGATACAGGATACATATAAATAGCTCGACAAATGAATTACTGTTATTAATTCAATTATTATTTGTTGTTATTGGTCATTATATAGCCGTATATATGCTACAAAACAGCTGAGGGTGGAGAGGTTAAGAAGATATTTTTTTGCATCATCCCATGGTAAGTTCAAATGCACATCAGAGCTATGAAACCATTATCTGGGACTCCTGATGGGCCTGTTTATATTTGAGACAATGCCCTGACTGCCACTTCCACATGCACAATTTCGACACATATACCTAGATTTGGTTGGTCAGTCTGATCGATTTCAACCATGCTTCTTGACTTGACTCTTCAAATTCTGTGATCCTGGTGTGAAGTTCAATGGTCCCAACTCTGCAGAATCTTTTTACTACCTGCTGTTCTAATGGTTCCACCAGCTAGACCAAATAAATGGAAGAACAGAAAGGTGGCCATATACTTTATTGGCCCATTATACATGCATCTTGACCATCTGAGCATGTACGACCAGTCTGGGGTAATTTTGACTCTTGTAATTATGTGATTCTCATTTTTTGAACTTCATTGGTCATGATGTAAAATTTGCAGTGGTTGACCACAAATTAAGTAAAGAGGAGTCACAACTCTGTAGAATCTTTTTACTACCTGCTGTTCCAATGGTTCCACCAGTCAGACCAAATAAATGGAAGAACAAAAAGGTTTTTCCTTTTAAACAGTATCTGCCCATTTTGATTCATCCCTACTCGCCACCTTTAGAGGCATAATTATTAGAAGTTTCTATTATTCAACTCTGTCATACCATTTAAACCTTAGTAGGCCTCAAACAATAATTGACCAGTTGTTCCCTCAAAACCTGGTACTTGGACTGCATGCAGCACAGGGCCTTTAACGGAGTGCATGTCTTTAAAGGAGAACTAAACCTAAAAATGAATAGCGCTAAAAAGGCAATATTTTATATTGTGAACTTATTGCACGGGGCTAAAGTTTCAGCTTGTCAATAGCAGCAATGATCCAGGACTTCAAACTTGTCACAGGGGGTCACTCATATGCTCAGTGGGCTCTGAGACGTTGCTGAGAAGCTAAGCTTAGGGGTCGTCGAAATTGTCAAGCTGAAAATTAGGCTGGCCTGTAATATAAGCTGATGCTACAAGTTTGCTGATTATTAAATTCTGATGCAGCTAATTGCACTGGTTTCTAATGATGTGTATTAATGACTAATCAGCCTTATATTGTGACTATATTTCTATGACACTATGGGGCAAATTTACTATTATTCCCCAAAAAATCCTACAAATTCCCTCGATATTCGATAAGCATTCGACTATTTTAAATCCTTCGATCATCGATTGAACATAGCATTTGCACCTGGATAGAGAACTGGCTAAAAGATAGACTACAAAGAGTGGTGGTAAATGGAACATTTTCTAATCGGACCAGTGTTGTTAGTGGGGTACCGCAGGGCTCTATACTGGGTCCCTTGTTTTTCAACTTGTTTATTAATGACCTGGATGTGGGCATTGAAAGTACGTTTTCTATTTTTGCAGATGATACTAAATTGTGCAGAACTATAGGTTCCATGCAGGATGCTGACACTTTGCACAGTGATTTGTCTAAGTTGGGAAACTGGGCAGCAAACTGGAAAATGAGGTTCAATGTTGATAAATGCAAGTTATGCACTTTGGCAAAAATAATATAAATGCAAGTTATACACTAAATGGCAGTGTGTTGAGAGTTTCCTTAAGTGAGAAGGATCTTGGGGTTTTTATAGATAACAAGTTGTCTAATTCTGGGCAGTGTAGTTACTAAAGCAAATACAGTTCTGTCCTGCATAAAAAAGGGCATAAACTCAAGGGATGAAAACACAATTATACCTCTTTATAGATCCCTAGTAAGGCCTCATCTGGAGTACACAGTGCAGTTTTGGACTCCAGTCTTTAGGAGGGATACAAATGAGCTGGAGAGAGTGCAGAGACTAAGTGCAACTAAACTGGTTAGGGGGATGGAAGACAAATTATGAGGGGAGACTGTCCAGGTTGGGGTTGTTTTCTCTGGAAAAAAGGCGCTTGCGAGGGGACATGATTACACTTTACAAATATATTCGAGGACATTATAGACAAATATCAGGGGACCTTTTTACCCATAAAGAGGATCACCACACCAGAGGCCACCCCTTCAGACTAGAAGAAAAGGACTTTCATTTAAAGGAACAGAGTAGGTGGTTCTTCACAGTCAGGACGGTGAGGTTGTGGAATGCACTGCCGGGTGATGTTGTGATGCTCATTCTGTTGATGCTTTTAAGAAGGGTTTGGATGATTTTTTGGACAGACATAATATCAAAGGCTATTTTGATACTAAAATCTACAGTTAGTATAGCTATGGGCATACAGGTATATGGTTTGTGTTTGAAAGAGTGGAGATTGTGTGTGTGTATATGCTGGGTTTTTAATTTGGACGGGTTGAACTTGATGGACTCGGTCTTTTTTCAACCCAATTTAACTATGTAACTATATGAATATCCGATCATTCGATCTATTCGATAATTTGGTATTCGATGATCGAAGAGGCCAAATTTGCATATTCGAATATCCGAAAAAATCGTACAATCGCAATTCGATCATATTCGATCGAACTTCGATCCATTCACGTTTTGCCCCTATGTGTACTGTATATTGTGAGTGGGTCCCTAAGCTCAGTAAGTGACAGCAGCACAGAGCATGTGAATCAGTGAATCAGTAGAAAAGAAGATGGGGAGCTACTGGGGCATCTACTGGGGAGACACAGATCTTTACTGCTAAAGGGCTGTGGTTGCTGCGGGCTGGTACACAAGCACAAAACATCATGTACAACATTTCTACACACTTCTTTACTTAGGGTTTAGTTCTCCTTTAACAACCAGTAGTGCAATGCGTCTTCCAGATGTTGAGGGTAACAAGTTACATGGTAGACACTTGCCTAGTTAGTTATCATCTACATTGAGCCAGCTTTGAAGCCATCTTCATATTTCAGGTTAGTGTTATGCACTTATGACCCTTTGCAAATAAACTTGAACAAGTACTGTACAGAAAAATTGCATGGCCCATGATCTGATCTTTTATATTATTATTTATTATATATATATTTATTATATTCAAAAACTGTGAACTTGACATACTGCTCGCTCGACTGCAGCAAAGGAGAAGAATATAAGAAAGGTAAATGGGCATTTGCAACTCTGCCCTCCTTACAGTCTGGACATCTTTGTTTAAACTTTGACTTAGCTTAAATGAAGGAATTAATATTGACAAAAACATCAACTAAGCTAATGAGTTGTTAGTTAAAGCAATAAACATGTCACATTAGAACCAGTGCAGTAAAGAGGTAATTAGCCCTGCAAAAGCTCAACTGATTGGAGTTGTTGAGTCTTCTCTTTTAAACTTTGAGTCCATTATCTTGTATAGGACAAGCAGTGGCTGGGCTTGTACGCTGTCCAATACACATCAGCTCTGCTACAGTAGCCATAGACTGCATTAAAAGCACTGGTTTAATAGAAGTGTGTCATCATTTACAACATGTCTATAAATTAATGTAAAAAGAAATGTATTCCAGGCACGTTTGGAGGAAGACAAAAAAAAATATACTAATTTATATTTCCTATGTTTTATGAAGGCAGAAGCAAGGCCGGCTACAATTATTATCAATCAGCCACTGGAGAGAGTATTAAAATCTTGTAAGAAACGAGGTACGGCAGGAAAAAGAGAGAATCATTTCAGAATGTGCGCTTGTTATTATTTATTTGCATGGTGCCAAAATATTTTATAATGCAATAGACTCCGGGGAAAGATTGCAGAAGGAGATAAACAATATAGCTAACGATTGGTACCTTAAATTACACTAGGTGAAAATTGTTGCAACAGTCAACTTGAAATATAAAGAGGAAGAGAGATGTTTAGAAGAGGAATGGACAGAGGAGGATAACGCTGCCTGGGATACACAATTGGACTGTGTTTGGTTTACTGAAGTATCCTGGGTTGGCAACAGTAAAGGGGGATGTGGTAATTGCAATATTGGGGCAGAAACAGATTTTATTTTTGTTTTTCTAGTTTCAAATGGATCATGAAGTGAAGTGTGAAAAGTGCAATTTCAGATGTGAAACACTATGCGCTTTACTCACAACATGCCGTTTTTTGCTGTATCCTCAGCATTATTGCGGGCAGGTTATGTTCACAACTGTGCTATTTTCAGCAAATCAAAGGTAATTTCACAAGCGCACATTCGTGGATTGAGTGGCAGTTGCCAATAGGAATTTCGTAATGGGGGTCACTTGGTGTGTGATTATTTTGGAACGAGACTGGCGAGCCCATTGACACAGCCTGCAAAAGGCACCCTGGAGATACCACCATGTCCACATTCAACTGGATGAAAGTTTGTTTGGCTCCACAACAACAATAGCTAAAGTGCAATTATTAGTTTGGACTAATTACGAAATTAGTGGATATTTACCCAATTAAGCCTCCCAGGAAGTGTAACACAATGGGAGAATCGGGCTACATAATTTGCTCTACAGAGCCAAGGTGGAAAAAGCTACTGTAAAATAAAACCGCTCTTTAATGGTGTATTTTTTTATACAGAATCTATAAGACTTTTCACTAGTTGTTCCAACTTATTTATAAGGGAGACACCATTTATTCTTCTTCTCTCCGGCTTCCAAAGGTGAAGGAATATTTAAACCAACAGATGCTGCACTGACAGGCAGAGGCTGACTTCAAGAGATGGAGGTTAAGCCTCCTAAAAATAAATTAACCACTATATATTCATTGGTTTAACCCACATTGTAGCATTGAGCAGTTGTTATTTTTTACAGCCCTCAGACCAACTCACACTCTGGAGTTGACCAGTTGCTAGAAACAATATACAACCACGATCTGCACACTGAAGACAGAAAAAAGCTAAAGTGCTTAAATTCAGCCTTTTTAAATCCTTTTAAATACAAGTCACAACAACTGAGATGAGGTCCACCACAGATTCATATACAAGTTTTCCATGATGGGGCACCTTTGTATTGATAGTCTCCCAAAAATCTGAATTCTTTATCCACATTGTTGGGATTTGCTTCCTTTCAGCTACAATGACTTATTCTGTACAGGCCTCTTCAATGCATGGAAACCACAAAGGATCTCCAAAACCTGTTGCCAATCTAGGAAGCATGGAATTGTTGAGAATGCAGTATATGATGTAGCATTACAGTATTCACTGGAATCACAATCCCTTATCCAAATTATGAAAAAAAGGCCCCGTACCTAACATTCCACCTGATACTTGAGACTGCACATGGCAATGTTAAATTAGTGTTCAGTTGCGAATCATCGAACGATCGGACTTCCACATCTCCCGACCTGCCACTAACCTTCAGATCAAATAAAGTAGCAAAAGCACAGATCAGCCGACGTTCTGCCCCTGACAGGGATCGTACAAAAGTCGTACGATTAAAAACCTAGTGACGGTCTCCCACTGAAAATCGTACGATCTGCGATAGACGCAAAGATATGAAATTTTCAGCCAACAGAAATTTTCTAACTTGGCCGATCGAACAAACGACCGATCGGCATGGCACGACAAATGTCGGAACACTCCACACACGATCTGAAAATCGTATGAATCGAGGATTCGTACGATCGGATTGTTGCGTCTATGTTTCCAAAGACTGAAGTTGCTTTATGTTTCCAAAGACTGAAGTTGGGCATCAAATGCTCCAAATAAAGATGCAGGTTTTAATAAGGTTTTTCTAAATACTGTTAGCTATACAGTGTCTCTTTTAGACTTACTATATACATAAAAAGAACCAAATCCAAATAAATAATAAGTAGGCACTTGTAAACCTTTAGAAACTTTATTGAACAGGAAAAGTAAGAAGGGGCATACATGTGCCAGCCTTTCCTGCCTATTCAAGGCTTATTTAAACCAATGCAACAAAGCCATTTTTCTTCCTTTCAGATATCTACTCTTACGGAATCAAATGTGAAAGCAAGATCAATTTTGTTCTAAGACAGTAAATGAGCTTTAGATCAGTTTATGGAAAGCACCAAAGAAGGCTTTACCTCAAACATGTTTTGAAGCCAGCTTCTCGTCTTGTTTTGGAGTCAACTTATAATTTTGAAGGACAGTCTTTATTTTTGACTTTGTCCTTGAAGTTTTGCTCCTGAAACTTCCTAACTCATAGACATATACCAATATACTTGGAATAGAAACAGGCAGGATTATAAAAGCATGAATTCTGTCCAATAGGCAGCCAGGTAATGAAACATGACCACATGTTAAATGTGAATCAGAAGGTTCAAAAAGAACATGAGAAGATAAAATGACTGTTATTGTTCAGATATCTCCCCTAATCAGAGATCCCCTCCATAAATATACAGACTTTTTATTTCTTTAACTGTGTTCAGAATATGAATGGAGACAGGGAAGTATATTCAAAAGGCAGAGGGCATGATTACATCCCACAAACTAGTGTAGGGTTGTCACTCCATGGAATTCTTGTTGAGAAACCCAAATATTAAACAGGTCCACTAGCACCATCACCATTTTTATTGATTTGCCACTTTTCTATTCCCTTGCGTGATGGAATATTATTTTGTCTTTCTACAAATGTGCATTTGGTTGTACGGTCACATAAAATATGGCCACTGGAAGGTTACCCAAGTCATGCAGATAAATGAATGGCAGAACACCGGGAGCCTTGAGCTGGAAGCTTTCTGACGTATTTGCACTGTAATTATGTAATGTCAATCAATCCCTCTAAATGAAAATAAATAGCAAAGATCATTGCTAGATTACTTCATCTTCTGCTCTACAGGAGATTATAAATGTCAGTTTACTTATAGTCTTCCGTCTGGGTAATCCATACAATTTAATGCTGTTCAAATTAAAGGAGCTATGGAAGGTGAGGTTCCATTTCCATCAATGTTATGTTTAAAGACATAGAACATAAGGGATGCAGAATTCTAAACTGGAAACCTTTTCTGACATATTTAAATTTACAACAGCATAAAAAGGACAAATACAGGAGTAAAATTAAAGTATGGTGTATACAAGAGTGGAATGAGACCCCAAATTCCATATTTTTTACATAAAATTTTTCTAGTTCAAATCTCTGCTTCAGGAACAGGAACAGTTAAGTACTAATTTTGGAGAACAGCCATTGAGAGCCAACCATGAACATACCATGGCCTGGAAATGGTTGGTAACCTCTACTACCAGTAACATCCCGGAAGTATCCATCATAACTAACAATTCCACCATCACCCCGTCTCCCCAGGCCCAGTGCATTGGGGTTATTCTAGATTCTTCCCTGTCATTCACTCCTCACATCCAGTCACTTGTTAAAATATGTCACTTCTACCTAAGGAACATATCCAAAATACAATCATTTATGACCCAAGATGCTGCCAAAATTCTTATTCACTCTCTCGTCATATCACATCTAGACTAATGTAACTCTCTTGTAATTGGCCTTCACAGCCAGAGACTGTCACCTCTCCAGTCCATAATGAACACTGTCACTAGGCTTATACACCTCAGCATCCGCTCCTCCATTGCCGACCATTCTGCCAATCCCTGCACTGGCTTCCACTGCCCTTCAGAATTAAATTCATATTAATGACCCTGACATTCAAAGCACTTTCCCTACATATCTGAACTCGTCTCTATAGACTCACCCAGCCGCTTACTACACTCCTCTACTGACCTGCTACTCAACGCTTCTCTCATTACCTCCTCAAATGCTCAGATTCAAGACTTTGCACCCCTCCTCTGGAATTCTCTCCCACGGTCTGTCTGACTTGCTCCCAACCTTTCTGCTTTCAAAAATCTCTTAAAATGCACTTATTTAGAGAAGCCTACCCTCACTGTTAACTACCCAATGCAATTCCACTTACAGTACCACATCTCTCACCAACTTAACTCTGATCTTGCTCACTCCCACACCTTGTGTATCATTCCCTTCCCTTTAGATTGTAAGCTCTTTCTGCACAGAGACTTCCTCACCTTCTGTACCAGTATTTATTGTGATGTATGTTACTCCATATGTTCTATGTACGTAATTCATGTGATTTAGTTGTATAATTTACTTTATAATTTACTTTACAGCAGTACAAAATATGTTGGTGCTATAGAAATACATGTTAATAATAATAATACCTTACTTACATAAATAACAAAATGAAATAGTATAATAAAAGGATTACAGTAAATACAGCTATTCTTTTGGGTGGGTAAATGAACAATAACTAGATAATATCTATATCCTCTACAACCGCAATAATGGAATTCCCTTGTTCATGGGAATCCACCCCAGATTCCCATGAACAGTATATTTGCATTAAATGTAGCAGTTAGCAAAGAGGCATAGAACCACCACTCAAAATGAGGAGGGTATAGCCAAAATAAAGACGTGTGTTAAGGAGCAAACCGTTCAAGTTGACCATGATGGTTGGTTGGTTACCTGCGGGGGTGCGGGCCCTGGCCCAGTTGCATCCCCAGCTCCCCCCCCCCAGTAGTTATGCCCCTGCAAGTCCATCAAGTTCAGCCCCTCCAAACTAAGGGGGGGGTTCTACTATCTGTCTACAATAATCTACTTGTTTTATACTTGTAAAGAGTAATCAGGTCCCCTCACAAATGCCTTTACTACAGAGAAAACCAGCCCAACTTTGATAGTGTACACTTCTTTTTAGCTGTACATATACTCAAAAATATGATTAAAATCCCAAAGAATGAACTACGCATATATAGCACCTTTAGATGTAAAAATTCATAAGCCACATTTTTTTTTAAAACACAAACAGCAGACACTCATTGATCCTACAAGCAGGTGTAAATAAAAAAGGTACAAAAAGAGACAAGCCTTACGCATTCCAAGCCATAGCCTTATTTGTACGGTTGTGTTCATCATAGGCCTGATGCCTTTTGTACCGTAGTGTATTTTATCATAGGCATTATGTGTTTGTGCTGTAGTGTATTTTATCATAGGGCTTAGACCAGGGGTCCCCAACCTTTTTTGCTTGTGAACCACATTTAAATTTAAAAAAGAGTTGGAGAGCAACACAAGCATGAAAAAGTCCTTGTGGATGTCAAATAAGAGCTCTGATTGGCTTTTTGGTAACCCCTATATGGACTGGCAGCCTACAGGAGAGAATGTTTGGCAGGACATCTGTTTTTTATGCAACCAAAACTTGCCTCTAAGCCAGTAATTCAAAAATAAGCACCTGATTTGAGGCCACTGGGAGCAACATCCAAGGGGTTGGAGAGCAACATGTTACTCACGAGCTACTGGCTGGGGATCACTGGCTTAGACTATGGGGCAAACAGGTTTTTGGCAGGTGCACTGAAACCCCTTTCCTTATCTGCTAGCCCTACAAAAATAACAATTTGGTTCTGTGCATTAATGCGAAAGCGGCGGCATAGTAGGGGGGTCCGGGGGGGGGTTTCGGAGGGAGGCCCCCCAGTCCAACCCTGGCCTTATGCACTTATTCCTAGGATTAAAAGCTAGGAACGATTGTGCTACAGCAGTTATCCCCAACCAGTAGCTCGTGAGCAACATGTTGCTCTCCAACCCCTTGGATGTTTCTCTCAGTGGCCTCAAGGCAGGAGCTTATTTTCGAATTCCCGGTTTGGAGGCAAGTTTTGATTGTATAAAAACCCCTAGTTGTCTTGCCAAATAGAAGCTCCTATAGGCTGCCAGCCCACATAGGGCTACCAAATGGACAATCACAACACTTATTTGGCACCCCAAGAACATTTATCGACAGCAATTCCACTTGGCACGCACTCCACGACTCAGCAAGATGCGGTGAATTAAAAAGCTCTTTATTTCCCAAACACAAGATCTCCCAACGCGTTTCGTGTGTCTTCACACATATTCCAAGAACATTTGTCATACTAGTGTTGCTCCCCAACTCCTTTTATTTGTGAATGTTGTTCACAGGTTCAAAAGGTTGGGGATCCCTGTGCTACGTGATATAATGAAATGTAATAACAAAGGACTCTCTAATTCCCATTTGTTTGCATGATCTGTATTGTTTTTTATTGTTTTTTGTAATATGGACAACCAACTTAAGTGGTAGGACTGGGCCCCTGTTTCTACTAGTGAGCATTGCATTGTCATATATTTGATATAAATCACACCAGATACTTTTTCTAATGCCTCGATCCCAACAAGAACTAAAGAAAAAAAACAATTAAGATGAATAGTAATCAATACAAATTGAGGTGGGCAATGAAACAGAAAATACATAATTGCTTGGAGTGAGAATTCAAGAGGAAAGTCTCAATCACTCATCAGTATTGCACGCCAGAGAAACGACAGCTCAGTGAAAACCTTAGACCCAGCACAAAGCTATAATGCATCTAGTATTTTAGATCTTATCAGTCCATCCATTCTTTGAATAGTTTATACATTCATTTTGGCTGAGCAGCTAAATAAAATAGGTCTAACATAGACCGACATTATTAAGGCACAGATGAAGAAATTCATTTAGTTCATGCACAGTGACAACAGGACATGCTGTTATATTCTACAGCTCAATAATGTTGTAGAGCTTGGTAAAAAATGTATTATTCTACAAAGAAACCATGAAAAGACATCTATAATCACAGATTCCAATTTTAATTTAATGCAAGTCCCATGCTTCCTATAAGGGGTTCTGACTTAAAGGGAAACTGTCACGGGAAATCATGATTTTTTAAAAAAAAACACATCAGTTAATAGTGCTGCTCCAGTAGACTTCTGCACTGAAATCCATTTCTCAAAAGATTTTTTTATATTTCATTTTTGAAATAGCCATTTTGTCAATTTCCCAGCTGCCCCTGGTGATGTGACTTGTGCCAGCACTTTAGGAGGGACCTTCTTTCTGGCAGGCTGTCTTCTCAATGTAACTGAAGAGAACACAGTGGGACATGGGTTTTACTATTGAGTGTTGTTCTTAGATCTACCAGGCAGCTGTTATCTTGTGTTAGGGAGCTGTTATCTGGTTACTTTCTCATTGTTCTGTTGTTAGGCTGCTGGGTGGGGAAAAGAGAGGGGGTGTTATCACTCCAACTTGCAGTACAGCAGTAAAGAGTGATTGAAGTTTATCAGTCACATGACTTGGTGCAGCTGGGAAATTGACAATGTCAAAGACCCATGTCAGATTTCAAAAATGAAATATAAAAAAATCTGTTTGCTCTTTTGAGAAATGGATTTCAATGCAGAATTCTTCTGGGACAGCACTATTAACTGATACATTTTGAAAAAAAATATTTGTTCCCATCACAGGATCCCTTTTTAAAACCTTCTAGGGTTTTGATATGAAATGTCAGAACATCAGATATCGGATAAACCGTGTCTAGCGGGTTGTTTGATTCAAATAAATATGTAATGCCATAAATGCATGGCCACATCTGGCAAACTGGGCTAGTAGACAACCCTGGTCTACAGGAACAAGGACATATGTATCCGATAGCATGCATCTCCTGCTGATGTCAACTTCATGAAGTCAATGAAAATGATCGTAGCAAACCTTTTAACAAGCAATTGTACTTACATGTATGTCTTGCAAGAGAATAGTTTGACCCGCCGCTGGTCAGCCCAAAACCCTCGGGAATCTGACTAGAGCTGCGTGGACGAGTGAGCAATTTTGGAGGCTCTATCTCAGCTCCAAACTCAGCGCCTATGACCCCCAGAAGCACAATCGCTGTCGCCTGCTTTCGCCTCTCTTCATAAGAAGGAGATGCTTTCTTCAAAGGAGGAACGTTAGAGAGACAGCCTGAAAAACAAAGAAAATAGGAAGGTATGACAAAACTTTAGTGGTATGAGGCCAGTTATCCACAATGCTCGGGACCTGGGGCTTTCTGGATAACATCTTTTCATAATTTGTATGAAATCATTTCAACAATAAATTATCCCGTCAGGCTGGTTCTGCTTCCAACAAGGATTAATCGTATCTCAGTTGGGATCAAGTGCAAGCTACTGTTTTATTATTACAGAGGAAAAAGGAAATCAATAAAAAAAAAAAATGGGATTATTTGGATAAAATGGCCTTTCCATAATTTGGAACATTCTGGATTTCCGAATAACGGACCCCTTACCTGTAATTATAAATGAAAAGTAAATATAAATATCCAAGCTTATAACGCGAACTTGGAGAATGCGGAGTATTGTGTACTACAATTAACGAGAATTGGAGGAGAGCCTCCAAATTACAGAATGGATCTCTCATTTTATCCAAATAATCCAATTTTTTTCTCTTTTATAATAAAAGAATATCTTGTACTTGGTCCCAACCAAGATATAATTCATCATTATTGGAAGCAAACCAAGACTATTGGGTTTTCATCGCACAAACAAGAAGTAAAAAAAATGTTAAACCACACATGCAACGCGTGGTTCTCTTTCCCCCTCATTTTCTAAGTTACATATGCACATTAGGATTCGAATTCGGTTCGGTATTCAGCTGAATCCTAAAATAGTGGATTCAGTGCATCCCTATTAGTTATCCATATAATGTCAGCAGGTTACTTATCACTTCATAATAACATTATAGGAAACAGGTGACTTACGAGAAAATTGACATAACAGGTCCACAAATTAAAACAATCACAAAAATACATTAACAGTGTTGATCTAAACACATGATTCACAGCTGGTTGTTTCCCATTAAAGGAGAATTAAAGTGTAAGTAAAGAGGTAGGTATAAATGTTGTACATGATGGGGTAAATTTATCAAAGAGTGAAGTTCCGCCACTAGAGGGAAATTCCGCAGCTCTCAATTCATTTCTATGGGATTTTGAATGACGTATTTATCAATGGGTGAAGTGAAGTTTCACCCTTTGATAAATACGGCTTCAAAAATCCCATAGAAATGAATAGAGAGCTCCGGAATTTCCCTCTAGTGGCGGAACTTCACTCTTTGATAAATTTTTGTGCTTGTGTACTAGCCCAAGGCAACCACAGCCCTTTAGCAGTAAAGATCTGTGTCTCCCCAGTAGATGCCCCAGTAGCTCCCCATCTTCTTTTCTACTGATTCACTGATTCACATGCTCTGTGCTGCTGTCACTTACTGAGCTTAGGGACCCACTCACAATATACACCTGATAGTGTCATAGAAATATAGTCACAATATAAGGCTGATTAGTCATTAATACACATCATTAGAAACATCACAATTTAATCATCAGCAAACCTGTAGCATCAGCTTATATTACAGCCAGGGAAGCTCATTTTCTGCTGGATAATTAGTGACGACCCCTAAGCTTAGCTTCTCAACAGCTGCTCAGAGCCCACTGAGCATGTGAGTGTCACAGACACTTTCCAAGATGGTGACCCCCTGTGACAAGTTTCAAGTCCTGGATCATTGCTGCTATTGACAAGCTGAAACTTTAGCCTTGTGCAATAAGTTCACTACATAAAATATAGCATTCTTAACCATATTTATTTTTAGGGTTTAGTTCTCTTTTAAAAGCAGTAGAAGGAGGCATTTTTCAGGACTTTATTTGTGGTGAGGCCCCAAAGGCCCAGGGCTAGGGCGGCAAGATTTTAGGACTGGCTTTCCATCCAGCAGCGGCGTTTCTGATGCCGCCCCCCCCCCCCTTGTAACTGGCTGCTTCGTGACACCTGAAACAAGGTTCTCCCCTTGCCTCATGGCAGGAGAGAAATTGGGGGCTAGTGGCTTTGGATACAAGAATGCAGTTGGACCTAGTCTCTTGGTTTCCAGGCTGACCCCCCTGCTTGTTCATTGTAAAGGGGTTATCAGTGCTACTGTATTGGCCTATATGGACACAATGAGGCTAAATGAATCATTTGTCACACAGGGCAATGCTAGTATAATAACCGACAACTATGCAGACCCACCAATGGCCAAATGAAGTCCACATTATGCCCAACAAATATCTGGCTGATTCAGAGCTAAATATCAGCCAGGCAAGTCATTATTTGTCCACAAAAAATGGCTCGAAGGGCTTTTATTGGCCCATGTATGGTGATCCTTAGACAAACAGAGAGATAGATGATAGACGATGGATAGATAGATTCTTTATCTGTCACATACAAGTATACAAGTACAATCTGTAGTGAATCAAATCAGGTCTACCATTAGGGGTTACATGCCATACTGCAGGGATTCCATGGCCCCCCCCAAGAAATATAATTTGGTTAATATGATTTGCACTTCGGACAGATTATGGGTGTGGATGGTCTTGATGAGGGGCATGGTCATGAGTCTAAAGGTCTTTTTTCCCCACCAGGTAACCAGGGGGTCCACTAAATTGTAACTTAGTAGTATGGGGGGGGACTCCTCAAACATTATGTGCCCTAATTTTAATATTAAACAATTATAAAGGGAATATTAAACAATTATAAAGGGAACATTAGTCAGTCACTAACATAGTTGCAACTAAATGCTATATTGTAACACAATGCAGCAATATACTGGTGGTCTGCTTTGATGCATAAGGTGTAAGGTGAAGCATGCTCTGATGCAAAACCCGTGGACTTTAAAACTGCCTTGAACAGGAGCCAAGTACAGAGTCCATTGTGAGCTGCACCTATAGGTGCCCCTAGCTGCTCTAACCTTCATAATGCTTCAAGCTGCTGAACATCCCTACCAATGGAAATGCATTATCTCCATTGTGTATTAACCTGTGTATTAGCTACAGTACAGCTATGGGGCATGTTATCCAGAATGCTCGGGACCTGGTGCTTCCCGGGTAATGGATCTTTCTGTAATTTGGATCTTCATACTGTGACGTCATCCAAGGGAACACAACATCACACGCACACAAAACTGGCTACCAACATCAATCTCAGCGGAGTTAATCTACTGGAGCTGGAGACACCCATGGACTGACTATTCACATGCTAATTCCAAGTATACATGGGCCTTATTTATAAACACTGGGCAAATTTGCACCTGGGCAGTAACCCATAGCAACCAATCAGTGTTTGGCTTTTTTCAGGCAGCTGTAGGTTGAACGATAAAAGCAATCATCTGATTGGTTGCCACGGCTTACTGCCCAGGTGCAAATTTGCCCAACTTTTATAAATAACCCCCAATATTGCGAGTGCAAATTTTTAAAGATTATTTATTAAAGGTTTTTTACGCAATGTTGTGCTCACCGATGGACGTTTACAACGCTGAGAAAAGCGCAAAAAATATTTACAACACAAGCAATATGCCTAAATGTCTGAGTATAAAACTTGAAAACACAGACGGTGCCATTTATAAAGATTGGTTAAAGGCCAAGCTAACCCCACGGGAGAAGGTAAATAGACACTTTGCCTAAATTAATACCAACCTCACAGAGGGCATAACAACAATGACACTATATATTACAATTATTTCTGTCTATCCGAAGCTGTTAGCGCTGGTTTATCTACACAAACTTAACTACTGCCTATACGAAGGAGAAGGGATTTCTTGAACCGGCAGAGGGAGTGAATTACAGAACCTTGGAGAAACCTTCGGAGTCTATGGGAGACTTATATCCTGTAATTCGGAGCTTTCTGTAAAACTGTTTTCTGCATAAGGGATCCATTACCTGTGTATATATATATATATATATATATATATATATATATATATACACACACACACACAAACAGCCCTTATCTTGCAGCAGACTGTACAATGCATTTAAGCAGGGGGTAAGCAATGGTAACATCCTTCTGGCATTGATGGGGTCAATCAAAAGCTATCCCAAAATATGATTTGAGGCATGCAATGCTTGTATACAATAGGCTACACAGAGGAGACAAGCCAGAGACAAACCATGCTCCCATCCCCCTAGGGCCTAGCAAGAAGTGTGCTCTATAACAATAGTTGAAAGGAAATCTCCATTGTGCCGTTGCACAGATTGTTTCGTCAGCTGACCTCTGCAGAAGGGGAATTGCTAAGCACTGCCTGTTCCGCAGCTGACAAATGAAGGATCTCAGCTCCATCTACTTTCCTCCTAGCTGCCTCCAGCCCAGGTGCTCAGACCGAGAGCCCAGTGTGACATCTCAGATCAAGATGAATTGGCGCAAACTCCTGATCCGAGATTGTTTTATACCATTTAATTTAGTTTCTTCCCCTGCATGGATGAGCACAGCTCTGGTTATGGATTTCTATTCTAATGTACTGAAGCAGGCACTGAGAGAAGCCAATGAAGCAGATGTTGGAGTGGGGGGACTGCAAGGATAATGATCAATAGGCAAGGCACTGACCCCGTCCGTTTGGCTTCTACAATTGCCGCTGCTTAAAGTCATAGTGGGAGAAAAAACAAATCAGACATGTGCAGCTTCCAGCGGGGATTAAGCAGCAGGAACTTGGGGTCGGCAGATTCTCATCCCAATGAGCACAGAGAGCGAGACATGGAAAGAGTTAGATTAAAAGATGATAGAGATAGGTAGGGAGAAAGAGACAGACAAGTTATGAGATCTGTTATCCAGAAAACTCTGAATTATGGAAATGATGTCTACCCTAGTCTCCATTATTATCAAATAATCCAGATTTTAAAAAACGATTTCCCTTTCTCTGTAATAATAAAACAGTAGCTTGTACTTGATCCCAACTAAGATATAATTAATCCTTATTGGAAGCAAAACCAGCCTATATGATTTTTTAATAGACTTAGGGTCAAAGTGAATATATGAATACAATTTGAATTCCAAAGTAATTTTGGGCTACTTAGACTATCGAATAGGCCAAAATTCGATTCGAATAGAAAAAAATTTGAAAAGTACTCGCCCTTTAAAATTTGAAAATTCGACCATTCGCCACCTTGAACCTGCCGAATTGCTATGTTAGCCTATGGGGACCTCCTAGAACCTATAGCCAAAATTTGTAAGTTTTAAGAATTGGTTTAAGTTTTTTTATTTCTAAATCGTTTGATCGCTCGATTAATTTGTATGCCCACTCCCTCCTCCCCCCGGCCTACCTTCCCCCCCGGGCTATTGCCCCCTAAGTTGCTACTTACCCCTCTGTGTAGGTCCCCTCCAGCGAAGTTCACAGGGGCATCTCCTCTTCAAACCACTTCTTCCTGCATGCTGCTCCGTTGGCTGCGCTTGAGCAGTAGGACGCTGGCATGTGCACAAAGTTCAGTCAGCGAACTTCATGAACTTTGTGCGCATGCGCAGTAGTACCTGCTTCCTACTGTGCATGCGCCGCCGAGCACCGACGGATCCAGGAAGAAGCGTTTCGAAGAGAAGATGCCCCTGTGAACGTTGCTGGAGGGGACCTACACAGAGGGATAAGTAGCAACTTAGGGGCAATGGACTGGGGGGAGAGGTAGGCCGGGGGGAGGAGGGAGAGGGGCCTCCGGGGGGGGGGGGGGGGGGGGCGGCGGGGTGAGAGGTTAGCGCCTGGGAGTTGGAGTCACCTTTAAGGTATGAAGATAAATATGTGTGTATATGGGATCCAATATCCAGAAAACCAGCTCTGAATTACAGAAAGACTTTCTCTCATATCCAAATATTCCAAATTTATTAAAATTATTTTCTCTTTCTCTGTAATAATAAAAACAGTTCATTGTTCATGATCCCAGCTAAGACATAATTAATCCTTATTGGAAGCAAAACCAGCCTGTTGGGTTTATTTCACGTTTATATGATTTTCTAGTAGACTTAAGGTATCTGTAAAACGCCAGGTCCTGAGCATTCTGGATAACAGGTACAATATGTACCATACCTATTTATATATATTATATTTAATTTCAATGCAAACCAACAGTAGGACTTGGAAACAAAATGCTCAAAGAACAAAATAAAATTCAGGCCACAGTTTCAATAGTTTCATAAAATCTGGTACTTTCTCACTCCGACTTGCTTGCCTTCATTTAATCAAGCTAAAGGGCGAAAGAGCGATCCATTTTCTTGACAGAACGGTTGATCACCGTATCACAGAGAGAAAATTAATAATCTGAAAGAGCTCTATGTAAAAAAACAAAAAGCCGGGGCTGATGCAAGGAAAAGCATGCTCAACATTGGAATTGCTCAGGCAGGAGAATCCACGGATACAGAATAGATGCGCTCATTGGTGCTCTAGTCTAGATCATGTGAATTGTGGGTGGTTTTGCTCACTCTTAAAGGGAACATAAACCCCATGTGCAGCAAAAGGCTTAAAGTTTTGCCCAGGTGCAGTATTCCATAGCAACCAATAATATGTTTCCTTGTAAACAGACTAGTAAATGCTTCCTTACGATTGGGTGCTGAAAGTAAGTTATCCATTATCGAACTTTGCACCCTTTATTACATAACCTCTGTAATGTTCAATAAAATCACCTACATTTCATAACCAATGAGAAGTAATAAAAATCCCAGCTTTATTGGAACCCCTGATAACTCCTCTCAGGTCCCATGTCAGACTTAAAAGGGTTGTTCACCTTGAATTTTCAGTATGATGTAGAGAGGGATATTCTGATATTAGATAGGTTAGGGATATTTGCATGTGTGTGGTGAAGGGGTATATTTACAGTCAATTCTTGTATTAGTTATTGGTTATTTTAGTATGGAAATCTGTAAGTTCAATGCTTTTTGTTGCCATCATGACCTAGAAAGATTTGAATGTCTTGGGCTGATAGAAGCCAGAGTGACGTGGAATAAAAAAATAAATAAATGGGATGAGAAAAACGAGGACAAGGCAAAATTGCTTGTTTGTTGAAATGATAAGGCGGCCACAAAAAAAAAAGACAATTCTTGCAATTCAGCCAGACGACCCAACAACAACAAAAGAACAGACAAATTTCAGTGATTGGAATTAGGATACAAAAGGGCCATGCTGGAAGCCATGTATCTACTACTTGACCTGTAGCATACAACGGTAACCTTCTCTCCTTGCAGCCCCTAGTATCTTCCACCCACTGAGCACTGCTTTCAGGATTATTCAGTAAGTGTGCAGCCTCAATGATTCCCAAAACTTCAAGGGACACAAGGCACAGGGGGAGGCTTGATAAATTCAGCTTCATCTTGGGTTACCAGAAAAAAAAAAGAAAAAAAAGGCGAACTGAATTGGTACACTGGTTGCTACAATGTGTAGAAGTCAGGCCTGGAAATACTTCACTGTTTAAATAGCATGGACTTATTATTTGGCTTTTTACATCTTCCCTGGATTACAGACCTCCCGACATTTTGAAAATAGAAAGGGAAATGTTTTCACCATGCCCATCTTATGACTACAACCCCCGAATTACCATATCAACACTGATGCCCAACCTTTGACTACAACCCCTGCTAATTACACGTCCATTTTACACCCCCGCTAATTACATGTCCATTTTACACCCCCCCTAATTACATGTCCATTTTACACCCCCGCTAATTACACGTCCATTTTACACCCCCCCTAATTACTTAGGTGCCTCTGAGAGGACAAGTGTCAGCTTCACCATTCCCATGGCATTCAGACTTACTAGAGTCTCATTGGCTAAGGGGGCGATTTCAAACTTTGAGTAATTACATTTCTGGCGCTTTTTACTATTAATCAAGTCACACTTCACCGCCACGCATACCCCGGACAAGTTTTTTTTCCAATGGGGGTTGTATGGTCCGATGCTGGGATCTGAGAGGGCATGATCTAATTAATGATAAGTACTATTTCCCGTGATTGAAACTCAGATCAATGCATCATTCAGTTTTAATTGTTTTTAAACCATGAATTATATGCTCTTTTTTCTTTTTTAATTTTTAACCAATGAATTATATGCTTTTTTTTTTTGAACCAATTAATTAAAGGTTATGTTTTAATTACTTTTGACCGTTGATGAACATGAATTACTTTGGGAGCAATTAGGATGAATTGAGTGACCATTGATCTCGTTTCACACTTTATATTTATGAGGAATCATGGCGAATATACACTTAGGGGCAGATTTATCATTGGTCGAATTTCTAATTTAAAAAAATTCGAAATTCGACCATGTAATTAGAAGAATATCGAATTCGAAGGATTTTACCGATTTTACTATTCGATTGGTCAAACGATCGAATAGTAAAAATTTGATCGATTAAATCGTTTGGATTGATCGATTTTAACCCTTCGATCGAATGTTTACTATTCGAGATCACCAAAATCACTTCGACAGGTTAAACCTCGCGAAGTAGCCAATCGAATAAAAATTAAAATTTTAAATTCGACTAATCGAATAGATTTTTATTCGATCTATTCGATTCGATCAAATTTACAAATTCAATGGTCGAATTTACCTAATTTGCATATTCTAAAATTCAATCGAATTTCGAATTCTTCCCACGAATTTGATAAATCTCCCCCTTAATGAATTCATTTATTTAATTAATTGAGAAATCAAAGCAAATACATACTTGAATTTTAAGCGTTTCATGGTATGCACACTATAACTCAATTATGTGCCACTCAACCTGCACGAATTTAGTCACTGTTTCACTTTACACCTTATATTTATTTAACCGAGAAATCAAGGTGAATATACACTTAATGAATTTATTTATTTCATTGACAAATCATGATACACAATTAATGAATTCTAATCAATTTATGGTATGTACATTATAAATTAAATAGGTGCTATTTATTTCTTATTGGCACAAGTATACAATAATATCACAATAACTCTCTCTGACTACACGGGTGTCATGATATTAGAATGGTGCGACATCTTATAACTTCCCCTTTTTTCTTGTCTTTTGTATATGTAATTAATTAAAGGAAGTTGTCTGCACATTCTTTGTACCAATGAATTCACTATTTGAGGCGTGTTAGGAGGTGCGGTTAAAGTGGACCTGTCACCTAGACACAAAAATATGTATAATAAAAGTCCTTTTCAAATTAAACATGAAATCCAATTTCAATTTTTTATTAAAGCATTCATAGCTGTTGTAAGCTCATTTAAAAATCTCAGCTGTCAATCAAATATAGTCTGTCACTCCTCTATGCCTTAGGCATGGAGGCGGGGCAGATAATTACTTTCACTTTCCATTCAGCACTTCCTACATGTCACTGCTCCCCACACATTCCCCCAGTTCTCTTAACCATTTAATTGTGTAGCCAGGACATGAGGATAGGCATCAGGTCCCTCATTCTGGTGCACAAACAAGATTCTGAGATGATACAAGACTTGTCTTTATAACAGTGTCCACAAAATGGCTCCTGCCTGCTTGTTATAATTATGAATTCCCAGACTGAAGGAAACAAGATTAAAATCATTTATATAGTGTAATTAATGTGATACAATATTATTTTGAATATTTTTTTGGGGTGACAGGACCACTTTAAAGAGATATATAATTTTTTAGAAAATTTTCATAGTTCAAAGTGAAATGTACCATTGGTCTATTGTTTGCGGGGCCAAGCAGGCAACTACCTACAGTTTTCCCGGCTTCAACTAGACGATATCGCTTAAAATGGTCTTTAATTGAAACAATCTTAAATATATTAACATCTATGGCCACCTTTAGTCTAACAATCAGGAGAAAATCTGCCTTGAAGAATCTTTCCTCAACCATGCGCAATGCTGGAACATATGGCACCCTTTTTGTTCCTTTTTAAATATAAAAAAATGCAAAACTGAACTAAGTAGAGCACATTTTAACTGCCGGGTGTATTATTCATGTGGTATAGGGTCTGAATGTTGGTGGAATTCAGATTTCTTACTCGGTAAGCAAAACATTGAATCTCTTTTTATAAAACCATAAATTATTCTCCAGCCATTTCTGGAGCGCCGAGTACATTGTATCCTTCACAGTTTGCCTATTACTCCCCAAGAACAAAATACTGTCAACTAGGTCAAAAAAAGAAAAAAAGGAATTATCCATGACTTTTCCTGCAACCTACATGACATTTTCTGGTCTTGACCTTATTATTAAATGCGAGAACAAAGCAATATCTGTGGAGAGGCAGAGGATGAAATATACTCAGCGTTTTTGTTTTTCAAGGGAACAGGATTAGCGGGGGCCAAAAATAATCTGTGAAACAGTTCAAGGTTTATTTTCTTACAGAGACTCCCAGATATAAGAAGTGAAGTGGCCTTGTCATGCCCCATGCCACAGGGAGAAAACCGTCCAGTGTGCTGCCACTGGTTGCGCCTATCAATAACCGTTAAAGCATTTGGCTCCTGTGTTCCACTGGAAAGATATTTGCACTTAAAGGCTTCTGTATGGAATGGCCACAATATTTGTGCACAATAAGTCCTTTTGGAGAAGGGTTTCTAATGTTTTCTTTTTAATTAAAGGGAAAAGAGAAAACTGCAACAGTGCATCAGGGTGGGGGTGGGCCGCTACACGGTCTGCACCCGGACCTGACCCTCCTTAGCGGAATACCCTGGGAAGTACACCTGTAGGTGGGCAATATTCTCAGTATGATTAGTTCTTAATAATTAGTTCTTTCCGCAGGTAATTGATGCAGAGGTCCCTCTTGGAGGTAAGTATGCACAGCCTAGAGGAGGACCGTCCAACCCAGGAACAACACTACAGACTTTGATAGGATTGGCTTGCAGGGTAACAAAGATGAGTAAAGGGTATTAGCACAGCCTTTAGCCAGAATAGTGTTGAAGAAATACAAAATGTTAGCAGGACGAGGTTGTTGCAGTTCAGCAAGAACTATAACAGTCTTTAAAGGGGAATTCAACCCAACGGCGCTAACCCCTCCCCCCTCCGGCCTACCTTCCCCCCGGGCTATTGCCCCAAAGTTGCTACTTACCCCTCTGTGTAGGTCCCCTCCAGCGAAGTTCACAGGGGAATCTTCTCTACCAACCGCTTCTTTCTGGATCAGTCGGCGCTCAGTGGCGCATGTGCAGTAGGACGCTGGTACCTACACAGAGGGGTAAGTAGCAACTTAGGGGCATTAGCTTGGGGGAGAGGAAGGCCAGGGGGGAGGAGGGAGGGGGGCCTACAGGGATGGGTTATCGCCCGGGGAGTTGAATTCCCCTTTAAGCAAGAGTGATGTAGCATGGAATACAGTCCCACAAGAATTTAGAATACAAACTGTGTAGCAAGATGAGTGTTGCAGTTCAGCAAAGATTATCACACAGTCTTTAGCAGGGATAGAACCAGTGCTTAATATTGAATAAGGCAGCGACAACAATCAGTCAAGATCAGAGAACTCACAATGAACAGGAGAAAGCAGAGTTGTCACCAAGTAAGTCTATCCAAGAAACTGAACCAAACAAGACACAGAGGGAACTTAAGTCCAAGAACAAGCCAAGTCAAGCTTTGAAATCCATCCAGCGAAGCCAGGTACCAAAGGGGAAGATTGTTTGTTAGAATCCAAAACCGAAAAATGAGATCAGAGCCAAAAATTTGTGGTGCAATGCTTCCAGGAACTGGCAGGTAGTAGGCCCATAAATCATAGAGGTTCCCTATCAATAGTCAAATCTGGCACCATTTTTATACAATGTCAACTGAATGAGCGCATGTCAAAAGGAGGTGTGCTTTCCCTTTAAGTGGGGATAATTATGTGAATGGTCCAACTGTCATTTTAGAGCAAGTGTTTTTTGTCGTTCTCTGCTACGGTGCGCTATCACATGTTGGGATGTTGATGGAAAAACAAAACAGGAATATACGTGGGAAGATGCCAGATATTTTATCGCTTATAAGGGTTGAACTCCACGGAATATTTTGGCGCGATCCGATGTGATATTGCAAAACGCAGGCGTCACGTTGGATGTGACGGAAATAAGGTAAGGGATGGAAATGTAGGATGAAGTCGCAGCATTGATCCGACGCGACTGTCAGATGCAGACACAGCACAACAGCCGTATCATGTCGGATCAAAGCTGTGACATCATCAGACAATGCTATTACTTACCCTATTTCTATCGCATCCGATGTGACGCCTACGTTTTTGCTCAGTGCGTCGGATTGTGCCGAAATCGTCTGTGGAGTTCAGCCCTTATGCTTAAGAAATCATCCATGCCAGTTTAGGCTTGGCTTTAGTTTCGGCTACAGATATGGGACCTGTTATCCAGAAAGCTCGGGATCCTAGAGTTAAAGGATCTTTCCGTAATTTTGATTTTCATTACCTATATTAAATATAGGTAATGGTTTGCTTCTAATAAGGATTCATGATATCTTAGTTGGGATTAAGAACACGCTACTGTTTTATTATTACACAGAAAAAGGAAATCGTTCAAAAATTTTGATTATTTGGATAAAATGGAGTCTATGGGAGACGGCCTTTCCATAATCTGGAGCTTCCTGATAACAGAGTTTCCAGATAACAGATCCCAAACCTAAACAGAGAGACTATTAGGCGCATTCACTTACCCAGGCACTGAGAACAAATTGCAAAGTGGAGAACAAAAGCCATTTTTTGTCCCACCTTTTCTCAAAATTCTAGCACCAGTGTGAAAGCAAATAGAAAATTCTCTTGATTCGAATCTTTGAATATGCAAATTAGGCAAATTCGACCATCAAATATTCAAATTCGAATAATTGAATAATTTGAAATATTTGAATAATTCGAATAACATTTTTTTGAATATTCGACTATTTGATGGTCGAATAACTTTTTATTCGATCGCCTACTACCGAATTGGGAATAAATAGTTTTGATCGAATAAAAAAAAATTCAATCGATCGATTCGAACACGATCGAATTGCGGTAAAATCCTTCGAATTAGATAGTCGAATTCGAAGGATTTTAACTTCCCTTTTATTCATATGGTCGAATTTCTTTTTCATTTGAAATTCGACCAATGATAAATCTGCCCCTAAGTGAATTATATGGCTGTTTTGGTATCACATCAATGAAGGACTTTGATTCTATTGGTCTTTTTTTCATCACTTATTTTATGCACCAATCAGTGTAATTGTACGGCTAGATATTCTTTATTGCACTAATTACCGTATGCTTGACAAAGGGGCGTGACCCCAAAACGTTGCACTGCACTTCCGCATTGAAAGTGAAAGGTGTTCCTTGCTTACAGCAGTCTATTAGGGGAATGTAATATAAGTCGGTAAGGCTAAAACTATTCGCAATGCGAAAAGTTATGCCTCTGTGCGAACAATTTTTGCTTTGCGCGAATTCAATATAGCTTTTGCGAAACCGGAAACAGTTTTACCGACCACTTCCGACAGTGGAAGAGAGTTTGCGAATTTTACAGCTTGCGCCAAGGCGCAGTCAATGTAATAAAACTTCTTACTGAAAAAGTCATTATGTTTGCTCCTAAAGATTACGACACCTTCAAGCACTTCTTAAGAGTGCCCAATTAAAATTCGCAATGCGCAATTAAAAGTCGCAATGCAATAACAGTTTAGGGAACAATATTACATTACGAGATGTGGATTTTTAATCTTATTGATGCGCCTTCTTTTGCTCTTTGCAAATTTAATTACATTCCCCCCTATGTGCCTTTGCTTTTTATTTTTTTGCCTGATCCTTATGGCTAGATGCCTGTCCCGGATCCCCCATACTTAGTGTCAAAGGATAAAGATTTATTTTGGCTATGACACGGAGTTGTATCTATCTGATGCTAGAACTGTACTGCTAATTGATTTTTAACGATCTTTAGCAAACCTGCCCCTTCTAACACTTTTAATTGATGAAGATCCATCTATGTGATGGTCATTTGTTCCCATCAGTAGAGCACGAGACATAATTCCATGTTCTACAAAGCAACAGACCGTCCAGTGTTTCTCAAACTTGTCTCTCCAGCCGTTAAGGAACTACAAGTCCCACAATGCAATGAAGGAATCTGACAGCCACAGTCAGGCAAATGCATTGTGGGACTTGTAGTTCCTTAACAGCTGGAGGGACAAGTTTGAGAAACACTCAGCCTTTTCTTTTTGCAAATGTTGCTGTTGAGTAATTGACAAACTGGGATCCAATAGGCCAGTTCCAGCACATTATGGCTATTGATAGGCAATTAAACGGTCTTTTTTTTTTACAGTGGTGGGTGAGTGGGCCCTTTCTCAACCTCAGACTTTATTTGCAGCGACTCAAAATTAACTTAAACGTCTTGTTTGCTCACAGCTTAAAGCTCCATTGACTGGAAGCTAAATACTCCGCTTTCTGAGTTCAGCAGTAGGACTATCGATAAAGACACGTGCAAAGTGGGTATGTTGAAAGATAGTGATTGGACCACTTGTCCTCATATTAGCCCACAACTTAGTAGTGTTGCTCAGTCAGGATTGCCTTATCAAGCCTTTCATCACAGCCTGAGGTCCCAGGAGCTCTCCAATGATCAACAAGAACAAATCCAGAGGCTCGTGCTTCTACAGCATTGTCATTTTATATTAGTGTTGTTATATTAGTGTTGTTATATTAGTGCCATTATATTAGTAACATTTTATTTATACCATTATATTAGCGTCATTATATTAGCATCATTATATTAGCGTCATTATATTAGCGTCATTATATTAGCATCATTATATTAGTGCCATTATATTAGCGTCATTATATTAGCATCATTATATTAGCGTCATTATATTAGCGTCATTATATTAGCGTCATTATATTAGTGCCATTATATTAGCGACATTATATTTATACCATTATATTAGCGTCATTATATTAGCGTCATTATATTACCATCATTATATTAGTGCCATTATATTAGCGACATTATATTTATACCATTATATTAGCGTCATTATATTAGCATCATTATATTACCATCATTATATTAGTGCCATTATATTAGCGACATTATATTTATACCATTATATTAGCGTCATTATATTACCATCATTATATTAATGCCATTATATTAGCGCCATTATATTTATACCATTATATTAGCATCATTATATTAGCATCATTATATTACCATCATTATATTAGCGTCATTATATTACCATCATTATATTAGTGCCATTATATTAGCGCCATTATATTTATACCATTATATTAGCATCATTATATTAGCATCATTATATTAGCGTCATTATATTAGCGTCATTATATTACCATCATTATATTACCATCATTATATTAGTGCCATTATATTAGCGCCATTATATTTATACCATTATATTAGCATCATTATATTAGCATCATTATATTACCATCATTATATTAGCGTCATTATATTACCATCATTATATTACCCTCATTATATTAGTGCCATTATATTTATACCATTATATTAGCGTCATTATATTAGCATCATTATATTAGCGTCATTATATTACCATCATTATATTAGTGCCATTATATGTATACCATTATATTAGCGTCATTATATTATATTTTTTTATTTTATGGACTAATTACCCCTTATATATAAAATTTTAGGCTAAACCCCATATCTTTCCAAGGTAGGGTTGCCACCTTTCCGTGGCCCATGATCTGGGCAGGGGCAGAGCCATGACATCAGAGGGGTGCAGCGTGAAACATCATGGGCTATGACATAGCGATCAGCAATTGGTTGTAGGCCATGTCAATCAAGAGAGATCCTGCTCGGGTAAAATTGGACAGACGGCAACTCTAGTCCAAGGCAAACGCGGATTCACCCAAAGGTTTGTGATTAGCACTGCAGGAGGGCCCACATTGTACTTGATGGATGCCTCTCCTACAAGATCCAGCTGAGGCTTAGCAACAATAACAAAATCCCAGGGTTAAATCTGATATATGCCATTATATTACATAATAAAGCATCTCTATGTAGACTCCTTGTTTTGGCAGGCAATATATATTTGTTTTTATTTTATGGAGTCCCCGTAAACTGCGACCATCTAAGTTTATTTCCTTTACTATTGATTCTGGGTGATAAAATAGTCAAGCTCATAAAAATAATAAAAAAAAAAGTAAAACAGCAGACAGATAATGAGTTGGGTATATAGATTTTTGTGCCCATACTGCTGCAGGGTGGTTAACAGACAGAACACAGACACGCCGGAGTATTCTCTTGGTGCCACTGAAGTGCTCATTTATTTTAAGAGCCAGGATATACAGGAATGATAGGAGAGTATTGGAAGGGTAATTCATTGACAGTTATTAAAGGGGTTGTTCACCTTTGATTAAACTTTTAGTATAATGTAGAGAGTGATATTCTGAGACAATTTGCAATTGGTTTTCATTTTTTTTGTTTGTGGTTTTAGTTATTTAGCTTTTTATTCAGCAGCTCTCTAGTTTGCAGTGTCAGCAATTTGGTTTCTAGGGTACAAATTACCCTAGCAACCCTGCATTGTTTTGAATAAGAGACTGGAATATGAATAGGAGAGGGACTGAATAGAATGATAAGTAATAAAAAGTTGCAATAACAATACATTTGTAGCCTTACAGAGCATTTGTTTTTAGATGGTGTCAGCGATTAAGTTTTATAATGGTGCCAATTAAGTTTTAGAAATTTTGTATCTTTTTCTGGCTGTGCAGTGCAGGAAATCTAATAGAAAGGAGGGACATTTCAATAACAATCTTGGACTGCTGTCAAAATCGGGACTGTCCTGCGAAAAATGGGACAGATGGGAGGTATGCAGCAGCTGTGGATAAACATGATAAACATGTGGATAAAACTAGTCTGACTTTACCCATTTGGCAGTGTCTAGAAAGCACTGAAGGTTAAATAAGAAGAATTTTTTTTAGTTGAGAGGCTATTGAGCAGGATACAAATTGGACTGGCAAATATGGAGTCAAATATCTAAGCAGTGAATTTGCATAAAGTGAAAATAAGGAACCTTTTTATCAATGCTGACCGTGGGTAAAGTGAATAGATGTCCCTGCAGTGCAATAAACAGGTTTCAATATAATAATCAATGGGAGCAAATGTGAAATTAATACCCAGGATGCAACCCTTTTGCAGCGCCATCAAACAAGCGTGTCTGTTGTTTCCAGCATTAAAGGCAACACTAGGCAACTGCTCTCCCCTCCCCTTCCATACAGACAGCAGCCTGCAATCGAGTGGCAGCCTTTCCCCTTCCCCGAGGGTTAACTGCAGGCACGATGTTGTCTATTTGATTTCAAATTTATAGCATCGATTTTGTGGTCATTACTAATCGACACCCTATTTGTTTGTGGCATTAACTTGCAATCGCAGAAACTGGTTTCACATTCTTATTCAGGGGAAATACTGTAGCTGAACACTAGAATTGTGCATTAAACACTGCCAGAATATTTTAGTAGGCTGCTCAGCAACACCCCCCTCCTTACATAGAAACAAGCCATTACCTCATTTAGCTTTGGGTTCTGAAGGTGAGTTTTAGGAGAAATGTGGGCCCGTGCACCCATGCTTTGGCCCCAAGACAACAAGGTTGTGAAAGTTACCAATACAGGTATGGGGCCTGTTATCCAGAATGCTCAAGAGCTACGGTAGAGTCCTGTGCAGGTCCATTGTTTGGGACTAGAGTTGCCACCCGGCCGGTATTTTACCGGCCTAGCCGGTAAAACACCCGCCAAGGCCGGGGCCGGTATTACAAATTTACCGGCAATGTAGCTGCCGGTAAATTTTTAATACCTTTAAAAAGACCCATCGGCCAGCCCCCAATGCCCTGTAATACTCACAGTTTGTCACTTCTTGATTGCGCTGAGTCTCGGCCACGCCGCCAAAACGTCATAACCCCGCCCAATTGACGTCACGTACCGCCCCCTTTTTGCCCCCCCCCTTTTTTAGAAAAGGTGGCAACCCTATTTGGGACCCATACCCGACCCGGACCTGCAACCTGCAATCCGCAACCCGGACCTGCATTCTTACCAGCTTGGCCCCACGACCCAACCCGCAAATACCTTACCCACAACCCGGACCCGCTGACCATCAAGAATCAGGAAGTGCTGTCATTGTAAACAGGAAGTGACATCATTAGAAGTAGCCGTGATCAGAAGAAAAAAAAAGGAGTAAAACAGGAAGTGCTGTCATTGTAACCCGGACCCGCATTCTTACCCGCTTGGACCCACGACCCGACCTGCTGACCATCAAGAATCAGGAAGTGCTGTCATTGGAAGTAGCCGTGATCAGAAGAAAAAAGGAGTAAGACAGGAAGTGCTGTCATTGTATACCGGAAGTTACATCATCGGAAGTAGCCGTGATCAGAAGAAAAAAAAGAAGTAAAACAGGAAGTGCTGTCATTGTATCCCGGAACCCAGACCCGCATTCTTACACACTTGGACCCACGACCCGACCCGCAAATACCTTATCCACAACCCAGACCCGCTGACCATCAAGAATCAGGAAGAACTGTCATTGTAAACCGGAAGTGACATCATCGGAAGTAGCCATGCTCAGAAAAAAGGATCGCTATGACGAAGATCAGTGGTCCTACCCTTAACCCGCAAACCTGCAGAAACACCAACCCGCTTCTATACCCGCACCTGGAACTTCTACATGCAACCCGCAGGGTACCCTTAGGTACCAAACACGCTGCAGGACTCTAACCTACGGTATTCCAGATAAGGGATGTTTCTGTAATTTGGATCTTCATACCTTAAGTCTACTAGAAAATCATGTAAACATGAAATGAACCCAATAGGCTGGTTTTGCTTCCAATAAGGATTCATTATATCTTAGTTGGGATCCAGTACAAGCTACTGTTTTATTATTATAGAGCAGGGGTTCCCCAACTTTTTTTTTTACTTGTGAGCCACATTCAGATGTAAAAAGAGTTGGGGAGCAACACAAGCATGAAAAAAAGGTTCCTGTTAGTGCCAAATAAGGAATGTGATTGGCTATTTGGAAGCCCCTCTGTGGACTGGCAGCCTACAGGAGAGTCTGCTTGGCAGTAGATCTGGTTTTTATGCAAAAAAATTAAAAATAATCTCCTGCTTTGTGGCCACTGGGAGCAACATCCAAAGGGTTGGTGAGCAACATGTTGCATGCAAGTTACCAGTTGGGGATCACGGTTATAGAGGATAAGAAAATGAGAGAGATTTAGTTTGGGATTCAGCCAGGATTTGGCCTATTTCAGCAGGATTCATATTCTACCGAATCCTAATTTGCATATGGAAATTAGGGGAGGGAAATCATGTGACATTTTGTCACGAAACAAGGAAGTAAAAATAGTTTTTCCCCCTTCACACTCCCAATTTGCATATGCAAATTAGGATTTGGATTCGGTTCGGTATTTGGATGAATCTTTCGGGAAGGATTTGGGGGTTTTGCCGAATCGAAAATAGAGTATCCTTAGTGCATAAGATTCGGTGCATCCCTAGAAGATCATTTTTAGGGATACACCGAATCCAGGATTTGGTTCAAATTCGGCCTTTTTCAGCAGGATTCAGATTCGGCCGAATCCTTCTGCCTGGCCAGACCGAATCCGAATTTGCATATGCAAATTAGGGCCAGGGAGGGAAATCCTGTGACTTTTTGGCACAAAACAAAGAAATAAAAATAGTTTTCCCCTTCCCAAACTTAATTTGCATATGCAAATTAGGGTTCGGATTTGGTTCGGGATTCGGACGAATCTTTCGGGAAGGATTTGGAGGTTTGGCTGAATCCAAAAAAGTGGATTTGGTGCATCCCTAATAATTTTTTAAAATTTGGGATTATTTGGATAAAATGGAGTTCTGTAATTCGGATTGTTCTGGGTAACGGGTCTCTGTATTAGAAAGTAGCTGACACTGTAAACGCCAGCAAATTTGTAATTTCCTCTGGCACTCCCATTTAAAGCCCTGACCTGCCGCAATTCATATACTATTCCCTGTCTGCTTCTTTGAGAATCTGCCAATGACCCGCCACTTGCATCGGTCCAACCGCACATCATCGAGCACCACCTGGATGCAAATTTTTTTTTTTTCTGCTGGTTCACATGAACGATGACTTTTAGTATATTATACAATGGCTAATTCTAAGCAACTGGTCAATAATTGGTCTTCGTTATTCATTTTTTGAAGTTTTATTTGTGTTTTTCTTCCGACTCTTTCCAGATTTCAAATGGGGGTCACTGACCCCATTTTAAAAAACCAAACCTCTGTACGGCTACAGAAGTATTGTTATTGCTGCATTTTATTACTCATCTTTCTATTCAGGCTTCTCCTATTCATATCCCTGTCTCTTATTCAAATCAATGTATGGTTGTTAGGGGAATCTGAACCCTAGCAACCAAATTTCTGAAATCACAGAGCTCCTGAAAAAAGCTAAATGACTCAAAACCCCAAATAATAAAAAATAAAAACTAGCTGCACACTGTCTCAAAATATCCCTCTCTACATCATACTTAAAGTTAATTTAAAGTGAAATACCCCTTTAAAGGAGAACTAAAGCCTAAAAATGAATAGGACTAAAAATATATAATATATTATATAGTGAACTTATTGCAGGAGGCTAAAGTTTCAGCTTGTCAATAGCAGCAATGATCCAGGACTTGAAACTTGTCACAGGGGGTCACCATCTTGGAAAGTGTCTGTGACACTCACATGCTCAGTGGGCTCTGAGCAGCTGTTGAGAAGCTAAGCTTAGGGGTCGTCACTAATTATCCAGCAGCAGAAAATGAGCTTCCCTGGCTGTAATATAAGCTGATGCTACAGGTTTGCTGATGATTAAATTCTGATGTTTCTAATGATGTGTATTAATGACTAATCAGCCTTATATTGTGACTATATTTCTATGACACTATCAGGTGTATATTGTGAGTGGGTCCCTAAGCTCAGTAAGTGACAGCAGCACAGAGCATGTGAATCAGTGGGGGTAATTGGGTAGTTGTAGGTAGTAGGGTATGGGTCAGCGTATAATAGGAATGCATGGGGTTATTATTAGGGATGCACCGAATACACTATTTTGCGAAAGATTCGGGCGAATACTGAACCGAATCCAAATCCTAATTTGCATATGCAAATTTGTGAGGGTAAAAAGAGAGCCGTGCGCAAACTTCCTTGTTTTGTGACGAAAAGTCACATGAATTTAAGGATTCGGATTTGGTTTGGCCAGGTTCAAGGATTTCGTTGGATCCGAATCCTACTTAAAAAGGCCGAATCCTGAACCAAATCCTGGATTCTGTGCATCCCTAGTCATCATCCTATTGAAAGTTGTACAGCCAACATTTTAGAGCCAAATACAGTGTATTAATCTGTGCTTTCCCACTGCTACATTTAAAGTATTGCCTTGTACCTGCTCCTCATTTGCTGATTTATTCCTCCTTGCTATCAGCACTCCGGGGCCAAGCAAGCAATTCATTATATTTAATGATAGTTCAGATATTTGATTGGACCTCTGCAGAGGGAGAAATATATTTATAGCATAATACGCTTGATGTATCTCCATAGCGCGGGGAAAGCTGATTATGCAGAGCAACCTCCATCCATTCTATAAATGGGTAAAATCAAACTGAAAGTGAAACCTTTCGTAACGGCGTGTTCATTGTTTTAATTAAACATATAGGGGAATGTAATATAAGTCGCTATTTGCAATGCAAAAAAGTTAAGCCTTTGCACGCACAAATTTTGCTTTGCGCGAATGCAATATACCTTTTGCGAACCCGGAAACTGTTTAGTGACCACTTCCGCCAGTGGAAGGCCGTTTGCGAATTTCATACTTTGCGCAAATGCGCTGTCAATGTAATAAAATTTCTTACTGAAAAAGTCGCAATGTTTGCTCCAAAAGATTACGATGCCTTCAAGCACTCCTTAAGAGTGCGCAATTATAATCCGAAATGCGCAATAACGATTCGCAATGCAATAACCGTTTAAAGGGGTTGTTCACCTTTGGGTTAACTTTTAGTATAATGTAGAGAGTGATATTCTGAGACAATTTGTAATTGGTTTTCATTTTTTATTGTTTGTGGTTTTTGAGTTATTTAGCTTTTTATTCAGCAGCTCTCTAGTTTGCAGTGTCAGCAATTTGGTTTCTAGGGTACAAAGAGACTGGAATATGAATAGGAGATGGACTGAATAGAATGAGAAGTAATAAAAAGTAGCAATAACAATACATTTGTAGCCTTACAGATCATTAAAAAACTATGAAAAATAAATAATGAAGACCAATTGAAAAGTTTCTTAGAATTGGCCCTTCTACAATATACTAAAAGTTAACTTGAAGGTGAACTACCCCTTTAAGGAATAATATTACATTGTGAGATGTGGATTTTTACTCTTATTGGTGCAGAATGTTTTGCTCTTTGCGGCTTTAATTACATTCCCCCTATAGTCCCCAGATTAAAACTGCTGATACTTTTGCAGTATAAAGGTATGGGATCAGTTATCCGGTAACCCATAATCCAGAAACCACCAAATTACGGAAAGGCCATCTCCCATAAACTCAATTTTATCCAAATAATTCACATTTTCAAAATGATTTCCTTTTTCTGTGTAATAATAAAACAGTAGCCTGTACTTGATCCCAACTAAAGGTGGCCATACACGAAGAGATCCGCTCGTTTGGCGATGTTGCCAAACGAGCGGATCTCTCCCCGATATGCCCACCTTGAGGTGGGAGATATCGGGCTGATCCGATCGTGGGCCCTAGGGCCCAACGTTCGGATCAGTACGGGCGGTCGGATCGCGGGACCGCATCAACGAACAGATGCGGCCGCGATCCGACGGGATTTTTAATCCTGCCCGATCGACATCTGGCCGACTTTCGGCCAGATATCGATCGGGAAAGCCCGTCGGAGGGCCCCCCACACGGGCAGATAAGCTGCCGACACAATCTGCCATCTAAGATATAACTAATCCTTATTGGAAGCAAAGCCAGGCTATTGGGTTCATTTAATGTTTACATGATTTTCTAGTAGACTTGCAGATTCAAATTACATAATCTGGAAATTATTATACAAAGTGCTTTTCTCTCAAGGGACTCAGAGTACTTGTTAGAGCAAACTAGGTAGCCATTATAGGAGCAGAAAAGGACTATAATTTAAAATAGCAAAATAAACACCAAGACAAATCACTCTTAAAGGAACAGTTCAGGGTAAAATTAAAAAAAATGGGTAAATAGATAGGCGATGCAAAATAAGAAATGTTTCTAATATAGTCAGGGAAAAATACAACTATAAAGGCTGGAGTGAGTGGATGTCTAATATAATAGCCAGAATCCAACTTCTGCTTTTCAGCTCTCTAAATCTGAGTTAGTCAGTGACTATAAGGGGGGCCACATGGGACATAACTGTTCAGTGAGTTTGCAATTGATCCTCAGCATTCAGTTCACATTCAAAATCAACAGTTATGACCCATGTGGCCCTCCCTCTAGTCACTGATTGATACTGCCTGGTAACCAGGGTAACCAGTTAGTGTAAACCAAGAGAGCTAAAAAGCAGGAAGTAGTGTTCTGTTCCGTTAGGTTAGGTTACACTTCCACTCACTCCAGCCTTTATACATTATATTTTGGCTAACTAACTAAATTGAAAACATTTTTTATTTTGCACAGACTATCTATTTACCCAGTTTTTATTTTTATACTGAACAATTCCTTTAAATCACAAAGCTTTTATCAAAAAAAAAAAAAAAAGTTACCAAACTCCGTTTCTGGAGGCGATAGGGTGACAATCCATCGTGCGGCACTCAATTTCTCCTCCCTGGCTATCTCAAATAAGGAAGGCATTGAGGAGAAATCAAGCACTGCACAGATCACCCAATCGCCTTTTCTAAAGAGGAACAGAAGCCGAGTTTCCAGGCCTGGACTTGCGGTTAAGTTGCATAAGCACGGGCCTAGGGCAGCATCAATTAAGGGGCAGCATCAATTAAGGGGCAGCATCAATTAAGGGGCAGCATGCCGCCCAAGCAATTTTCTTGTCTAGTGCTGAACGGCTAGTGCCCTGGAATCAAGGTGACAAGAGCCGCATGCGCTATCTTCAAGCTTGAAAAGATGTGCACTATCTTTTGAGAGGGAGACTGTCTTGGTATTTATCTTTACGTGGATAGTAACGAATTACATCAAGGGTCCGCCTCCTGTTTGGAGTTCCCACAGCCACCGACCTCCGCTCCTGAGCCAGCCCAAATTGCTGTAATAGAGAACTACTTACAGAAGCCAGTAGGACAGTGTGCTGTATTTAGGGGTTGCTGTCTGGTCGCTATTTTACCCACCTAGTTAGTTAAACATTTATGAAGGCTGGAACCGGTATTACAAATTTTTCTGCAATGTAAATGTATTAGTGAATTTTGCTGACTGTATCCCTTTAATCAGTGCCAGTCTTAAGCACATTGGACCAATTTGGCCCAATTGGGCCCCACACTTATGGGGGCCCGCTCCAGTGCGAGCTCTGATTCCTATTCCCTTAATCCCCTAATCCAGTGGTTCTCAACCTTCCTAATGCTGTGACCCTTTAATACAGTTCCTCATGTTGTGGTGACACCCAACCATAAAATATAAAAATATTTTTGTTGCCAGCCAGAGCGGATTGCTAGAAAAGTACAGGAGACAGCGTAGCTGCATTAATGTTTGTTTTCCGTGCATAGTGCGGCAAATTTTTTTTGCCACACCCATTTTGTGGCCACACCCCAATTACTATGTTAATTTTACAAATTTTAAAAGGGCAGGGAGAGCTGTATGGCAGTCCCTACTAAGGGGATATAGAAAGTTGTAGTGCAATTGGCTTCCCGACACAGGTTGCTGAACTACAACTCCCAGCACCAACACCCGGAGAGCTACAACCTTGCCCCAGGGATACTGGGAGAGATGAAGCTGCTCCTGGAACTCCTTAAGTGACCGTTCAACCCCCAAAGGGGTCCCGACCCCCAGGTTGAGAACCACTGCCCTAATCGAGATTGGCCCAGCCCTTTCCCCAATACAATTCAAACAGCCAGCCCTAAACCCAATTGGCCCAAATAAGTGAAATTTGCACTTTTTTGTGCACATAGATTAAACAAAGTGAGAGAACATTTTCTCCCAGTTGCCCAGCCTGCCCCCATACCCAACTGGCAGCCATCACTTGGACAGAGGGGAAAGCAGCCACTATTTGCCCAACCAGCTCTGTGACCCTGTGACAGACTGCAAAGTTCCTTATAGGGGTTCCAATTGGGCCCCGCGCTTGGTACGACCAGCCCTGCCTTTAATGGTAAGAGTGAAACTGATAAGAACTATTAGGTGAGGTAGAGGAAACAGATGACCTGGATTTTAAAGCCACATAAAAGCGACGTAACGTTTGCATACAAAGAATAAATGGCATTAGAATAAAAGGGGGTAATTATGTGTTAAGTATCCTTCGAGATAACAGAGGGGTAACCTTGTACTAAAGCAATATACATTATATACTGTGCATATTTGTATCCTCTGACAGATTGGAGAGCAGGGGCAGGCGAGTGTGGGTTTGGCATCTGAATGAGCTTTAGCCAAGCTTTATTAGATTCCCTTCATGTTAATGAGCAGCCGTAGTCTATCCCGATGCTGCGGCGCATGTTGAGCAAGTTTATGCGTTAAGGTTTTTAGGATGAGTGAATGATGGTTAATGATTATTTAATGATAGATCTCTGGGAGGAAAGTCACTTAGCACTCAAAGTGAGCGGCAAAAAAGTCCATTTCTCAAGGCAGCCGACAGGTTTATTTGGCCTTGCCTTGAATAGAATACTGCCGTATTGATTGCATTGGTGTGGATTTAAAAACACTGCGGCCTCTGAAGGATTCCTGCTCTGTGTAGCTAATGAACATTGCCTTGTGGTTGCACTCAATTAAAACCTTTCATTACAGATGCAGATTCTTTTTTATGTAAAGGTTTTCATGAAAAGAGCTCATTGTTTATGTTGGTGGTTTTTGATGGCATGTATTTGCAACCCAATAACAAATTCAAGCTGCCCACACAGTGGTTAGCCAAATATATGGATCTCTGCTTGAACTGGCCAAGCACGAATATGGTTAAGTCCCTCCACAAGCAACAAACAATTTGTTAAAGCCTGGATAGCTGAAAAATACCAAAAAGGTCTTCTTTTGACCTCCAAACTCAACAGCCACATTTAGCCATTTTAAGTTAAGCAAAACAATTAAGCAAAATAACTAATGAGGGTAAGTTATGCTGGGAAGACTCTGCAGAAGCATCTATCTTTGAATGTTCAATGAGAGAAAAGGGTGAGAATAAAAGAGGTTGTGTTCACGAAGGTTGGAAAAGTCAGTACAAGAAATGGGATTGAGAAGTCATCCCTGTGGAAGGGTAGAGGGAGGGTGAGGGAAGCCCAGGTTTGGGGGTCTACCTTGTGCAGTATTTTGAGATAGATGAAGAAGAGAAATGGAAAAACAAGACAAGTGTATTACCAAGAACCCATTTGCCAGATTAGCAGCTAAAGCACACATGTTCCTTGAATATTCAGTGAACCAGTTTGCTTTGCTTTCAGAAGAATGGACTTGTTGGCTGCATAAACTGTATAATAAAACACAGGCAAATACCTACCAATAAAATGTTTAATATATACTGGAGAGTTGTGCATTTAAACTTTTTTCATTCATTACAAAGTTATTTTTGGGTTATTATGAATCTTAATTAAAAAAAAAAAGTAAATATATATATATATACAACAAACAAGAAAAAGTTGTGCTCACCACTAATTTTTAAAACCATTAGGCGGGGGTGCAATGAGGCTGTGACCACAAAAAACATGCAAGAGGTCCTCTGCACTCACTAGTGGTGAGCACAACTTTTTCTTGTTTGTTGTAGTTATACTGGAGCAGTGACCAGCTCTCTGTTGTAGCCCCCACCCTTCCCAGCTATAGTCAGGTGATCCCACTGGTGTCTAATAAAAGGGGATCCATGATTGGGAGTTTTACTTTGAAAGCAGCAAGTAAGTTGCAGGTAAAACCTAGTCCCTTTGTAAAATGTATAATTAAGCAATAGAATTCTTAATGAATCAGATGAAAATTGAGCGTAGGACTGGCCAGATATGGGATGACTTTGACGTAGTTGGCCAGCTTAAATATATTGCAATATATGGACAAACAATCCCTGTTGTTTAAAGGGTAAGGCATTTCTTAGTAGCTGTATGCACAGAATGTCTCATTGTCTTAAATATATTGATAATGGGTTGAGTGCAGAGGACCTCTTGCATTTGTCTATATATATATATATATATATATTATTATATATATATTATTTTTTTTTATTTTCAATTTCTTTCTGTTTGCGGTTTTCAGTCTCTGACTTTAGATCAGATCTTTTTTCTTTCCCCTAAACTCTGCCTTTCCAAAAGTAAACAGTACAGGGTTGTCCTTATTAAATTATAAAGCAGACAGCAATCTAAAAAGGAAAATCTATAATAATAACTGAAAAATAAGGAGCCAACAGACATCTGCACAACAAACACCGCGGTTGTATGAGCACAAAGCCCACTTAGAAGAATCAGAGACAGACATAAAGCCAGAACGTCACAAGAGCGGACACTGCCTCCCAAAGCATTTATTCAATAAAAAAAGAAAAAAGCTCCAATTGCTTTATAGCGCTAGAAAATCCTACGTATAGAGCAGCGCAGTGATAGGAGGGAGTGCATAGAAATGAACCAAAGCTGCATTTAGGATTTTTTCACATGAAAGGGTGGATTTAAACATCAGAACTACTAGATTAAACAAGTCAGGCCTCTCTTTTGAGTTCAGCATTTGGTTGGGGCCTTTATCAGTTAATCGATAACATAAAACTTTGTGCAATTAGTAGCCACATCCCACCACATCCACTGCTTTGGAGTCCTTTACTGGGACCAGACAAACCGTTTGGGTATCTCTGATATTGAAGGTGCATATATATGGAGAATGCAAACCCTAATTAAAGACATAAGCATAGTCTAAGTCACCAACAATTCCAGGACCATATTTTATACAGGTCATGGAACATGAAGAAGCCTTCGAATATACTCATATTTTTTGAGGGCACATTACTTTTGATAATGTTCAAGTTTCAGGACTGTATGGATGTTGGTGCTCAACAGATGGTCCCTTTCCACTCATCTGTACCTCCCACCCCCAGGGCTTTGCCTTCTGCTCCTGTATTGTTTTGGTGTCTGCACAACATCAGTTTGTGTAAGGATATTCTGTTCAACTGCTCTGAGGCTCTTTCCAGACTCCAAGATGCAACGGTCCCAGTCCCTTGATCAACTTGTACTATGAGCTATCTTCCATAACCCTGTATTCCCTCACTTGCTAAACACCATCCAACCCCTTCTTATACCTATCTAATGTATCAGCCTGTACCACTGATTCACTTCCCTCCCTGTAACACCCCTTTCCCTCCTTTCCTCTAATCTCATTGGCTCCCTCCTGTCTGCTGGGAGGAGCTACTGGTGAATAAAGCATCCAACCCCTTCTTATACCTATCTAATGTATCAGCCTATACCACTGATTCACTTCCCTCCCTGTAACACCCTTTTACCTCCTTTCCTCTAATCTCATTGGCTCCCTCCTGTCTGCTGGGAGGAGCTACTGGTGAATAAAGCATCCAACCCCTTCTTATACCTATCTAATGTTTCAGCCTGTACCACTGATTCAGGGAGAGAATTCCACATCTTCACAGCTCTCACTGTAACAAACCCCTTCCCAAAATTTAGACAGAACCTCTTTTCTTCCAATTGGATAACTGAGATGTGTACAGAGCCTGGGATTGGGTAAGACCAGCTATATAATCATCTACAGTATCCACCCTAATAACTCAAACACCCTTCTGAATCCAGGATTGGTGGTATAGTTTACTAAACTGGATGAAACAGTGTTTGGTACCAATACCGGCTAGAGGGACTTTGTACATGTATGCCTACCATAATACCATAATAATTGAATTTTAAATGCTAAATAATAGGTAAAGCATTGTTTTGTTGTATTGCCCCTTACAATACTGACTTATTGTGAAACTAGATAGGGTGGAAAGCTGCAAAGAAACAGAAGAAAATTGTAAATCATTAAAAAACTATGAATAATAAATAACGAAGACCAATTGAAAAGTTTCTTAGAATTGGCCCTTCTACAATATACTAAAAGTTAACTTGAAGGTGATTACCTCAATTTTCATGTTTTTAAACATTAAACTTGTTGTTCTTTTGGAGCAATTTTCTGGTGAGGGGTAAGAGCAGAAGATGACCTTATAATAACCTATGCTTTTCTAACACTAACAAACGTCTGCCTCTGGAGGCAGGGACTGATGACTTTTTAACATTTTCTCCACATTTTACAGATTGGTGCAGTAACTATCTCTGACATAAATGACAAATACGTAGCAAGCTTTGCTTAACAGAAAGACCTTACTGATTTTTCTTAATAAAACAGAAATAAGATATGTAACGGCTTTAGAAATGCATTAACACCCAGCTTCAAAAAGCAGCCATTTAATATTTTCAGGAGTCAGGAAGAAGAGTTGTTGCATGAATTAAAATGCTGAGCCTGCTATAAAATAACAGTTGCCAACACCCTATATAAACAAATAAATAATGAAAACTTGCTAAATGTTGGGCTGGTTAGTCTGGGAGAGGTTTCTCTGTGCTGAAATTTCTGTAGAATCAATAGTTCAGTTTCTCACGCAAGTATCATTATAGTGCTATTAATATGCACTAAAAGTGCACTGCATTGCAGAGTACCATGAACATGCATCCTATTGATATTTAGGTGTTGTAATACTTACATACATTAAGCATAGGTGTTGTGTTTTAGTAGCCAAGGATGAGAAGAGTATAACAGATCTTTATAAGCAGGTTTGTGCAGCCATTACACAACAGCAGTAACTTGAACTCTATCACTATCAAGCTGTACAGAAAGTACTGTGTATTTGCATAGTACAAGTAATGTGCACAGTGACACCCGCAGGGCATTTGTATAAACTCCACATTCCCCCTACAGTAGGAAAGCATTTGCACAAATATAATACACAGTAACAATTAAACATTATGGATCTTAAAGCAATCATATACATTCTTCACATCACATAGTCCTTGGTCCATGCAGGTAGTTTTCTGATTCTCTCAGTATGTCTTATAGGTTCACTTTCTTCAGGCCTATTGCAGTTGCCATTAGGAGTAAGAAAATGTCCTTCATCAAATGGAACGTCTCCAAAGTCATATCTAGCAGGAGCAAGACGACTTGCATCCCATATGCGTCCATCAGACAGTTCATATGTGTATGGTCCTTGCTGGTGTCTCATTTCAAGTGGTGTAGTACATTTAGATTGTCCTTGTTTCAGTATTCCTGGTTTCTTAATTCTGACTAAAGATCCAGGCGGAAGGTGCACTTCTCTTGCACCAGGTTTTATATCAGTATAAGCCTTGCATTTGGCTTGGTGACGTTTGACAATGTCCGCAGTAGATGAGTTTGTAGGAATATTTGGTGGAAATTTGATGTCTGCAACATGTATCTAAGTGTGCATCTGTCTGCCATGTAATAGCTGGAGATGATTGAGTTGTTGCATGGCATGTTGCTCTGTAGTTATGTAGGAACTCTGTTAAATACTTTCCAAGATTTCCCAGTAAGATTTGCTGTCTGTAGTGCTTCTTTCAGACTTCTGTTGAACCGCTCAATTTCTCCATTTGCTTGTGGGTAATACACTGAAGATTTTATCCTCGGAGTTCTGAAAATATTTCCTTTGCATGGCAAGGGATAATTATACATAACAACTGCTAAGAGCTAAGAAATCCTTTCAGTACAGGGTTGCCTTGTGTATTCTGCACAGTGCACAGAAGTGGTGAGAAGATGTGGGTACAGGTCGGGTGTGGGTCCTACAATGGCAACATTTTGCAGGGTAGGGTTGGGTGCAGGTTAAGGTTTTGACATTTGGGGTCAGGTGCAGGTTGGATTTTTCTGGCCCACACATCACTACCATGCACTATTGTTTTAATCCAGCACAATAGGCAATACTCCAGGTGCAGGTGCTATAGGCAAATGAGCACTAAGAGACACAATTTCTCACAACTTAGAAAACCCATCTGGGGCTTCTCTAAATGACCCACAGTATTTTGGATTTAATATGGTCTTTCAATAACTATATAGTGACTGTACTTTATAGCTAAATTAAGTAAGACTAAATTAATTTGGCCACAAATAGCCTCACTCACCTGCACCAGCTGTGCAGCATGTTGGAGGCCATGTCTGAACACTTCATCTCCCTTGGGTAAAACAAAGAACAGCACTGTGCACTATAAGCCAGGACCAGGCTGGCACACATGCTCCTTTTTGATAATCCGTGCCATGGAGGAGAATGCAGTGGCCAAACCACCTCTTGCAAAACTACATCTTGCAAAACTCTGCCTTAAGGTGGTCACAGATGCAACAATAATATAGTACAAATGGTGGGTGTATGGTGGGAGATGAGCTGAGCAATAACAGCAGACTTGGATGCCGGTCGGCTTGTTGATCGGGCCCTTTGAAGGCACCTGAACATCGGCCCCTGTTAGTGCTAAATCGTCTGATACAGATAGAGTTCTATTGTTTCTACCGGTATATAGGACAATCTTTCCTTGTTACACGAAACATCATAATTGTAACATCTATTGCCACCTTTAGGAAGACTCGTATGTTGTATTTTGTGGTGCAAGGTTGTTGCAATTCAAGACAGGGGCCTGATGATGGATACGGTTTGTTTTCCATTACAATATGGTTTCATAAACACAATAAGTGTTTATGGTGAATTTGAACAAGCTATACTACAATTTCTAAGACATTGCAAAATTTAAAAAAAAGATAAGTGAAAAAATTCTGGGGGTGCCCAATAGTTGTCTTTGTCCTAAAGGACATTTACTTAGATAGATATTAAACCCAACAGCCCATTTCAAGCAATCAGAATTTTGATCAGTCTGGCATTAAAACACATAAAATGAAAGCATCATTTTGATTGGTCAATACACTTTATCACTTATCTTAGCAAATCATTGGCAGCGAATATTTAATTTAATGAATTTTAAAATTTATTTCTGCAATTTTCATCTGTAACAGCCTGGAAATTTGGCATAATTTGTGGAGCACAGAGCAGAAAGGCTTTATTTTGGCCTATGTCCACCAGACCAGTGCTTCTTGATTTGCATGTCTAAATGATGTCCAAGTTAAGGGATGGGGTGCCCCTATCTTCCTTTCCCAGTCCAACCCTCATGAATATAAAGCTGCAGAATGCAGGCAGCACTATATCAATATAAGGACAAATATCTATGTGCTTAATTTTTGAAGGCCTACACTTAATAAATTCTGAACAGTCTTTCCTAGGAGCAGTGCTAGACTACCTATCCCATAAAAACCTCATAACTTATATTAGATATAAAGAAATGTGCTAATTGGGACTCCCATAATGTTAGAATCTTTTAAAAGATAACTATACCCCCGACAATGTAGGTCTCTAAAAAAAAAAAGATATTGCACTAAACAAATCATATGTAAAATCCTGCTTCATGTAAATAAACCATTTTCCTAATAATACACTTTTTTAGTAGCATGTGCCACTGGGTAATCATAAATAGAAAATGTCCATTTAAAAAAATAAGGACAGCCTCCTGGGATTGTATGATTCAACGGTGCACACAAACATACCAAACAAACTATAAAGTTAGGTCACATGAGCCAATTAACAGACAGAGTTGTGTCTTTTGCTTCCACACTTCTTCCTGTTCTAGTTAGAGTTGAAATATTTCTGGTCAGGTGATCTCGGAGGCAGCACACAGACCATCACGAAATGGTGGTTCAAGGCAAGACATGTAAAAGAGCAATATTTACTTAAACATATATTGCAGTTTGATAAGATTCTTTAATATGTCACTATGTTGCTCAAGTTTTCATTTTGGGGATATAGTTTTCCTTTAAACAAAGAGGAATCAGAACTTTAAGCACACTTTCTAAAGCTTTAGCATTTCATTAGACTCTTTTGTCTTAATACGTCTTTGAACAGAGAATTAAGGAAAAAAAGACAGTTTTAGTTTTGTGACCTAAAGTGGGATTCATTGGGCACCAAATTCTCCCTTTGAAACAGATGTCAACCTATAAACCTTTAACAAAGAAAAACTGAACTCTTGCAGTAAGTTTATTGAGGACATCTGCTTAAGTGACAGATGTCCACATTACCATACATGCACTTCCATGTCATCTAAGAAGTCAACTTGCCAAAGCAGTTGATGTTTAGGTTTTAACATTGAAAGCAATTAGTTATAAGGCCGGGAGGTAAGGAACGCCTTGGGGTAAAATGAAGGGAAAGTCAATTTAAAACTAGAATGAATTCTACATTTATTCTGAACTTAAACCATGGAAATTCAAGAATTAAAACATCTACAGCCAATAAAAAAGCAATTATTTTAATCTTCTTTCCTTAGCATAGAATATAAGGGGGGTGAGAGGGCACTTGCTTTGCTCAAAAGCAACTATTGAAGGCTAAGTTGGAAAGATTTTCCAAGTGTGATTAAATACAAATTAAAAAGTGTCTTTGATCTCTGTATAGTGGGCATGCGAGACCACATACCAAAATGTATGTTGACAGGATCTTTAGAAGGATCTCAAGTTTAGTATAACCTCCTTAAATGAAACCCAGCAGGAACTTTGTCCGGAGCCTGCCTCTTCAGGCTCTCCCATTGTACGGAACAGTGGGTCATTGGCTTGTTTGTTGGGGATGGCAGATGGTTTCATTTGTTAAAAATTTCCAACTCTTTTCCGAATTTTAGGCAGCAATCTGGTCAGAGATGAGAGGGATGTAATGCATCATTGCACCTGTCCTTTTTTCATTTAATAACAGAAATAAAAGGTTTTGCGAAGAAAAAGACACAGGGAATGCAATTTCATTTGTTAGTCTTGGTGGCCTTTCCACTGAGCGCAAATGTACCATTAGCAAAGTGTCAGGATAGCGCTCAAGAGCTACTTGGACCCACAAGAGATTAATCAGTCTTTGTATTCTATGGATAGAGATTAAAAATACACATACATTTTCATACTGCATTATTGTCTTGTAGTACACAGGCAAAAAAGGCCAGAAACATTGGGAAATATAATTTTCAAAGCGTATATAAAATTCTATTTACAATAGACATGATATAATGTTGATTGTGAATACAAATTTGAATGCACATGTGCACACACACGTGCATATGTGTGCATGTATACTGCACAGTTTCCTACTGGCAAAACTGCAATAATATCCTTATAAACCATGCATTCTTACATCACAACACACTGTTTATAACTTAAAGAGACACACATTTGTACCTAACACTGACCCACTTATCTCCCACTATATCCCTACTATAGCCCTGTTCTCATTTCTCAATACTCAAATGCAGGAAGAGGTGAAGGTAGAAGAGCTGGGTAGGCACACCAGTTGGGTGGTAGCAGAGGGCAAATGGAGAATATTTACCAATATGTAGAAGGAAAATAAGATCCTAAGATCTGTAAATTATCCATTAGTTCCAATTTTGTTGAAAATATATAGTTCTCCTTTAAGAAAATCAGTTGGGCAACTTCCAGCTAGTGTCCAGTCTAGGGAAAATGTACCCATTTACACACTTATGGTCCTGTCCAGTTGTAACCAGATTCTGCTATCAGGTATCATGAGCTATAGCAGGGGTGCAAAAAGTAGATCGGGATCTACCTGTAGACCTTTAGCTGGTGATCAGTAGATCTCAAGACACTGTCTAAGAGACAACCTGCCTATAGCACCCTCCTATTTCATGATTTCAATTCAGATATTTATTATGTTAAGGTTACATAAGAAATAGTTGTTTGTTAAATACAGAAATATACATTTTCTCATAAATATATGTAAGTAATATTTTCTATGGTACAGTGCTAATGATTTTATGGATGTAGCTCATAATGGGACAACATCACTAAAAGTAGACCTCACATTAGTAAAGTATGGCCACTCCTGAGCTATAGTCAAGGTAAGAGACCCCTAGATGTCTGTTTATGCGATAAATTACTTTGTTGGCAATAATTATGAAAAGGAATTTGTAGAGCTCATTTTTATTATATGCCAGGAAAGCCTTGACCCAAAAGATGTGGCTGAACCTTATACACAATAACCTTCCAGGTAACATTCCAATAATACAGCAGTGTTGTTAGGCAGTATCCATAAGTGCATAATTTTAGGAGACTCAAATGTAGTGAGTTCAAGGCAAGCAGCAAATTCTGCCATCTGGTGTCTGTCATTACACATTACAAAGGCAAGTTAATTATTGATCTGGGCAATGTAGGCTCATCCTGAGTGACCAAGCGTTAACGGACATTCAGGTTAGAGGTCAACAAAATTGTCATTTCTTATATTCCATGTCCATCTGTATATTCCTCAAAATATTATATGTAGGATAAAAGAGCTGTATACAGATTAGCATATGTTCTATGGTACATTATATAAAGATATTTTAATTGACCAAGAAGTCCCAGAGAGATATGACAGCAGGACACTACAGGCAACTCAAGAAACTCAGAAGTGAGTTCTGATATTTTATTATAGTTTGGTCAAATCTCACAAATTCAAACTGGGACTAATCCAAACTGGAATTCAAATTTGAGACTGATTATACCTTTACCCAGGGAACAACTCAAATTGGACTATTCGCCACCTAAAACCTGCTGAGTTGATGTAGAAGGGGACCAGTAACCCATTTGAATATGTTAATCGCCTTCCCGACATTCAAGTTTTTTTTTTTAGGAAAAATTGGACTAGTATTTGAGTTTTGAGGTCAATAATATTTATTTGAGTTTTAGGCCTTCAAGTTTTTTTCTTAAATAACCTCCCATTTGAGTTGTCAGTATAGTCGAATTTATTAGAGTAAAAAAAAAATTCACATATATTTGACCTTTGATAAATCTGCCCCATAAAGGTTAAAAGTGCATTATTGCTTAAAGGCTTCATTTACATTAACAGTACATGGATTCCCTTACCTTTCATAAAGGTTTTATTTCCCAAATAGCCATCTCCTCTCAAAGCTGTCAAACTTGGTTACGTGTGCTACTTCCATCAAAAGAAATCAGCGTGGGCCTTTGCTTAATAATCAGAGCAGTGATCTAATTAAGCAGCAATGCAACCAGGATGAAGAAGACCGGAAGTGGCAGACAGCATCCAAAGTTGGGCATATACAAAATACCTTGGGCAGATGGTAAAAATGCAGTACTTATTTCTTAATAAGAGGCGGTAAAAACATTTTGAATTTGTAAGATCGTTAGAAACAACCTTACCCAACCAAATGATGACAGTGTAAAGCAGATTAATTTGTACTTGTAGCTACCCCAGACAAAGTAACTGCTCTTCGCAGCCCTAGATGATTAGTCATAGAAAAAATACTTATTCAAACAAAATCCACGGTCTTCGATCAATAAACAGACAGCCAGACTAAGTGGGACATACAAACCTCCATGTATGTCGCCTTCTATGGACTTCATTGGGAGATGATCTAAAACAGTGATCCCCAACCAGTAGCTCGCAAGCAACATGTTGCTCTCCAACCCCTTGGATGTCGCTCCCAGTGGCCTCAAAGCAGGTGCTGATTTTTAATTACTGGCTTAGCGGCAAGTTTTGGTTGTATAAAAACCAAGGGTACTGCCAAACATTCTCTCCTGTAGGCTGGCAGTTAATATAGGGGTTACCAAAAAGCCAACCAGAGCTCTTATTCGACATCCACATGGACTTTTTCATGCTTGTGTTGCTCTCCAACTCTTTTTTAAATTTAAATGTGGCTCGCGAGCAATAAAGGTTGGGAACCCCTGATCTAAAACGAGGGTGGAGTTTGAGAGTTGTCCTCACATCAATACAGTTTTTGTAACCCTCACATTCTTGCCATACAATTGTAGTGGGGAAAATTTGTTATGAGGTTTTATGCCTCAAAGAAAAGACTTTTATGGGATACTAATATTTCACATAGATAATTTCTTTATGGCATGAACTCTCGAATGTGACTCTCTAACGAATTTGGGGGCCATGACGTATATAAGGGGCAAAAGTGGCTATATCATGGTTATAATGTGAACCTAGAGACATTCCTCTTGGGGCAAATTTGTTCTTGTGCTCTTGATAAACTGCCGACTATTAGAAGCTTCACTCTAGACATTTTTCCGAGGGAAACTGAATATTTATTAACTTGCCTTTTAGCAAACTGACTTTATAAAATAGGCAAGTTCTGCGTTCAAGAATTATCTTATTTCCACTAGGATCGTTATTATTGGAACCCAGTTACAGTCCCAAAATTGGTCTGTTCTGGACTTGTGAATGCTTTAGACATAACCTTGTTATACACTTGGAATTCATTTATTATCAGCACTTTATCATTAGGCATTATAGAAGCTTTGGGGCCACTGCAAGGTTTCATATGTTTTTCATTTTCATGTTTCTTTCGGAGACTGCCCATTTTTATGTGCATATGGTGAATTATGGTTTAATATTGGGAGAGTACAAGTTTTCAGGTAATTTTGCATTTCTGCTTCTACTGCTGCTATTCACTCCTCTGTATAAATCTAGTATCACTGGGGCTCTAATGAAAAGAACACAAAACTACTGTACAAAATAATACACAGTTTTAGGAAAAAAAAAACAGTTTCACTGTGTAACAACAGCATTCCCTCAGAATAGTAAAGAAATGACATCCTGAAAACGAGAAACTCCTGGTGTTTGTTAATGCAGAAACTGATATGGATCTGGTCCCATAAAGCAATTTAGCCAAGTTTCAAATTACAGTAAAGAGCAAGATTTATTCCAAGCCAAGCATATGCAGGATTATCAATTAAACTTGACCCTTCAGCTAGCAATCAGTAGGCACTTTACCTGCTATTCTGTGCATGTTTATTGCATATGGGTTTTATGGCAGATATCTTACAATATCGGTAGAATTCCAGCTCAGCGAGAAAGGAACCAATAAGGAACCAATGGTAACCTTTGTAACAAGGGTGATTTCACGGTTAATTTACATATATTTACATATAAGGTGTAACAATTAAATATAAATCAGCCAAACACTGCAATATTTGTTTTCCATAGTTTCCATATTTCTAGCAGAATATCATTTTCCAACAATCTGTACTAAACTTTGCAGCCTGTTCTTCTCTGATCATGCAAAATGGACTCTTGGGGGCTATTTTAAATGTCTGGAAAGATCTAGGTTCCTGTTAGAAATCACCACCTCTTCTTTGGATCTGCATATCTGCTGTCTGTTGATGAATGAAGGGTGTTCAAAAAAAAGCAAAGGGGAAATCAAGTGCAGCCTTTAATAATTAAAGAGGTTTTTCTCCATTGTTCAGAAAGCGAAGAAAAGCTGTGAGAAGGGTTTGTGGTAAACTGGAAGAATTTATTAAAACACTAATAAGCTTTCCACACTAAACCAACTATAAATATCAGCACACTGTTAGGATATTATGGTATAACTACACATGCTGCTAATAAGCTGCTACAGTCTGTCAGTCTGTAAAGACAGAAAGCATGGCTGACCTCTTGGTACCACTTGCAAGGTAATGGCTTGCTGGCTCACGGTCTCAAGGGGGTCAAAAGCATCAGGAGGAAAAAAAACAAAACACCATAGGGCTCATTTATGAAGTGCGGATGTGTTAAATGGATGAAGGTGTTTGTGTGTAAAAAAAAATGCTCCTCACATTTCTTCATAGTTGTGCTTGACACCAGTGTGTCCATCTTGCGTTCTCTTCTGAATGTCATGCAAGTGCACCTATTGATGTGGAGGAACCCTGGAGATATTTGTCAACCATGTGCTAATTCCACAGTTCCCTCTGTGACTCACATCATTATAATTGCAGAGCAGCAGAAACTATACAACCCCTCCCCCCCCCTGAAGCATTTGATACAGTGCCACACAGAACGTTATTTGTTAAATTAAGGAATGTTGGCCTGTATATTGTACATGGATAGAGAACTGGCTAAAAGATAGACTACAAAGAGTGGTGGTAAATGGTACATTATCTAATTGGACCAGTGTTGTTAGTGGGGTACTGCAGGGCTCTGTACTAGGTCCCTTGCTTTTCAACTTGTTTATTAATGACCTGGATGTGGGCATTGAAGGTACGGTTTGTATTTTTGCAGATGATACTAAATTGTGCAGAACTATAGGTTCCATGCAGGATGCTGCCACTTTGCACAGTGATTTGTCTAAGTTGGGAAACTGGGCAGCAAACTGGAAAATGAGGTTCAATGTTGATAAATGCAGGTTATGCACTTTGGCAAAATAATATAAATGTAAGTTATACACTAAATGGCAGTGTGTTGGGAGTTTCCTTAAGTGAGAAGGATCTTGGGGTTTTTATAGATAACAAGTTGTTCTGGGCAGCAGGCCCGGATTTGTGGAAAGGCCACCTAGGCCGTGCCTAGGGCGGCAGGATTTTAGGGGGCGACATGCTGCCCGATGACACCCACATTGGACCAGAAACACTGGGGATACACAGGAGATATGATAGTTTTTTTTACATTTTCCATGCACCAATCCCCATTGCTCTAGTCTTGATGATGAAAATCTGTGAATATGAAGAGTATGGGGGCAACGAACGGCAGTGGGCCTAGGAGCATCCCGCAATGTAAATATGGCCCTGCTGGGTAGTGTCATTCTGTAGCTACTAGAGCAAATAAAGTTCTGTCTTGCATAAAAAAGGGCATAAACTCAAGGGATGAAAACATAATTCTACCTCTTTATAGATCACTAGTAAGGCCTCATCTGGAGTAGGCAGTGCAGTTTTGGACTCCAGTCCTTAGGAGGGATATAAATGAGCTGGAGAGAGTGCAGAGACTAAGTGCAACTAAACTGGTTAGAGGGATGAGACTGGGAGACTTCAATTATGAGACTGGGAGACTGTCCAGGTTGGGGTTGTTTTCTCTGGAAAAAAGGCACTTGCGAGGGGACATGATTACACTTTACAAATACATTAGAGGACATTATAGACAAATTTTACCCATAAAGAGGATCACCAGAGGCCACCCCTTCAGACTAGAAGAAAAGGACTTTCATTTAAAGGAACAGAGTAGGTGGTTCTTCACAGTGAGGACAGTGAGGTTGTGGAATGCACTGCCGGGTGATGATGTGATGCTCATTCTGTTGATGCTTTTAAGAGGGGCTTGGATGATTTTTTGGACAGACATAATATCAAAGGCTACTGTGATACTAAACTCTACAGTTAGTATAGCTATGGGCATATATGGTTTGTGTGAAAGAGTGGAGATGTGTGTGTGTGTGTATGCTGGGTTTTAATTTGGAGGGGTTGAACTTGATGCACTTTGCCTTTTTTCAAACCAATTTAACTATGACAAATATGGATGCAACTGTGTCCAATCCATTAAAGGGGAAATCAACCCCTCCAGAGCTAAAACAAATTGTAAATTGCATCTGAAATTTCACACTGCACTGACATTAGCAAATGCGCCTTAACATTGACTACAGAGTAACTAATGAATTATCCATATATACTGGAAATATCCCTAGAATTAAATTTTTCACTAAGAAAAAAAGTGCTTTTGAGAGAAGAACCCCATTAAAGACTAATACATAAAGACATGCCATGGGTTTGGTAAAATATTGTTTTAAGGTAAATCTAAGCAATGTTCTTTGTATTATTTGAAATGGAAATATTGCAGAGCATGTGTGCAATAAGTGTATCGTTATTTAAAAGATATAGATTTAATAGGAGGACAGGATTATTTTTCAGTTAGGGATCACTGGCTAGAGAACACTCCCTGGGATCATTACTTCAGTAATGAGCCATGAAATTACCAAAATCACCTACTAAACATTTGTAGGTAACTCCCAGCGATCTCAGATTTCCTTAAAACGTCTATAATGTGTTCTATTGTTTGACAATATTTTCTATAATTTGACATTGTCGAAAGACACCGGTGGTGGTCAAAGCGGGCCGCATAGCTAGTGCAATGAGCGCAATAGCACTCTCTGCACTAGCAGAATCGAATAAAATTGGAAATTAGGCTCTTAAAGTTACAAGAGTTTGCTTTTTGCCACCCCTTGTAACTGGCCGCTCGCTCCCGCCTGAGGCAACAGGAGCGGCCCTGACGAAAATATAAAAGTAAAGCATAACGTCAGCATTTGTTCTATTATTTGAAAATGTTGTCTCAAATGTTCCACCTTACCCTGAGATGCTTCTAAAATGATCTAAAAAGTACAACATCCCTTCAGGCCAGAATACTGGGAAAAGTCAGGAGCAATAATTGATTCCTTTAGATCAGAGTGAAGCATAAGTCTGTAAGTCCAACACAAGACAATAACCAATACTGAATATAACTTACCATTAAATATGCAGCAAAATCAGCAATATCATCTGTGAACATGCAACATATCATCTCAACACATAGCCATTCAATTTTTACCTTATTAAAATACCAAAGCTAGATGACATTTGTAGGACGTAGAAGCCATGAGATGAACCCACGTTGGGTCACGTGCAATACAAATATGTTCACAGAGGCAAAACTGTGAATTAGTGGAAGCATGCTTTCCAAATCAATCCCTAGTTTAGAATTTGTAATAAGCTTTAACAGTATCGACTTTGCAGGAACTATGTGGGGGGGGGGTTATATAATATGTTATATACTCTGAAAACATTGGGTTTATTCTTCTCCCCAGGGTCTGATACTCATATGAAATGATCACACATAAATGCAACCAGAGAACTCTGATACACCGATATCCCCTCTGCAGAAAGAGAGAGAATTTTGCAAATTACTCTTCTACAATAACTAACTGACAGGGCCCACCAATCATTAATATAATTAGATCATAATTATATTATATACATCAAAGATGTCCAACCTGGAACCTACAGCTCTTAAACTATAAGTTTCAAAATCAGTCACAGCTACAGTTCAGATATAGCATGAGTGCAATGAGGCTGTGACACAAATCAACTAAAGTTAGGGGCAGATTTATTAAGGTTCGAATTTTCAAGTTGGACTTTTTGTCAAAATTCAAATTTGAGTTGTGAATTCCAAATGTATCATACAATGATCTTGGGACAACTTGAATTCAACTATTCCCCACCTACAACCTGCCAAGCTCATGTAGAAGGCAATGGCAGAGGTCCAGTGATCCATTTGTAGATGTTAATTAGCCTTTCAAATTATTTTTTGAGAAAAGAATTTTGAATTTGATTCAAGTTTTCGGGTCACCAATATTCGTTTGAGTTTTATACGTTTAAGTTTTTTCTTAAATAATCTCATATTTAAGTTGTGAGTATTAGAGTAAAAAAAATAAAATTCACATAAATTGTGATCGTAATAAATCTGCCCCCAAGTGTACAGACCAGCAAGGATGGACGGGTCGGGTAACATTAACATACTGCAATATATAGCTATACGGTCCTTGTTTCATTAAAAGCAAAGGCATTATAGCAGCCACATAATAGACGGCCACATAATAAAGTGGATCTTTTTTCTTTTTTGCCAATTCTGGCAAAAACTGCAAGACTGCATAATAGACAAGAATGTTAACCATAAATATTATTTACAAAGTATATGCCCTTTGTGTTTCACTGAATTTTTTCTTCCCGAGGGGCCACTATGCTTCCATGGGACAAAGAAAAAAATCCTCTCTGCCTAACCTAAAACTGGCCCTGCACACTGAAATTACTTTGTATAAAATGGTAAAGAATACACAAAATGAACATCGGATGGTTTGTGCCAAATGTATCAATATTGCCACCATCATGAATGATCTCTAAGAGGGTAACCGAAACTCATCTGCGCTATCAAAAGCACAAATAGTAATGTACACATATACTCTTGTTAACTGGAACGTTCAAAAGTAGTGATGGGCGAAACGGCCGCGTTTCGCTTCGCCGAAAAATTAGCGAATTTCCAGAGAAATTCGCGAATTTTTCGCTGATTCGCGTCGCGTCGTTTTTGATGCGCGTCGCGTCAAACGCGACGCGTCGCTTCCAACGCGACGCGTCGCTTCCAACGCGACGCGTCGCGTCATTTTCAGCGCGCGTCGTTTTCGGCGCGTCGCGTCAAAAACAACGCGCGACTCGTTTTTGCGCTGCAAATTTTTTTTTTGCAAATTTTTTCCCCAGTTTCGCGAATTTATTCGCCAGTGGCGAATCGCGGGAATTCGCCGCGAATTCGCCCCATGCGAATAAATTCGCCCATCACTATTCAAAAGGGCAAAAGTGCATCAAGTTGTCATTTCAAAGATTTTTTTTATGCCACAGGTTCCCAATCTATGGAGTTGGACCCCAAGAAGGGGCAAAGCAGCTGACAGTTGATGGAACCTGAAGCCCATTTTGGATGAGATCTGGGGTGTATGAGTCCACCGGGTGACCGTTGCAATAAGATTTTCATATACGGAAAAAAAAACTGTGCTTGAGCTAAGGATGGAGGACAACCAGTTAAGACTAATCCTAAAGGCAGGGAGGAGGGGGTTTATTTTTTTTTTCAGAAATTTTGTGACTTTCAGCGCATGCGCCCCTAAAACATCAGTAAAGGTTGAAGAGCGAAAGAGACAAGATGGTGCCTGTGAACTCCACTGGACAGGACCTGGAAGGAGGGGTAAGTTACAAGTTATGGGCATTTGCCCGAGTGGGCAGGTAGGTTGGGGGAAGTAGATCCTACACAGGGAGGGTTTTCCTCCCTACAAGTTGAATTCTCCTTTAAGAAGGGGTTGGATGGTGTTTAGCAAGTGAGGGAATACAGGGTTATGGAAGATAGCTCATAGTACAAGTTGATCCAAGGGCTAGTCCGATTGCCATCTTGGAGTTAGGAAGGCATTTTTCCCCCCACTGAAGCAAATTGGAGATGCTTCAAATGGGTTTTTTGCGTTCCTCTAGATCAGTGATCCCCAACCAGTAGCTTGCGAGCAACATGTTGCTCTCCAACCCCTTGGATGTTGCTCCCAGTGGCCTCAAAGCAGGAGCTTATTTTTGAATTACTGGCTTAGAGGCAAGTTTTGGTTGCATAAAAAACAGATGCCCTGCCAAACATTCTCTCCTGTAGCTGCCAGTCCATATAGGGGTTACCAAAAAGCCAATCAGAGCTCTTATTTGACATCCCCATGGACTTTTTCATGCTTGTGTTGCTCTCCAACTCTTTTTTAAATTTACCCCCTGCTCTAGATCAACTAGCAGTTAGGCAGGTTATATAGAGACTTAAAAGGTTGAACTTAATGATGTGTGTCTTTTTTTTACAACCTAACTTACTATGTTACTATGTTTGTAAAGGATCTGTAAAAATAGCGTGTGACTGTCATGTCCAGGTAGGATTCAGGATAAAAAAGGATTCAGTTTTACCATCTGACATAAAAAAATAATAAATTCATATATATAAACTGCACTGATTTTTGCCAAAATACAGTCGAGACGCTAATTAAATAAACAACAATAAGAACACTTAGTGCCAAAAGTAAAGCTAATCATAAGCATATTATCTTTACGCTAAATGAGTCTTCTGGAAGTAAAACCGATCACTTCCCGCATATTGGGTTTTTTTTTTCTTTTAAATCCTATTTACCTTAAATGTGCTATATAAATGTACAAAATTTTAATGGTGTAACCTGGCCCTCCAGTGGAAAAAAAAACAAGGTAAAACCTAAAGCTCATTCAGAATGACTAGATTTCTACACTTAAGTAATTCATGACAGAAAACAGATAATTCAAAGACTATATGATATAAATATTTAAAGCTCATGGCAGACGTTTCCCACCCCCCTGTTCCAAACACATGTAATACGGTAGCATCAATTAAGTTATTTTCCTGTAACAGACTTCTGCTTTCAGGGGTTTTTTTTTTCTTAATTATTTTTTTTTTTTCAATGCCTAAACTGAAATGCATTAATCCTTAAAAGGATTAATGTGAAAGTGATCCTTTTAAAAAATTATGTGGATAAATGAAAGTGTTTGGTGAACCTTAAGTTGGACTGAAAAAATGTTTTTGTTGACCATAGCACGCAGGCATTACTTTACAGAGAAGATCAATAGATATTAGCTTTAGAAAAGACAGATATAGAAAAGAGCTGCATCATATTTTGAAGATGGCAGGGTGAGCCTGAAATTGTCTCAATCAAGCCATATTTTTTTTTCTTCCTCCTGCTTCCCATCTGTTCCCTTTCAGGTTAAGACTATTCATTTAAAAATAATGTAATTAGTTTCAATTGATTTGGGACTAGATTTAGATAGATAGACCTCAGACGACTCAACTGGATTTCTTACCTACACTTAACCAAAAAACAAAAATGGTAAAAATTTTATATTTATTGACGTTAATCAACTTTTCTACTGTTGAGAAAAATAACACATAAATACATTTATTTACATTGTCGTTCTCGGATAAAGACCTTTCTTGAGGTACATATAGACTAGAATGAGACATGTACATATAACTGATGGTATTCTTGAATTATAAAATAAATTATAAAATAAATACTATAATAAAAATCACAGTAATAAAATGTACACTAATAAAAATTTAAATTACATAAAAATTGTATAATAAGTGTAATAACAATATTCATAACAGTAATACACATTGTGTATGAATAGTACCAATAATAATAATAAATTGTATACAAATAATACAATTGTAAACTGTTTAATAGCAATACAAATACACATAAAATAAAATCAATAACATATAAGCATGCAACTATACGGGGGTTACTTATCAAAGGTCGATTTTTTATGCAAATTTTTTTTAACTCTAATAAATGCACTCACAACTCGAATGGGAGGTTATTTTTGAAAAAAACTCTTACATTCGACTGAAAATTCGAATAGAGTTTTCCCCCAAAAGAAACCCTTGAATATCAGGAAGGCAATTCTTCAACTGGTTCAATGGACCTCTGCCATTGACTACATGAACTTGTCTGGTTTTAGTTGGATAATAGTTGAATTAGAATGGTTTCTAGGGTCTAGGTGTAATAAAACTCACATTTGAAATCAAATTCGAGTTTTTTTGACCAGGAAAATTATTATTTTTTTTTAATTCTTATTCTAATTTACCGCTCTAACCTTTGTAAATATGCCTCTAAATGTAATAATAATTAATCAGAAAGAAAATTAAATATTAATAACATATAACAAGTTGCATAATGAGAATAAAACTATAAATTAATAATAATAACAACAATAATAAATACTAATTATTCAAACAGAAATAAAAATATGTGGCACAATTCTTCAAAACCAGCAAAAATGAACCCCCCAAAATATTTTAACTCAAATGAAAGGCTTCCAAACTACATAAGGCAATGATATAGCCATTTGTGCAAGTTTAAGCTATGGGACATTGCAGCTGACAAAAGCTACCTTGAGAATGGCTGAATTGTTTTCTTTATGCCCCTTTAACATATACAGTAACCCCATTATCTCACATTAGGTGCTGTAAGTCACAGTATATAGTGTGCTCTGCATAACAGAAAACCTGGTAGGCCAGCTACAAACCCTTTTTCTTATTATTTGAAAAATAAACATGTTGTGCAACAATTTCAAATTTTACGACTATTTCAAATGGACGCCTGAATGGAAACCAGCGTCAAACTGCCCAAAACCCTTGAAAATCATGAAAACATATTCCAATTTTTAAAGGGACCATCTGCCATCGACTTTTAAATGACAGGTTATTTTCAGGTTTGGAGCTTTAGAGCAAAGTTCAGTTCAAAACATTTGAGTTTTTTTCCCTAAAAATTCGTTTTTTTTTCCCTTAAAACTTGACGAGAAAAATTATAGGCTTAATAAATAGCCTTCCTAAGCATTTTGCTACAACCAGGCGTAGGTATGGGTACACTAGAAATAATACATTTCATACAAGTGTTTGTTTTCAAGAATTTGCTTTCCATTAGTAAAGAACCAACCTTTGTCCCAAAATAATCCCCTTTTCCATTTTGTTACGGGTTATTTTGAGGAGGGACCTTATCCAAACTGAATATTGAAACTCCTGCAATTTATTTTTCTCACATTTAAGCTGTATACTAAACAATACCCATGTTTGTTTTTATTCCTTGTAAAGATCTCCAAGCTTTTCTGGTGAAACACAAATACAGTACAATGAATTCCAAGCACAATACTTTGTTTTTAAACTATGAAACTTCTTATACAGCAATACCTTTCTGTCTCCGGATAAACAACATTTAACAATATAATCAAATAATCACAATCAAATTCCGATTTCTTGAATCTTTAAAGATATGTGTTTTATAACCGCTCTAAAAATTTAAAATTAAAGGAATTCTGACTCTGATTTTTAATGCTTTTAAAACCCATTGGGTAAACTTACCCACCACCACCCTGTAGCTTGGTGATGATGCTATTTTTTAGAGTGCTTTAGGAAGCTGGTTGCTTCTCAATTTGATGTTCGAGTTCTGGTGCTACTGGATAAAGTGAGACCTTGAGTTTTAGGCTGATTTAGAGCCAAAAACTGGGCAAACCATGTAAACATTTTAAGTGGACTACTTTTAATCAAATTGGACTTTTATAGGTTTTCTGATTTTTTTTCACTAGAAATTGTCAGAAAAACTTGAATTTGAGTTTTCGAGGTATTTTTTTTTTTTAGCGCTTTTTTTTTCGCCTGCACTGTTTTTATTCGGATCTTTTAATAAATTCAATGATATTCATGGCTTTAGAGTTTGTGAATTTAGTCGTGGTTTTGCTTTAAATGTTAATAATGGAAACAAAGACTTTTAGGGTTAGATTAGTTATTCCATAGAAGATATCTACAGCCCTAAACAGATTTTCTGATATTTCCCCACATAAAAGCCAGTAGAGAACATGTGCTCTAAATTAGGATGCACCTCTTGCTGGGAGAGGTTGTTCTTAAACAAGTCGGAGTCTATGGCTTGCCCATATGGTGCTCCAGATTGCATATGTAAGCGGCCTCACTGGCTCCATACTGGTATCACCCCTATCTCATGAAAAACAGTTTATCTTGAGTATTGACATACTGAGGGCTGATGAATACTTATAATAGCTGCTGTCACCCTGAGATGTATAGAAAGAAGGATGGGCCATACTCCCCTGCCTTTACACTGACATTGAGGCAACAATGAAGATGCAAAGGTCATCGTTAAGTTATAAGGGCGTTAACATGAACACCCCTCCCTCATGTGCAGAGAGGGAAGGATTCTGGATTTCTGAAAATTATGAAAGGCAATAGGGTGCAACCTCCTCCAAAACACATCTCTACCTACAGCTCTAATGATCACATAAGGATTTTGAAACGTGTGGTTCACAAACTAAATTTGAAAGAGAGTTGGGGTTTTCTTCCAACACTGTACAAAAAGTTAGAAGAAAGCAAAGAAGATTTCTGCAAGAACAGTCAGTCCTATGTTAAAATATATTTTATCAGAAAAGGTATACATGTTGTGTGCCCTTTTATAAAGTCCATGTATTTATGAATGAAGGGATAAATATGGCTAAGCAAAGTCTTTTCTTTTGATGTTTACACAGTGAAACATACTGGGTATGAGGCTTTTCTAAAACTAGACGTAAAGCCCTTCATTTAACAGAATGAACACAATGGATTTCTAGAACCCCAGTGAGTAAGAAGTGGGCAGCTATCACATTATTGTTGGATTATTGGTTGGATGCAAAAGAGTTTTTCTAAACAAATATCATTGTCCCCATAGTTTATATGGATGCACCGAAACCAGGATTCAATTTGGGATGTGTTCGGCCTTTTTCAGCAAGATTCGCATTTGACCTAATCGTTGAGAATGGCCAAACCAAATCCGGGAAGTAAATAAAGTGACTTTTAGTCACAAAACAAGTAAAAAAAAAACGATAAAAAAAACACTACCTTTTCGTGTTTTACCTTTCTTATCCCTAATTTGCGTATGCAAATACGCATATGCAAATTAGGATATGGTTCAGTATCCGGCCGAATCTTTCACAAAGGATTCAGTCGAATCCCAAATAGTGGATTCAGTACATCCCTAATATTTTATATTAACAGCAGCCATTCAGCCACTGAAGTAATCTGTAAAATGTATATAGAACTTTGTATTACTAAGCCTAATGTACAGTGTGTCCACATATTCTCCAAATGATGGTTTTTGTATGGGTTTGAAATGTCCATCACCTTTTTTTTTTTTACACTAAACTCCAAACTGAACACTATATTAAAGTGGAACTGTCACCCAGACACAGAAATCTGTATAATAAAAGTCCTTTTCAGGTTGAACATGAAATCCAAATTCTTTTTTTTATTTCAGCATTATAGCTGTTGTAGATGCATTTTAAAATCTCAGCTGTCAATCAAATATTGTCTGCCCCTCCTCTATGCCTTAGGCGGAGCAGCAAATACTTTCACTTTCCATTCAGCACTTACTAAATGTCACTGAAATCCCCACATTCTCCCTGTTCTCTTCAACATTTAAATGTGTAGCCAGTGCATGGGGATGGATATCAGGTCCCCCATTCTGGTGCACAAACAAGATTTTTAGATAATGCAAAGTTTGCCTTTATAAGTGTCCACAAAATGACTCCTGCCTGCTTGCTATAATTAAGGAAGGAAGGAAGGAAGGAAGGAAGGAAGGAAAGAAGGTTGAAATATTTTTTACAGTGTAATTAAAGTTCTTTTTGCTTGGCTAACATGACAATATAGGATTTGGAATATTTTTTGTGGGTTACAGGTCCTCTTAAAAAAAAAAAAATTTGAGCACTGCTGTGAATTAGATGACTGCCTGAAAATGATTTTCAGCAGAGTAGAATGGTTAAGCCACCGCCAAGGGAGATCATTAGCTGAGTGGAGGGTTTTCATTTCCCTGAGGTCACAAGTGAAACCCTCTTATGAAGAGAGGTTTGTTATATAGTTTTGTGTTGAATAGTCACTTGTGTTTATTCTCTTCTCGAATCCCCAGTGATGCCATTCTAACAACACATACATTTCACTTCACTGTGTGGCTTTTTTTTTTGGATCCCACTCAACCCCATTCTCTAAATAAGGAGACTTTTACGCATAAAATCCTAAATACATAAAAAAATTTAAATCCAATACAACTTTCCAGCCATCAGCATTGATTTTTGCAGGGTTAGCCAACTTAAAATTCAAGGTCCAACCTCTATATTACAGCGAAAGAGCATATATATCAAACAGAGTGAGTTATTAATATGAATTCAGTACAAATGGACAGTTTTAGTGGATTCCAGATGCATTTGGTTGTTATTGCATCACACAGAAAATACTGGTGTCTTACCTGCAGTGATGTCATCATCTACCAGATCTTGCTCTTCTTCTTGCACTTTAGCCTCTGATCCGGCTGAGTCTGGACTCGCACTGCCAGTCTGAATACTTTCTGCTGTCACCCCAGCTGTAAAGGGGAGGAATAGATATTAAAAATGTTAAATGTGAAACAGATGAAACACTTTTAGTGACAGGTTTATTAAGGTTCAAATTGTAAATTCGAATTCGAATTTTCGAGTTGGATTTTTGATCAAAACACACAAATTGGAGTTGGGAATAATCCAAATTATCCTAAATTGACCCAGGAAACAACTCAAAATAGGCTATTTACCAGCTAAAATCTGCTGATTTCATTTAGAAGTCAATGGCAGAGGTCCAGTGACCCATTTGAAGTTGTTAATAGCCTTCCTGACATTCGAATTCTTTTCAGAGAAAAAACTTGATTCGAGTGTTCAGGTCGGTAATATTTGTTTTAGATATTCAAGTTTTTTCTTAAATAATCTCCCACTCGAGTTAGGAGTACACTCAAATTTATTAGAGTAAAAAAAATTCACATAAATTCGACTCTGCCCCTAAGAGTCTATACAGATTATTACATTATTATAAATTCTCACTCTGCACTCAACCCCTAGATTAGAACGACAAAAACAAGTAGAGACTGTGTCCCAGTCAATCGATGCAAAGTAAAGAAAAAGTTTATAGAATCCTATGAAGTGGTCTAAAGCTTCGTCTTGCAGGGTTCAGGATATATATTACAAATGTACCATGTATTTATGTATTATGTATTTAGGGTAATTTCACGAGGGGCTGACGGCACGTCTCTTCTGCTCCAAAGTCAAGATGGAGGCAACCACTACTACCACATGGTTAGCGGTGGTGCTTCTCCCACTAGGAACCTACAGGCCCCGACAGATAAAACTCTAGCGCAGCTGCTACACATACACTCTAACGTTATAAGACACAGAGCTTAATGGAATTGGCATGAGCCGCACCGGGAACAATACTGAATGAATGGAACGGAATGCGATCAGACGAAATACTATATTTTTGCTCTTTCCTTTGGACAGCAAGGGACATCATAGTTGCAATATCGAGCAACAATCTGTAGATATTATTGTTATAGAACACCCAGCACCCCAAGCACAACCTCGGCAGGTCTGAGATGGATTTTCAGTTTCTGATTTTTCATCCTCCAGGTGTAATAAATCTTGAAAATCTGAGGATTTCCACTAAAAATGGTAATGGCATTCAGACTTTAATAAATAACCAACTGAAAACCAATTGCAAACAGACTCGGAATATTACTCTTTACATCTTACGAAAAGTTAATTTAAAGGTGAAACACCCCATTTAATTCATGCTTACATTAAAGGAAAACTATACCCCTTAAACAATGTAGGTCTCTATAAAAAGATATTGCATAAAACAGCTCATATGTAAAACCCTGCCATTGGGTAATCATAAATAGAACATTTCCATTTTAAAAAATAAGGGCCGCCCCTTGGGATCCTAGGATTCAAGGTGCATGCAAACAAACCATACGTGTTAGGTCACATGAGCCAATTAACAGACAGAGTTGTGTCTTTTGCTTCCACACTTCTTCCTGTTACAGTTAGAGCTGCAGTATTTCTGGTCAGGTGATCTCTTCCTGTTACAATTAGAGCTGCAGTATTTCTGGTCAGGTGATCTCTTCCTGTTACAGTTAGAGCTGCAGTATTTCTGGTCAGGTGATCTCTTCCTGTTACAATTAGAGCTGCAGTATTTATGGTCAGGTGATCTATTCATGTTACAGTTAGAGCTGCAGTATTTCTGGTCAGGTGATCTCTTCCTGTTACAGTTAGAGCTGCAGTATTTCTGGTCAGGTGATCTATTCCTGTTACAGTTAGAGCTGCAGTATTTCTGGTCAGGTGATCTCTGAGGCAGCACACAGACCATTACTATATGGGGGCTCAAGGCAAGAGATGTAAAAGGACTTAAATATATTCCAGTTGGGTAAGATTCTTTAATATGCCACTTAATGTGATATAATCTATCTGTTGCTTAAGTTTTCATTTTGGGGGTAAACTTTTCCTTTAAGGAGACCATATTTGTTGCAATGAGGGAAAACCGGAGGGAACAAGCGGATATGTGTATTGCTTGGCCTCCTGCAAACCCTATGGCAAGAAATCCCCGGGCACATAAGTAACACACTGCTCATCGCCTAAAGAGCTGATTAATACAATTACAATTTTTCACATTAATTACACAATCCGAAACTGCCATATTAGAAATCCTAAATGAGCGACTCCAGTTGCCAAAAGTGTAGATTTAACAAAAAGCAGCGTTTATGGCTCCCTTTTGTCCCCACCCAGGCAAGACGGCGGGTGAAATGCAGAGATCCAATATCGTTATCTGAACTTTAAGAGTCTCGCCAAAGATCTCAATATATTTGTTCAAAGACAACACAGATCAATGGCCTTGTGGTTGTGGGGCTTTCAGGCTAACCAGACGTCCCTCTTATCTTGGTTTTAAGCAAATTAACAACACAGAGGATTCAATTGGAACTTTAGTGCAATTTTCTAAATTGCTTTTAATTTTCTCACCTATCTTGTTAAAGAAAAGGTTTCAGTGGCAGAGAAGGGACTCGCTTGTATCAGTTTTACACTGAAATGGAAAGGTTTATAAGATTCTCACTTGCTTTTCAAAATCATTCTGAAATATTAATTGGCAATGTGTATATGGCCTTAGTGCTGAGATGTTCGAAACACAATCATAGATCATTTTTAAACTTATTTTCCCAAGAAAATAAAAAAAAACTGTTTCATTATAAATTTCCCATAGTTAAAAAAACAAAAAAAAAAACAGGCAAAGAGAGAAGTGGCAATACACATGATTTTAGGGGTCATTTATAAAGTGGGAGAACAAATGCTGCATCCGACACTAGCGCTAATTTGCCAGTGACGTAATTTCACAACTTTGCCGATTTACGAACAGTGTCCCTGGTGAAAATTCGCTAGCAAAGTAGATAGACTAGCGCAACTTCGCACCCTTATGCCAGGCGAAGTTGCGCACTGACGAAAGGACTTAACTACGCTAATTCACTAAGATGTGTTTTCTCTTGTGTTAGACTTTACTTCGCCAGGTCAGATCTGGTGAAGTTCAATACAAAATAATTTTTTTCTAGGTCCCAAAAAAAAGCTGGCGTCATTTACTTTTTTTTTAGGGCGATATTCTGAAAAATGGCGTAATTTTTTTGGGGGTTACCCTCCTTCCCCCCTACATTTCCTAACATATGGGAACACAACTATACAGGGGGCACATGTAGGGCAATAGGACAACTTTATTTTATTTATTAAAGGTTTCCTGGGCTATTGTAGTGGAATGTAGTGGCCCCAATTACCATGTTCATTTTACAAAATATGGAATTTTATGAAAGTTTGAAGACATTTCTGTAGTTTTATTACAGTTTTGCTAATGAAGATGAATTGCCCTTAAAGCTGCAAGTCAAAGTTTCCCCAAGAGACCTGCTTATCTTAAATGGTTACAATTGTTTCTTACAAATGTATCTAAGTACACATGCCACATATTCCGGGCTCTCTGCCAAAGCCAATTAAGTTTCAGAAACTTTGTATCTTTTTCTCGCTGTTCAGTGCAGGAGATCAAAGAGAAAGTCGGAAACATTTCAGTAACAATCAGAGACTGTGGGTTGAGCTGTCAAAATCGAGACTGCCCAGTGAAAAACCGAACTGTTGGGAGGTATGCAAGTAGACTTTAAGCTCTAAAGGGCAAGGATCCCCTTCCTTTTGTCTCTTTGACTTTCAGTCATGTAATGTAACTGTAGTTTGTATTTCATTTTGTAATGACCCCTGTTTGATTCATTTACTGTGCTTTGTGCATTAGTAATACAGGAATTGGACCTGTTTACAGAATTCTCAGGACCTGGGGTTTTCCTGATAAGTGATCTTTCCGTGGTTTTGATCACCAAGGGGCAAATTTACTAAATTCACATGTATTCACACGAAGGATTCGAATATTCGATCGAATTTGCAAAAAGATCTGAATTCGATTTTCGAATATGCAAATTAGTCAAATTCGACCATCAACTATTCGAACGATTCGAATATTCGAATTTAATTTAATTAGAATATTCAAAAATTCGATGGTTGAATACTTCCCCTTTATACCTACTTCGCCAGATTAAACCTACCGAAATGGGGATCATTCCCTAAGATCGAATAGGAAAAATTCGATAGATTGTTTAAAGGGGTTGTTCACCTGTGAGTTAACTTTTAGTATAATGTAGAGAGGGATATTCTAAGACAATTTGCAATTGGTTTTAATTTTTTATGATTTGTGGTTTTGTAGTTATTTAGCTTTTTATTCAGCAGCTCTCTAGTTTGCAGAGTCAGCAATTTGGTTTCTAGGGTACAAATTACCCTAGCAACCCTGCATTGATTTGAATAAGAGACTGGAATATGAATAGGAGATGGACTGAATAGAATGATAAGTAATAAAAAGTGGCAATAACAATACATTTGTAGCCTTACAGAGCATTTGTTTTTAGATGGTGTCAGTGACCCCCATTTGAAAACTGCAAAGAAACAGAAGAAAATTGCAAATCATTAAAAAACTATGAAAAATAAATAATGAAGACCAATTGAAAAGTTTCTTAGAATGGACCCTTCTACAATATACTAAAAGTTAACTTGAAGGTGAACCACCCCTTTAAAAATCGTCCGGAAATTCGATTCGAAACGAATTCGATCGAATTTCCCTATTCGATCATTCCATTGATCGAATTGCGCTAAAAAAAAAAAAATCGAATTCCAATTTTTTTAATTCCCCACTATTCCCTGGTCGAATTTCGAATTTTTTGCCATTCGAAATTCGACCCTTAGTAAATCTGCCCCCAAGTCTACTAGAAAATCATATAAACATTAAATAAACCCAATAGGCTGGTTTTACTTCCAATAAGGATTAATTATATCTGAGTTGGGATCAAGTACAAGCTACTGTTTTATTATTATAAAGAAAAAGGAAATCATTAAAAAAATTATTTGATTAAAATGGAGTCTATGGGAGATGGTCTTCCCATAATTCTGAGCTTTCTGGAACACGGGTTTCGGATAACAGACTCCATGACTATACTAATTTATATTACAGGTATACGATCCGTTATCTGGAACGTATCCAGAAAGCTCAGAATAATGGGAATGCAGTCTCCTATAGACTCAATTTTAATCAAATCATTTAAAAAAAAACAAAAAAAAAATCCTTTTTCTGTGTAATAATAAAACAGTAGCTTGTACTTGATCCCAACTAAGATATACTTAATCCTTATTGGAAGAAGATCCAAATTACAGAAAGATCCCTTGTCTGGAAAAGCCCAGGTCCTGAGCATTCTGGATAACAGGTCCCACACCTGTAGTTTATAAATAAAAACATACATACTTTCACTACATGCCCCTGTGCAGTCACAACAGAGAAGCTGAACGCATCAAATACATTTCTACCGAAATAAAAATATGGAAAACGTGTGTTTAGAAAAATACAAAGCAGCCAAGCGAGAGGCTGTTTAACACCACGAGATCCCTGAAATCTATTTTATGATTGGACGAGGGCCGACTGAAACTTAAAACAGTAATGTATGCACTGTGTGAATGGAGTGTGAGCTTCGGAATGTTATTGTTGCCTTTCCCTTACAAGGGGAAAATGTCAGCTGGATTCTAGGAATAGGAAAGGCTGCAGGATTTATAGGAAAGAAGTGAGGGGTGAGAGTGACCGGTATTACTGATGTGTATTCCCTGCATTGCCTCTGACAGACAGACTGCCTGCCTCACATTAATTCACTTCACACCGCTCCTATCGATCCACAGCCGCTTCCCCAGTCTCTTTGCACACATTGCCTGTCTGGCTGCATCCTCACATACACACAAAGGAGAGGGAGAGCGATAACCTTTTTATTCCCCATTAAAGGTGCACTGGGCAGTTCCTCTATGAGTACATACGGACATCTGGCCAGATAGGCAAATACAACCTACCTCCTGGGTATAACTACTGGGGGGGGGTTTGGGCAAAGCTGCAGGGTAGGAATCCTAAAGCTAACATCCCTATCAGATCATTTAAACAAAGGAGAGGAATTAGAGGAACAGAAGGAAGGGATTATGGAGATAAAAAGGGAAATGTTTCCAGTTCATAATGGAGTTCTTTTGTATGTAACTAGATTTACATAATGCCGCACACAAATCCCCCCCACAATAAGCACGCCATCACTCCTTCCCCACCCCTTTATTGACGGGGCAGTACTACATGCTTCTTTTACAGTTAAAGTGGCCATAGACATCTCCCCGATATGCCCACATTGAAGTGGACTTATCGCAGGAGTCCCCAACCTTTCTTGCTCGTGAGTCACATTTAAATTTAAAAAAGACTTGGAGAGCAACACAATCATGAAAAAATCCACGTGGATGTCAAATAAGAGCTCTGATTGGCTTTTTGGTACCCATTATATGGACTGGCAGCCTACAGGGGAGAATGTTTGGCAGGACATCTGTTTTTTATACAACCAAAACTTGCCTCTAAGCCAGTAATTCAAAAATAAACACCTGCTCTGAGGCCACTGGGAGCAACATCCAAGGGGTTGGAGAGCAACATGTTACTCGCGAGCTACTGGTTGGGGATCACTGGCTTATCGTGGGCCCTAGAGCCCAAAGATCAGATCATAATGTGGGTGATACGGGCGGTCGGATTGCGGGACCGCATACACGCACAGATGCGCCCGTGATACGACTAGGTCTTTTAACCTGCCCGATCGAGATCTGGCGACTTTCGGCCAGATATTGATCTGGGAAGCCCGTCGGATGGCCCTACACAGCGGCCGATAAGCGGCCGACTTGGTGTGTCGGCAGCTTTGATCGGCCCCTGTATGGGGGCCTTTACAGATGCACTGAATCCAGGATTTGGCCTTTTTCAGCAGGACTGGGACGAATCCTTGTGCCTGGCTGAACCAAATCCGAATTTGCATATGCAAATTAGGGTCGAGAAGGAAAATCAAGTGACTTTTCATCTTAAAATAAGGAAGTAAAAAAAAAAGTTCAGCAGAATCTTTCATGAAATATCACCAAAGGTTGCAGAATGAGGATGCTACATACATTTACCAACGGGTTTCTTGGAACTGCTGCAACAGAACCTTTGACATTGTGCACGAAACACTCCTCAAGTAACAACCAAAATAAAGTAAAACAAAATAAAATGAAGCATTGGAACCTGTCCTGAGAACCTTTCTGAGCTTGATGGCCCTACTTGTGAGCACTGCAAGGCATTCTCTAACGGACACTCGGGAGATTGAATTTTGCCAAACCACAGGTCAAAGCATGGCATGAGGCGCAATCAGTTTTGACAGCCCAGTTACTGATTTTACCAGCTCCATGCCAACATCAGCAAAACCCTATCCCACATGAAAAAAGCTGCAAATTGTTCAGTCTTGCTCATTGCATCTCCTGGAACACTCGTCCACCCAACTGCCAACTCCCTCAATGCCATACAGGGTCTCATGCAAAATAGAAAAAGCCTTGCTCAGCACAAGGTTGCCCAAAATGACAGAAAACTATTGCTGGGTGCAGACATAAAGGTACAGCTGCATGGGCAACATCAGTAGAAGAGTTTAGCCGCCACGCAGCAATCTTCCACTGCAAAATTCCATGAAAAAAGTGACATTTCACTGCACCTTTGTGATATGAAATAATTTGATTCAGATGTCTGTGATACACGGAAACATCACTCATCCTATGTTTCAATAAAGACATTTGTAAGACTGGTGAGTGATGTAGTAGTATTTGCAGGTGGTGGGCAGGTCCAAGCTCTTCTTCCTGCTCTCCTGCCCTCCATCTTACACTACTGGCTTCTGCTTTTTTAGCAGCTCACCTGCTCGCCCCAATAAATTTGTAGCCTTACAGCACATTTGTTTGTAGATGTGTTGGTGACCCCATTTGAAAGCTTGAAAGAGTCAGAAGAATAAGGTAAATAATTGAAAAAGTTACTTGGAATTAGCCATTTGTAAAAATATGGAGTTGTTAAATTAAAAAAGTGCGACCAAACTAGAATCCAAAATTTGACCATATTTATTATTAAATGAATTGGTTTGGAGAAATCATACCAATTGTTTTTTTTCCCCTAATCATACGATTAGAAAAGTCTGAAATAGGGTTTTGGGCTAATTCCACAGAAACTTTCAAATAGTGTAAGGACCTCTCCCATTGACTTATATACAAGGTCTGAGATGCCGAATTTTTGGATTCTGACTTTTTGCAGCCTTGGGGTTTAACTAATCCAGAAAAATTCAAGTTTTTTTTTTGTCACAAAGATTTCGGATTTTACTGTAAAAACAAAAATCAAGTTTTTGGCATTAGGACTTTGATAACCTCCAAAAAGTTAAATTCAAGGTGACTTACCCAGTTTACCATACCACGTTTAATAGTACCTATTTTCAACAATTTCTGTATTCCCTTTATCCTATATTGTTTCATTTCAATATGGCAGTTAACTATACATTTTCTAGCTATGATATTTTTATCTTTTTTCCGCTGCACTAAATATGTCCTGTTTAAACACTACAGCTTTACAAGTAGAACTGCGCATTTAAACGTTGTATCAACATTCCAATATTCTCAGACACTTACGTGACATAACGGTGTCAACGTATTGGGGTAAATACGTTGCCCAGGAATCGATTGTGTCCTTACGGCCTTCTTGTCCGATTCGCCGGAGCTCAGCGAGTAACAATGCCTGAGCCGCTTCTCTGACCTGAAACAAAAGAGCGAAGTACATTTAAGCAAACCACTAAAACAGCCAAACTCTATTAAAGTGGTTCCCAAAATGTGGTTCTCAAACAGTCTCCTTCACTTGGGGAGCTTGGAGCAGTTGAATGGGGGATTAGCCTGAGATTAAGGGGAGGATACCGATTTGCTCTCCTAGATACCCTTGAATATCCAATTAGAAGGTCAGTCAGGGTGAGATTTGGGGGGGGCTATCTTTTGGCTTTTACAGATATTAATGGAACTATGGCAGGACGGGCCATATACAGGATTGGGATTTGTTATCCCAAAACCAATGTCTCCCATAGACTCCATTTTATCGAAATAATCCATTTTTTTCCTGTGTGCTCTCAGGAAATACAATACATACAATGCTGAATAAAATCCATATAGTAAAGAGGGATTAATCTGTAAGGCCCTTACCTCCAGGCACCGGTCCTGCCACCGACGTGCCAGCATTTCGAGGAGTGGAGGCCTGAACTTGTCCAACCCCAATAAGTCAGGAAGCATGACACAATGCATTGCGGCCAACTGGCTCCATCCTATAGAACAATAATGAATAAAGAATAACATATATACCTAACTTAGGTTGTAATAGTTAAGTGTAACGTCAGTTGATATAAAGATTTTTGTTGTTCCCGTGACTGTTGCAAAAAGGGAGATTTCCTGGCAAAAAAAGGAAAAAAGCAAAAAGCGAATGTTGCACATATTTACACCTTTTATTAAAAATACACCAGTGTTGGACTGGGGGCTCCCTTACCACCAGCCCCCCTGCTCCAGCCATAATTCCCACCCCTGCCCAAGCTGCAACCCCACAACTGCCTTCTCCTTCTTGCAGAGGGCCACAGAGGTAGGTCGGAAGCCTCAATAGCCTCTCTGAACAGGGAGCGGATCTGGTTTATTTCCCGGTGTTCCGCCTGTCCAGTCCGACCCTGAAGTACACCACCTTTTTCACTTTCATATTGTTGTGCCAAGCACAACTGGGTAGATCCAATATCTTCTGCTTAAAGGGCACATAACCCCCCACAAAAATGTTATCCGTCAACAGCCTCTTTGAACTCTTTAGTTGCCACTCTGGTTGTTAAATGGTTAATCATTTTACCTCTCTAACTCACTCTGCCTTCAGGAATTTGCTTAGGCTGTTGGCTTATAAGCATGCTCAGTTTTTCTCAGCTCAGATCCCTAAACACACCTTCCAGTTAAGATCATCTTAAAGCTGGCCATAGACTACAAGATCTTTCCCCAATCTGTCACTAACGGCAGGGCTATCCGGTGTAAACCGAACGTTCAGCCCTATGTCAAATCACTGGATTTATTTAGTACAAGTGTGGGACATGTTATCCACAGTTCTTGGGACCTGGGGTTTTCCAAATATGGATCTTTCCGTAGTTTGCATCTCCACACCTAGTGGGTTTTTATCAAAGGTCAAATTTTGAATTCATGTAAAATAGTTTTTACTCTAATAAATTCAAATATACTCACAACTTAAATGACATGAAGTCATATTCAAATGGCTCAACAGGCCATGGTCAAGTCGAGATGTGATAAATCTCACATTTAACAGATCTCACACCTGTATTCTATTGCTTCATTATACATTTTACAAAGGAATTAAGTTTTACATGCAACTTGCTTGTTTTCAGGGTTCAACTCTCAAATGGCTGCCCTTTTATTGGCTTCCACTGGGATCACCTGACTATAGCTGTAAAGGGTGGGAGCTACAACGCCGAGCTGGCCATTGCTCTATTTGTATGTATGAATCTTTGGGTCACCGGTTCATTTCAACCCTGCCATCATGTTTTTAAATTTAGTGGTGAGCAAGCACTATAGTTTCTTTAGTTTATACAGGGGATGTGACCAGCTCCAGATTTCAAGATTTGATTGTTTGGCAACCTGACCCAAACATTCACTCCACGTATGAACAAATGGATCACACCTGGTCGTTTTTGTAATTTAATTGGCTACATTTCATGAAATGGCATCAGGATTTTCGGAAGAGGCCAGAGTAACCTGTATATGGACACCTTCATAAAGAAACATATACCATATTTGTCTATACCAGACGTCTAGCCAATGGGATCATAAGCTGCAACTCTGTGGAATATTTAAGTGATCAAATCAACTGGCTGATTACTACCCAAAAAACAGTCCCCACATAACATTTTGAGTTTTAGTTCAGTTTAAGCACACCAATGATTTGTTCTTTGTGTCTGTAACATGTAAGATATTGAAAAAAAAATTATAATTTGTTTTTATTTAGCTTTTTCTGTAAACATTTTGCACCAATTCTATTTGCTTTGAACACCTTTTGAAATTATTTTGGTAGCCTTTGAATTCTATAAGGGTCTCGGAAACCCGTGTGCTGGTAAAAAACTACCATAAATGAATACCATTCATTTTAGAAAAACATAAACCTTAAACATAAATTAATGTTAGAAAAACATAAACCTTGGTTATAAAACAGGACAAAAATACATGTTTTCATGGAAAACAGACAAAGGAATAAAAAGTACATTTATACATGTATTTATCAACATTACCAGCCAAACAATGAAATGATGGTTGGCAACATAAAATATTTATGTGTAGATATGAGGGTTCTGCTGTAGATAGAAAGACAGACCAGTAAATATAGAAATATATTATTGAACAACTTCAATCTTAATTACCAATCCTTTTTGAATTTGCAGACACTGTTAATCTTTGAAAGCTTTAAAATTAACTGAAAACCCTTCTTAAAACATAAGGTGTTAACATGCCTGGAGCTTTAAAGATAACATTGCTCTAAAGCCCAAAATGAGAGATTTCAATCCTGATTTATGGGCAGAGTGTCGAAAGCAAAGTAATCATTTAAAACAATCATTTCAAGTTAATTCCATGCAGACTAAGTAGCAGTTTTTTAATTGTATGCTAATTATTACCATTACAATAAAAAAAAATTACATTCATGAAAAGGTTTCATGTTTTCATTAAATAAATGTTATCAGTGTTGTCCAATGTGAAAAAATAGTTTACACTAAAAACATTTTTAAAACTAGAGCAATCTGAATGACTGCTTTCCACATCTTTTCACTCATGAGCAAAATGATTAAAAACAATTATTTATTGAGCCACTATTTCTTTTTTTCCTCAACCTGGATAAATCTGTCTTTGAGGAAATATCATGTGTGAATTTATGTGAGCCTTGCGCTAGCCATGGGGGAAATGCACTAGCCAATCAATTGGCAGTGAAAACCTATGGTTCCTCCAGAGCTGATTATTATAAAAAAATCTTTGCAATTAGCTAAAATATAGAACTCTTTGATGTTATAAATGTTGAAATAATCCCAATATATCCCAATCTCAGCCTAGAATAACCTCTAGAAGTAGCAGAGTCTCTTATAGTAGCATCTGTCTTTGTTCAGAAATAGCTATCTTTAAGAAAGCGCCAATTGTCACAATATACACTTAGGCAAGAACAGCCTTTTTACCCCCAAAAGTAGACATTGAAAGAGTCTAACAAACACAAGATTATAAAGAGCTTGTTGAAAAGGAAACAAAAACCTCAAGTGGCAGTTGTAAAAGAAAGCATACAGGTAGAAATGGAACAAAATATAGACGAGCAGGGAAAGTAACAAGAGAAGCAAGAGATTGAGAATACCTTCATTGACTGAGAAACAGGAATGTAAAGTGCGATCAGAGGCAGTATGATCGGCTTCAGTGCTAGAAGAAGCATCAGGAGCAACAGCTTTGCAGAGGAGACAAGAGAAAAGAAAGACAGAAGAAAATGAGGCACAGCGGTACCGTCAGTTCCAACACACAAGTGCAACTACAGAAACAGGCACAAACACACAAACAAAATAAAACAGGTTACTGGAAATACAGAGACAGAATAGCCATACAAAGCAGAGCCAGCAACAGAAAACTTCCAGTACCTTTACCTAAAGGTAGCCATATATATATAGGTTACAGTTATGGTCTTTCCTGTGACCAGTGGGTGTTCATTTTTATTAGATTATGTCAGATATACAGGTAGAAAGAATTCAGCAGTATCCCCTTGCTGATTTTCATGTCTTGGGGACAAGATAACAGCTATAGGGGCAGATTCACTAAGATCTGAAAATTCACCAGCATAGGCTTCGCTAGCATTCGCCACACTTCGCCAGGCAAATTTTCACCAGCGCTATGCAAATCCACTAAAGTGTGAATTTACGCTCAGGTCGGCGAATGGTAGCGTAGTTGCACTAGTTTTACTTCGCTAGGCAGATCGCCGTTACGCTAGCGAAGCCTAATTTGCATATGGCGGGAACTTTAACTTATAATAGAAGTATATGTTACAGCCATTACATTCCACTACACAAGCCCAGGAAACCTTTAATAAATAAAATAAAGTTGTCCTATTGTCCTACATGTGCCCCCTGTATAGTTGAGTTGCCATATGTTAGGAAATGTAGGGGGGAAGAAGGGTAACCCCCCAAAAATATTATCGATCTTTTTCAGACTATCACCCTCCTATGCTAAAATACGCCAGCTTTTTTTGGGACTTAGAAAAAAATTTGACTTTTTTTTTTCCAACCTCGTATCTATTGTATTGAACTTCGCCAGGTCTGACCAGGCGAAATAACGTCTAGCGTAAGTGCTAACGTTGAGGAAAATGTTGATCTTAGTGAATTTGCGAAGTTACGATCCTTCGTCAGTGTGCAATTTCGCCTGGCGTAAGGGTGCAAAGTTGCACAAGTCTATCTACTTCGCAGCGAAAATTCGCCAGAGCCAGTGTTAGTGAATTTGCGAAGTTGCGAAATGATATCACGCTGGCGAGTTAGCGCTAGCGTTAGATGCTTTGCGCTTTAGTGAATCTGCCCCATAAAGTCTCCCACCATGAACTGATAATATCTCTGCGTGTATGGTCTAGAACTCTACTCAGGCATATGAAAATCTCTGGCTCCCAAAACATTGGTTGCCTGAAAATAGCAACATTCTCAACTGTAAGAACTGGAATGCACAAGACACCAAACCTTGAGGTGATTGTATTGCTGAAAATGGAATTTCACCTTCGAATGTTTCCTTTTTTATGATTGGGTATTTTAAGGTTTATAAACATTTTGATCAAATCAATCAAGTTATCCTGTCAAATAAAAGGGAAATGCAATCAATTTGGTAACAACCGTTATTTAATATTGTCCAAGTTTTCCAGGGAATCGAGCCCTCAAAACCCTAAAAGATCTACTGGTCCAAGGCTTTGAAACAAAATGTTTTATTTTGTTATTTAAATAATATTAATAAAAAAGTGATAACCGAACATGCCATTACAAAATCAGATGTAGTTATAAATTAGTAATTATGATAAAGATTGTTACAGTTCAAATTAGTAATTAATTAGTAATTATGATGAAGACTGTTACAGTTCAAATTTTGTATCTAATATTATTAATGTTTTCCAGGTAATTCAAAAAGATCAACTGGTCTGAAGTATCAAACCACATTTGCCTTTTTCTTGGTTAAACTTTTTTTTTTGGGGGGGGTATAAATAGTTGAATCTATACTGACCAAAGCGATTATCTTTACAAATGTAATTGTTATGGCAATGATTGCTTTGGATCAATCTTCATTTAATAATCAAATGTAACTCTGTCTATGACTTAATTTTAACAAAAAATGCATTTTCAATTTTTTTCTATAACTCAGACTTGAAATCTTTGAAGGTGTGTTTCTTCATTTTGAAAAAGGGAATTTCCAAATCTTTATAGTGTAAAAACGCAATTATTTCAATGGTTCATGTTTTTGCCAATACAATGCCCACTGACTTCTACATGAACGTGATGCTGAATTTTTAAATGCAAGTTTTTGTGTTTAATAAATCGCCAATTTTCAAGTTTCATGGATTTGAATATGGTGATATTTTACACAAAAAAAAAATCAAATTGAAGTAAAAAGCTGAATTTGAAGGTTGATAAACATAACCCTAATGGTCAGAATTATCAAAGGTAAAATTTTTAATTTATGTGTTTTTTTTTTTTTAAATAAATTCAAAAATACTCACAACTCGAATGGGAAGTTATTTGAGGAATAATTTTAATGTCTAACATTCTGTTGAATAGTTCTAACCCGAAAATTCAAATCAAATTTGAATGTCATGAAGGCAATTAAAATATTCAAATGGTTCAACGGAACTCTACCATCAACTTGTAAATTAACTCGGTAGGTTTTAGGCTGCAAATATTCGAATTCGAACTGTTTCCATGGTTGAGGTTTTTACATTGGAATTAAATTGGGGATTAAAAATTAAATTTGTGAATTTTGACAGCAAAAAAACTTTACTATATAAAAAATGTACTATTCAACCCTTAATAAATCTGCCCTTTAATGTTATTTAGATGGAGGTATTTTTGAGAAATCTGAAAATATTTTTTTTAACTATTGCTACTGAAATTTTTTTTAAAAGACTTTACTTTTTCTCGCTGCATTTTTACAGTTTGAAATGTAAACTATCTAAAAGGCTAGGGTTGGCGGTTCAAACACCCAGGCAGTGATTGACTAGAATATCAAGTGATTAGAGAAGAAATAAAATAAAGATGAATATTCAGCCTTACAATGAATATATCTGTTGGGTACCTGGAGTACAAACCTTAGTACAGGTATGGGACCTATTATCAAGAATGCTCGGGCCCGAGACTTGCCGGATAACGGATCTTTCGGTAATTTGGATCTTCATATTTTAAATATACTACAAAATCATGTAAACAGTAAATAAACCCAATTTTGCTTCCAATAAGGATTAATTATATCTTAGTTGGGATCAAGTACAAGGTACAGTTTTATTATTATTATTATTATTATTATTATTATTATTATTATTAAAGAGAAAAAGGAAATCATTTTTAAAAATTTGGATTACTTCATTATAATGGAGTCTATGGGAGATGGCTATTCCGTAATTCCGTAATGATCAACTTAAGATATTCCTTTCAATAACAAAGGAACTCTGGAAGCTCTTTAGAAGTTGATTGGTGTTCCAAGAGTGCGATGCTCTGTGCATGTAACTGGCACCCTCCCATTGTAGTCTGCTACAGAACTTCATTAAAAACCGAGAAGATGTCTTTTCAGAAAATGTTCTGCTCCAAGTACTGGTATTTCCATGAGCCGGTGGTTGAAAAGTAATAATGAGATTTCTAACGCAAGTTATGCATCGCTAGCTGCATTAGCATATGAAAAGACAGCATGCTCCTTATGGCACACACATTGTATAACTGGAGGTCAGTGCTAAGATTTAGAGGTCACTGCTTGACACTTCCTTCCTATAGAGAAATTACCATATGTCATGCACAACCAGCTTCAAATTAATCCTTCTCCTGCCGAACGACAATACATTACGGTTCCTGCACAAGTTAAACAATGTTTTGTAAAGCGGGTGTTTGCCTTTCATGTGGCGAACTCCTTTTGTTGCCGTAGGACATCTGCATGAAAACTATCCATTTCATAATTCAATGCAAATGCAGCGTAATGTCAGGGAAGCACGTGTTAGGGGGCAGCATGGCCGAACTCCCTTTAGTTAAGGTTTAGTAGAACAAACAAGAGCTTAATTCCAAGAGGGAGTAACATTAGTATTCAGGCTTGCACAGTAAGATTGCATACATTAAATATGCATGGCCTGTTGTATACATCAGCTACTGCATTGCTGAAAAATGTTACAAAACAAAATAAATAAAAAGACATAACTGGTAGTGTTTCTTAAATGAAAATTTCACAATTTCCTTTGCTTAAAAAAACTCGTTGTAAATGAACAAAATATTTGAAGTTTAACAAAGAAAGTGAGGTCTAGAAATTAACTGGGTCAACCTTTATGCAAAGTGCATTAAGTCGTGAATATGGGTATTTGTGACAAAATGCTGTGTCTTAAACTTATATTTTACTCATTACACCAAGACCACCCTGATAACAGAAATACGTTATAGACAGAACTTGAAGTAAATTTAAATAAGGTAACAAAAAAAAAATTGTATCAGTATCATTTCACCATTAAATCATGAATATACTTTTAAAATAATTGTATTATTTCAGATTTATACCTTTAAATGATATATATTCATTACATTTGAGATAATATATGATATAAAAAAAAAAACGTTCAACGTTTTTTATGAAAAGCTTCAATCGCAAAAACTTAATTAAAAAAATTACCCCAAAAAGCCAACAAAGTTGAAGACTACATTGAATTTTGACAACGCCCATTAACATCTACTTAAAGTTTCTAACTTTTGGGGGCATATATATTAAACCTCAAATTTTGTTCAATATTTATTATGCTCTGAAGCTGATACAAAGTCGAAAATACTACAGCTAAATCATGTAGAAGTCAACGGCAGATGGTCCCTTCAATAACTGGAATATGTTTTACACCTACACGATTGTCAATAGTTTGGGCCTGTTTGACACTGGTTTTTGTTCGATAATCTGATAAATCTGAGTTGCCAAGGTGACAATTCGATAAAGTAGAGTTTTCAGGGTGACAATTATAAAGTATAAGTTGCACTATTAAAACCAACACAAGATTTTGTTGTTACTTTTTCCTGCACTGATTTTTTGAGGGTATTTATCAGTAAATTAAGGGGTTTGGGAGTTGTCGATTTTCTAAAAAATTATGAGAAAAATTCGAGTTTAAGTAAATATCCCCCTTTAAATACCGAATTTTTAAACTTTTTTTTTGGCTTAATACGTCTTGAAAATCTGAGTTTCAGAAACGTATTTTCACATGTTGATACATGCTATGTATCTTTTTATAAATTTTTATGAGTTGACTGTGGTCATTTATCCACTGCAGGCGATTGGCATATATCAGATAGAACCCCCCAAGGACCCGATACCAAGTCAAATAATTTTGACAATAGTCAAGCTTAAAAATGAATATGACAAGCACTTTGATATAAATGTTAAAAAAAAAGTCATGTAATGGAGGAGTTGCTTGGAAAGTTTTATAGCATACTGAAATAGGGGATTCTCTTCATTTAAAGGGCATGTTCAACTTAAAATTTACTTTGAGTAGATACCATGCAATAGGTAATTCATTATCGGTTTTTAACTGAATTGTATAACTGGGACAAGAATAACTCAGAGAAAAAACCCAAATATTATGGCCGTTAATTAAAAAAGGTGAGTGCTGAATAAAACATTAACATTAATAACAGCTCCAATCTTACAGCAATTTGGACACGTGCACCATTTCCCAAATAGCATGAGCAGCTGCAATTATTCCTCAAAGCCTGCCCCAATAAACTGACAGCTCATGTAACCTTAATCATATCATATGTAAGTAAGCAAATGAGAGCAAAAGTGCACATGATTCTGAATAAGGAGTAATCAAGAAAGTTAGTTTGTAAGCAGAAGACCATGTGTTTGAAGCAAGAAGGCTGGAATATGAAAATATATTTTGCAAAAACATTAAAATTAAGGAAACAAATTGTTATGGGTGTTAAATAAGATGGACCATTTTGATATGGGCCAGTAAATGCATTTAGCCAGATGTGTGCAGTTGTTAAAGTGACGTGTTTAGCCAAATTTTGTCCAAAAGCTGAAGGTGCAGCATTAGCAGTCCCCAAAGGACACTAGCAAGTCTTTGTGCTGAATACAACTCATTAGTAAACTTTTAGGGAATGTAGTTTCTTTAATGTAACGTGAGACTGGAGAGGAGGGACAAGAGGATCACCAGAGGCCACCCCTTCAGACTAGAAGAGTCTTTCATTTAAAGGAACAGAGTAGGTGGTTCTTCACAGAGAGGACAGTGAGGTTGTGGAATGCACTGCCGGGTGATGTTGTGATGGCTGATTCGGTTGATGCTTTTAAAAGGGGTTTGGATGATTTTTTGAACAGACCTAATATCAAGGGACGTGAAATGGAAGTAGAAGAGAACAGGCAAGAGACAGTCATAGGCATAGTCTTATATGGGTGCAAGGTAACGCACATACTTAATTCACTAAAAATACCATCTGTGTGTCAAATACGGACTTATGAGATGGCACGAATGATAGGTTCAGGTTGAGTTAGCACATTCACCATCCTAACATTCACTTGCGCTTAACACGATACTTTATGTTTAATCACATTGGACTTTCTATACTCTGTACCATAAGGCATTCCTGATCAATGCAAAATTCCTGCAATGCAGAACTCTATTAGTATTTTAAATATCATGGTTACCTTGTTTAATTTGACTTTGCATCATACTGCTGGAGGTCTGGGTGGAAGTCTTCCCCTTCATTGAGTCTGGAGATCCAGATCTCGGAGGCCTAAAAACAAAGTGCATTTGAGATCGAAAGTACAGCTCTTCAATAGTTAAATTTAGATGCAGCAGTTATTCAAATATAAGCATATCTTGCTAATTTCATCATGTTTTTTTTTATTAATTTTTTTTCCTGATTATTTTATTAAAAAAAAGTCCGACCAAACTAGAATCCACAGTTTGACCTTATTTGGTCAAACTGTGGATTCTAGTTTGGTCGGACTTTTTTTTAAATAAAATAATCAGGAAAAATTCTGATTTTGTTAAATAACCCCCATAAAGTATGGAGATCCAAATTATGGAAAGATCCCTTATCAGGAAAAACCCCAGGGGCCAAGAATTCTGTATAACAGGTCTCACACCTGTGCCAAATAAGCGCTTTTGTTTTGTCTGTCTGTTACCTGTTTGGAGCCTTCTTCATATGATCGCCAATGAATGTAGCATTGGTCATGCTCATCAGTGTATTTGCCAGGGATATAATAGACATCAAATGCTGTGTAGTGACGGCCCGTGAAACTCCATACGTTCCTTTTCCGAGTCCTTCGCTAACGGACATTTTACGTCCTACGCCAACATTTCCATCCAATGCTTTATAAACTGACTGGTTGAAACGTGGAAGCATCAAGGACATGTGGCCACCTCTTGAGAGCAAGCCAAAAGAGACGGGACAGTGTGGTTTAAGCATCCCAAGGCGCTCCAGGCAAACGTCGTCCAATGCAGAGTTCAAACCCCAAGCATGAAGACATGACATGAAAAGTTTTGCAGTGTCCATAGTTAGGTTATACTCAAGTAGAGTCAGGGGTTTGGATTTGCTGGTACGGTACTCAGGGTCACTTTCATCTCGCTTCTGTCTCATTGTGTCTTCGTCTTCATCATCATCGTCAAGGAGATGTTCTTTAATGTTTTCTTTGATAGTCTCCTTCACCTGTTGGAAAAGCACTGCTGCTCGTTTACCAGCCAAGAAAGACCCTCCTTTGTCAGAACTGCCAGATGCTTTCTGTAAACTCTCGGGGGATGTCAGTGCAGTATTTGGCCTAGAGGCTTCTTCAGTGAGTAGCTGAATAATTAAGGCCTCTACATCAAAGAAGAGCAGGTGTATGTCGGAGTCAGTTACATTCGTCTTTATTGCCTGAACCGTCAGGGAGTTATGTGAATATTTAGGCAAATTCCCCTGCAAGAAGAAAAAAAGAATAACAAAAAGTTGGTTTTCAAAGAATCTGAACTGCAGCAATAAAAACATTCAACAGTCTGGGAGAATAACAAAAAGTTGGTTTTCAAAGAATCTGAACTGCAGCCCTAAAAACATTCAACAGTTTGGGAAGACAAATGTGGACCTTCAGCAGAACACTTCCTCGATGAATTTCAAAATAGACCTCTTAATGTTTAATATTACCAGCATGTTCTGACTTGCCTAAAATCTCCACCTCGGACAGAAAATATGTTCAGTATTAGAGCAGTGACCCGAAAACAGGTTTTCTATAGGACAGGAATGAATGATAATATATCAGATGAATAATGTGTATTCAGGGACTCTAATAACTTCTATTGGCCTGAATTCTGCAACACAAGAACATTACAAGTCAAGCAGAAAAAGAAAGCAGCTTAGCATGAATATGAGCTCTTTCTAAAGAAGAGGAGACAACGAATTCAAGACACCTAGGTTTTCTTTTGACCTTGTTGCCCTTTTTAAGCTGCACAACAGGACAGGGGAGCAGCAGCTGGGAAAGAGGTAAACAAAGGGTGTTCAGGGATCCTCTGGGATTTCAGCAATTCTACAAAGACAAGTCAGAGGATGAACCCATTACACATAAGCTGGAATATAGCAAACTACATTGTATAGGTGGAAAGACATTTTTATCGCATGTGCCAATGTTGATCAGGATAAGGTTTATACCCCAGAACTAATTTCTTTGTGACTGATTTCAATTTAATTTAAAGATTTGCATCCAGTATAAAGAATTAACCAAAACACCATTTAACGATAACAATCAGTTAATGAACAAATTGCTTAAATAATGCACAGTATACAAAAATATAAGATAAAATAGTTTCTTTCAAGTTTTTTAAAAAATATATATAAAAAGAAATTTGGGTTTGGGTCAGTATTCTTTCAGTTTTTTTTTTTTTAATTTGGTTATATAAAAAAATCACAAATACATCAGAAAGGGTAGTTACTCAAGAAAGCACTCTTTGACTGTTATATCATGAGAAAAGTTTATTTTTTTAAAATATAAAAAGAAATTTGGGTTTGGGTCAGTATTCTTACAGTTTTTTGATTTGGTTATATAAAAAAGATCACAAATACATCAGAAAGGGTAGTTACTCAAGCAAGCACTCTTTGACTGTTATTTCATAATAAAATGAATTGGTTCGAATAGGAACAGCCTACCATTTCATCATTAATTCACATTATGAGAATTTATAGGGCAAACAAAGATCTGAAAAAGTAAAGGAGACTTGTTTAGACATTTAAAAATAATACAGGTTCTTCTTGCCTTCGAAAGGAGAATAAAACAGGAGATTTGAATCCTTTATTAAGGCAGCCCAGTGCAGGTGTGCCGATATTATACATCAAGGCATCTTGACACAAATTGGTCATTAAGTGCTGAGCAATACTGTTGAATTAATGATGCAGCATACATCATAGTGGTTAATAGGTGGGGCTTAATGAGGCCATATTCATCACTTCTGGGGTACAGCTATATGCCTGGGGCACCTCTCTTTGACCTAGAGGTGGCCTGGATCCCAGTACTACCATTAATATTTCTTAGAAAATAAGATGTCTGTCGTTTAAGCAAAAGTTCTGCTTTGAAGACAAATAATGGGCTCTAAATCACCAATGAGGTGAGAGAATTCTGAAACTGTATTGACTTTATGACTGTTATCACATGATACAAGCTGAATTTGGATTCTGTTTTTAATACTAAAAGGAACACTTGTGGTTTGGACATCTCTCACGATGGACTATACAATCATAACAGATCAGGAGTGTGCTCAAAATTTCATGGGTAGGACAGCCAAAACTTCCTTATATGCAATAAATGCATCTGAAATTGGGTTTAACGCATTATACTCCTTGACCATTCTTTAAGGATTTATTTTCAAACAACCAGCATTTACTGCAATGTCTGCAAAATTTAAATTACAGGCAATAAAATATTTCAAAATGCATTTATAGCGAAGGGCAAAAAGACGCATGTTCCTCTTGCCAAATCTAAGTTGATCGCAGAGAAGCATAGAAATTAAATGGAAATGAAAGGATAGGAGCTGGAATCTTATGCACCTAGCCAGACATTTTAAAGTTCAAATATATTTTCCATTAAATCTTACGCACAATAATTATCACTATATTTAAAAAATCTTCAATACAGCAAGTATAATCATACCCGAGTCTCCTAAATATTACAGTACCTACTGTATATAGTTTATAGCTAGGGATGGATAGAACTGAACCAAATTCGAACCCGAATTTTCAGATCCGAGCTAAAATAATATAATCTGTGAACAAAAATGAATACATTCAGACACGACTTTGACCAGCAGATTTATCAACACTGATAACAGTGAGTTTTTTTGGGGCCAAAAATACAATTTCAACTATTTTCAAATTCAAGTTTCTAAACTAGAATATTTAAGATTTATTTATAACAAAAAAACTTGCGAACGCAAACAAAAAAATTAAAAGTTAGGGGAGTTTCTGTAGAAGGCAATTCAACTGCTTTTAAAATAGTTTTTGCAACAAGTTTACAAACTTATTTCTGTAAATATAAATATAAAGAGTAGGATGTTGTTTAGTGCGCTCAAATTATTTTTCTTGACTTGACTGTGGCCTTTGAGATTCAAGATATAATTTTTTTTTCATGGAAAAAAAAAATTAATTCAATAAACCTCTACCTTATGATTAGCCAAACTAAATCCAATCCATAAAGTATCCCTAACTGAAACATTAATTTTTATAGCATTGTAGAGGTATGGGATCTATTATATAAAAACAATTTATCTAGAAAGCTGAAAAATTTTGTTTTTAGAGATGCACCAAATCCACCATTTTTGATCGGCCGAACCCCGTGAAGGATTTGGCCAAATACCGAATCAAATCAATATGCAAATTAGGGTGTGGAAGGGGAAAACATTTTTTACTTCCTTGTTTTGTGTCAAAAAGTCACACGCTTTCTGTTAAGTCCCTAATTTGCATATTCAAATAAGGATTCAGATTTGGTTCGGCCCGGCAGAAGGATTCGGTCGTATCCGAATCCTGAATAAAAGGGCCGAATCCTGAACCAAATCCCGAATCAAATCCTGTATTCGGTGCATCCGTAGTTGTTTTCCATAGAGCAATATTGAAGAACAGTACCATCTTGGAGGCAAATCAAATCTAATGGGTTTTTATAGGGTTTAAATGTTTCATAGCTATAACCAATGTTGATTTAAATCACAATAAGACCAATTAACCCAATTAACACGAGGTCCCAATCATAGCAAAAAATACATCCCATACTTGTATAATAAAATTTCCAGATTATAAACTCTTGCAGCAGGGTAAAACTCCTCCAAGTAATAATACTAATGTTGAATTTGCAACAAAGCGAACTAGAGCTAGACTTATGAAATATGGCAAAAAGTAATATATTTGCAAATCAATTCATTTGATCAGAATTATATTTAATCCCCCAAAGGTAATCAACAGACTATAATGTTTTCTGGAGGATCTACAGCTTCCGTCTAATGTATTTACACACAAATCCAGTTAATTAAATACAATGAAAGCCATTTTAAAGCAGAAGGCATTCCCACCCGATGATAAACACTCAGAGGCAGATTTTAAAACTTCAAATTTTTTAATTAGAATAATAATAAAAAACTTGAATATGGAAAATCTCAAAACTCAATACCTTAATTTGCTTTTGAACCCTGTGAAACCATTATAACCTTTATTGTTATCTGCCAAATTTTGAAATTGATCTCAAATGCTGAAACCAAAATTTCTTGAATTTTGACAACTCTATTGACTTCTATGGCCAGCTTTTATATGCCAAAAGTTTGTTATACCAGCTTGAACTTTTACACTTACTAAACGTGGAGTCTTCGAGATAACAGAAACAGTGATTCAAATTTAGCTATTTTTCCTGCTGAATAAAAGAAAAAAAAACAAATTGCTGTAAAAAGTTGCAACATCTGAACCAGAGTATTGCCTTTAACTAAAAAAAAAAATCAAGAACTTTAACCATCATGGTTGACATGGTGCAATCTATGTAAATTAATACATTAGGTCCCTATTAAATTGTTTAATACACAGATAAAGCCTTAAAATTCAAACTCACAAATTCAAATGAACCTGGAAAGTAACCAACACAAGAATAGGGCGAAGTAAACTAAAGGGGGGCAAAAAGTCTAGAAATTCTGGCTATACATTTGGCCCCAGTAAGATACATGAGCAATATACACAACTCCAACAAAAGTTCCTTAAACAGGGTATAAAATGCAGATGGTTTTAATACTTTGTGCATATAATGTGCCATGTGAATACTGTATTAAGAAAGCTTTCACTGTAGTGAATTGAAGTAAAATAAATAACATTTTGGGAGTTATCAAAATCCAAAATTTGCAGAGTATTCAAATTAAAAAAAAGTCCGACCAAACTAGAATCCATGATTGTACATTATTTATTATTAAAAAAAGCAATATTTAAATGGATTGGGGACAAAGTCGATACAATCGAGTGAAAACCGGAATTGTACTACTTTTTCAGAGGTTTTTTTTTGTGAAAAGCACAAACTTTGGGGATTTTTTCCTGAAAAGCCTGACATTTTCAGATTTTTGGTGGAAAATCCAAAAATTTTCAGATTTTTTGATTGGATTTTCGGATGAATTCCAGCACAGACTACAGATGCTTCCAAATAGGATAGGGACCTCTCCCACAGACTTATATACAACCTTGGCAGGTCTAAGATGCCAGATTTTCAGATGCAGACTTTGTAGCTTCGGGCTTTAATAAATCCACAAAAATTCAAGTTTTCAACATTCAAACTTTAATAAATAACCACCTTTGTGTTCAGAAAACATAGCACGCCTGCCAATATATGCATATAATTGTTTATATTTGACTGGTGTGTCATTCTCTGTGATAGGAGGTCTAGAGAACCTACACATATATTTATTTTTCAATACTTACAGAAAATGTAATTCTAAGCAACTCTCCAATACATATTCTAAAACCCTTGAAAATGTGCATTATTTGAAAGGTAATTCTTACTGAGTAATAACAATACTGGCTGTTTCTATATTTTCTACACTGCTGGTTTTGACTCCTGAAACAATGTAGCAGAAGGCAGCTAACATAATATACCATCTCAGTACTGCAGCATGGTGCAGCATACGTTCTCCTGGAGGAATTGCAGGGTATAAGCACCACACCGAAACAAATAGAAAAAAATCTTGACAAATGGAAAGCCCAATAAAAAACAATGCTGCTTACCAATTAGTACCTAAAGGACAGGAACAGGTTCTCTCTGAATTATTTGAGAACACTGCCTCCCATTTTGAATTAAGAGAATGAAACGGTTAAACGAAAGGGGCGAAATACTTTACAAACGAATAGTGCTATTTCAGACTTTAAATAAAAGAAAAGGAGTCTCCTTTCCAAACATTGGTACCTGCTGCCCCCCGCTGGAAATAGACCTTTTTGCACTTTGCTAAGGAGTTTATTCAAGGTTAAAAGGAAAGTGACAAATATCGATGGAGTCGATGGAGTCTAAGCAAATTATAAAACATAAAAATATGTTCTGCAATGTTTTTAATGCCGAGAAAAATTCTCACAATATTATTTTGTTATAAATCTGCCGTTGTGCCTTATTTCACCCTCCCTGCCACTTTTTCTAAACCGATATTTTTGAATACAAAAACCAACCCTGTAAGGTTCAGCAAAACAGCTTTGGGGAGCACTGACTGTTTTGAAATAACGCAACACTTGAATGCTTTCAGCGGTACGAAATATGTTGGCGCTATAGAAATAATTGTTTTAAAAAAAAAGAGTAGTCTTGAAATGTACATGGAGAAGTCTGCAGAGCTCAGTCCTCAGAGCTCATATTCCCTTGCTGTTTTTTCTTTCATTGTGGTTTATAGATGACTACAAAATAGATGACATACTTTGATGTCAAACATCCACAGGGTTCAATAAAAACAGTATCAGGACATAAGCAATAGCATTATAAAGAATGTTTGACTGTAGGACACCAGCATATAAGTCATCATTACAATTACCGACAATATAAACCTGCACTTTTACTAAAGATATTCAAGCGGTGAAGTCAGTGGCCCACACATGGGGCCAAAACAATCTCCTTACCAACTGATGCTTTATGCCCCACGTATTGGGCAGGGTGCAGGGTCTGTGTTTAAAGACATTTCATTGGCCCCCATGGTAATCCCATCACTGCTGTAGGGGATGAACATTTTGATGAGCTCAAATGTCCCTTTCACATCCCACCAACATCGCACATGACATGTATAAATGATCTTGTTGATGGAGTTTATGGAGGTAATGATTAAAGAGATGGACAAAGTCTTTTTATAGATTTTACTGGAAAGGATATAGGTTGGGTGCATCTCAAATACAGAATTCTCCTTCTGGCAAAAACTGAAGATGGCTTCAGAAGGGGTCTTAATATCTGGGTGATCGAAAGGTAGGAAATAAGTGGTCATTATTTCAGCAAAAGGTACAAACTAAAAGAGGTTTCTTAGTCTGGCATCAGCTACAATAGAACACAGGTCTGAAAGTCCACAAAAATACATAACTATGAATTAATTGAGGGGTAAACAAAACAAATACAGTCAACTGTATAATATTTGGATTACAATCTTAAAGGAGGGAAAAACCACTTCTTACAGTTTCCCGAATGCAATTAAATAGGAGTTCAACCAACAACTCCTGTAGACGTAGTCGAATGGCAACTGTTAAAAATGGTGAAACAAATTCCTACCTATAGATGCAATTGTACCATCACTGCCCAATGTATTTTATTTTTAATCATCCCTAGTCCGTTTAGCTACATGCCATGGAAACAAATAATCCCTGCTTTCCATCGAGTGTGCACTTGTACAATATAAAAACAATTCGGCCTTGCAATTCGGCGTGAAATCAAAAGCTACGGGCGGGTCACGAGTCGCTGCTACAAAGTCCATGACCACAGGGCCAAATAGAGATCAAGTCAATCAGCCTGGTGCAGACTAGATGGAAGGAAAGGTCATGGTTGCTGTGACTCGGCTCTCTGAACACACTGCAGAAATATAGGAGATTATTAACGTGGGAATGGAGTCGCAGGTAATAACAACGTTCATTAGCACAAAGGTTCTCATGAGTCGCCTTTGTCGGTGTATGTGGAAACAACCATTACAACTCTACAGGACAACTTCACCGACGATTTCTATAGAATAGAGGAAAACATAGAAATCTTACAGTTTCTTATCATTATGTACACTGAAACCCCAGATATGGGGGATGTGGAGGTGCTCATAGCAGGTGAGCTCCAGTGCTATAGACTGTGTTAGAAACACTGTATATTATTTCATTTAATATAATGCTTTATATTACATTTTATGTTATTTGAAGGGTTCTTGCTTTAAAGGGATGGTTCACGTTTAACGTAACTTTAAGCATGTTATAGAATGACTATTTTAAAGCAACTTTTCAATTGGTCTTTATTATTATTATTATAGTTATTTTAATTATTTGCCAATTTCTTCTGACATAAATGGGGGTCCCTGACTACATATAAAAAACAAATGCTCTGTAAAGCTATGCATGTATAATTATTGCTGCTTTTTAGTACTCATCTTTGTAATTAGGCCTCTCCTATTCATATTACTGTCTCTTATTCGAATCAATGCATGGCTACAGACTGCAGAAATTGCATACTGGAAAGCTGCTAAATAAAAAGCTAAATAACTCAAAAACCACAAATAAAAAAAATTAAAACCAATTGCAAATTGTCTCAGAATGTCACTCTGCACTCTACATCATACTAAAAGTTAACTCAAAGGCGAAGAACTCCTTTAAACTAAACAGAATATGAAACATCTGAAAAAAAATAATTTTAGGTTCCTGTACTAGAGGTGTGTGGGTTGTCCTGAACCCCCTGGGTGGGGTGGAGGTCTGTTGAAGACCTTATAATGCCCAGTTTCCAACACCAACAGCCTGTATTTATAGGCATGCTCCTGTTGCGCGCATCTTACAGTTCAGGTCAGATGCATGTTAGAAGCGTCTGGTTAGAGTCAGGTGCGGGTTGGAAGCGGGATGGTTAAGATAGGGTGCAGGTTGGAAGCGGACTGGTTGTCGGGTGTGTGTTGGATGCGGGCTGGTTAGGGTTGGATGTAGGTTGACAAAAAGTTGCGTGACAGGGTCTGAGAAGTGGAGTAATAAAAAAAATTATTTGAATGGACCTCAGCTCCTTTCAAATTGACAGACCACTTAAAAAAAACCTCTGTGGGAAGACAAGAACTTTGCGATTCAACATATATTCAAGTTTTTTTTTATATACTGGGCCTCAAATATAGAATAGACTTTATATTGTTCATAAGATAGCCCACAACTGAAACTGCAGATAAAGAAACACTGTGGGGCAGTATATGGTCAGTGTTCTTCCATATATAAATGTGAAAGCTGCATAGTACCTCCTGTGGTTTCTACCACCCCTTGAATATTGGGGTTTTTTGGGGAAAACATATCTTTATTTTAAAGTAGGGATGCACCAAATCCACAATTTTGGATTTGGCCCGAACCCCTGAATCCTTTGCAAAAGATTTGGCTGAAATTAGGGGTGAGATATTAGTGGTGGGAAGTGGAAAACATTTTTACTTCCTTGTTTTGTGACAAAAAGTCCCTCCCTGCCCCTAATTTGCATATGTGAATTAGGATTCTGATTCAGTTCGGTTGAACAGAAGGATTAGTCCGAATCCTAATCCTGTTGAAAAAGGCGGAATCCTGGCCAAATCCCGTAGCAAATCCTGGATTCGTGCATCCCTATTTTAAAGTATATTATTTTTAAAAATCCAATACATGCAGATTTTCTAGATTTATGGTATGATGATACAGATTATGGAAAGATCCGTTATCCGAAAACCCCAGGTTCCCAAGCATTTTGGATAATGGGTCCCATACCTGAACATTCAATAAAATTTTATTTTCGTGGTCAGGCTAGTCTTCAGGGAAAAAAACTCATGCAACACAGTTTTACAAGAGATATCAAGGTGCTGAAAAACGTAAGTATTAAATTGAGCTCTTCCGTACACTGACCACTGGTACATTAGTATCATTGTACCTTTAACATGGAAAAGCTAAAATCTCCTGCCCAGTCCTTTCTTCCTTCCGCCGAAACATGAGAAGAAAAATACTAAATTATTCATCCACTAAGCAGGACAAGAGTGAACTGTTCAAACTGTGCCCGTGAAGGCTCAGCCAGTGGGGAATTATTGTATTACCTGCCCAACGTACACTTTCAGCATTAGGGCAAAATTGCATTTCTGAAGGGCTCGGGAGAACTATAGTGTCTTCAGTACAGTAAACCAGGAATTTCTCCAGCTTTGTCATATAGGTAAATTCAAACCAATTCTGCCATTTACTTGGGTTGGAGAATAAACAGCAAGGTCACCAATCTTATATTTAAAGTGACACTAAATCAAAGCAATTATATCATATTGCTCTGGCCAAAGTAGTCCCAAGATTTTAAAATTTGCCTTCAGTGAAAGAGTAAAACTACCTTAAACTGAAAATATCAAAATCAAACAGGAAACCCAAAAAGAACCCTTGAAAAAATATTGTTTATGGTCCAATGGTTATTCTGGAGCCAAACACAAAATTTGTGGATCTTAACATGTAAGCCCTGCTTACTTTGGTCCCACTGCTAGTGTGCCCACCACCTGGCATTTGTAAGAGAAATTTAGGTAAAGAATGAAATAGTCAGACTAAGGGCTTGAAGAGTATTGGACCCTGATATAAGGTTTAAGTATAAGACACACGACACATTATATTAACATTTCTTTTATTGGCTGGGTGGAGTAAAGGCAAAAACGTGGTTCCTGGAAAAGTTGTGCAAGCAATGCATGGAAGTAAAGTGCAGCCAAGTGCAACACAATCATTGGAACGTATTTATTATTAAAAAAGCATGATTTCATCAGTCCACATTTAGACCAGGGGCAACTGGTGAATTGACAATATGTCTAGCCCCATGTCAGATTTCAAAATGAAATATAAAAAAAATCTGTTTGCTCTTTTGAGAAATTAATTTCAGTGCAGAATTCTGCTGGAGCAGCACTATTAACTGATGCATTTTGAAAAAGAAAAAAAAAATTCCCAGGACAGTATCCCTATAACAATTAAATAAAGATGAATGTAGGACTTGTCAGATTAGGGAGGGGTAAAGGAGGGCATCTTAAATATATTAAACAAAAATAATGCCCTTTTAAAAATTAACAAGAGCGCAATGCATCTACAAAACTATTGGTTGAACTGCAGAGTCTGTTTATTGCCGACCCTCCTATACTACAGCAACCCCAGACAGCCCAAGTATCAGAGGGTAAAAGCTGAGCACATACACTGAGGCACAGATAATCTTCTCTTCGACTTCTATGGCCTCGCGATATTCCTCAGCTAGGGACGGAAGCACCGAGTTTCTATAAATGCTCAATGTGAAATCTCTTCACGGGAGGGTAGAGAGAGAGCGAACACATCTTAAAGATCCCATCAACATACATTTTTTATAAAGCGATTATCTCCTTGGCAGATTCATTGTCTTAAGCCTTTTTTCTCTTCTATTGTTTCTTTCTTTCATTCTGGGCAACAATAACCCCATGCATGAGGAAGCTCTGTATTCACAAGCAATTTATTTTATAATGCAGAACTGCGGAGCTGGTGATAGTTCCAGCTATTACCCTTGATGGCACGATTAAATGTGCTATTAACTCGGGGACACATGCGAATCTCATAATGGCCAACAACTGATCGCCAAAAATACTTCTATAAATATCGGCACTTACAAGGAGAAGGAGAAAGAGGAAGCTATAAATGTCGCACCATTCAAGAGTCCTAACACCTTGTATCCAGAGAAAGTTAAAGCAACACTTTTATATGCTTATAACAATAAAGTGAATTGTACATAATTAATTGCTTGCGTGAATTACCAACAACAAGTGAAAATTCATTCAGTATTTGGTGATCCAAATTACCATTTAGGTGAATAAATTCATCAAGTATTGAACCCAATTGTTCAAATAAATAATACAAATAGTAGAAATTAACTCAATTAGACGTGATTAATGCAAATTGGTATGTATGACCAAATGATTACATTCATCAAACAGCTGTGTGCTTAAAGGAGTGGTTCACCTTCAAGTTAACTTTTAGTATATTGTAGAAGGGCCAATCCTAAGAAACTTTTCAATTGGTCTTCATTATTTATTTTTCATAGTTTTTTAATGATTTGCAATTTTCTTCTGTTTCTTTGCAGCTTTCAAATGGGGGTCACTGACACCATCTAAAAACAAATGCTCTGTAAGGCTACACATGTATTGTTATTGTTACTTTTTATTACTTATCATTCTATTCAGTCCCTCTCCTATTCATATTCCAGTCTCTTATTCAAATCAGTGCAGGGTTGCTAGGGGAATTTGTACCCTAGAAACCAAATTGCTGACACTGCAAACTAGAGAGCTGCTGAGTAAAAAGTTAAATAACTATAAAACCACAAACAATAAAAAATGAAAACCAATTGCAAATTATCTCAGAATATTACTCTCTATATCATACTAAAAGTTACCTCAAAGGTGAACAGCCCTTTTAATAAAGTGAATAAATATATATTCCATTTATATTGGTCTTAATTTCTCCGTTCAAAAGATTAAAAAAGTGAAAGCGAACAATAACTTCACTTAATGCTGATTGCTCCTAAGGATAATTCATGTCCATCTACGGTCATAATTTATGTAGTTAAAAACATAACCTTTAATTCATTGTTTAAAAAAATTTATCAAAAAGAGAGCATCTGATTGGGTTAAAAATAGTTAAAATCAACTGATGAACTGATCTGAGTTTCAATTGCGGGAATTCATATTGATTACAATTTAGATTATACCCTGCTCAGATCCCAGCATCCGACCTAACAAACCCCTTTATAGATGTACCTCTTATCCGGGATATCATTGGTATTAATGAATAAGCTGTGACATGATTGGTAAAAAAAAGCAGCGCAAAGGAAAATCACTTGCTCAGAAATCAATAAGTTAAAATCGCCATGAACCAGTTAATAACCAGTAAGCTTGAATGCCTCAGAATGGTGAACTAGCTCTTGTCCTCTCATAGGCACCCAAGTGTGGTAGTGGCGTATTACCTATTGCTTATTTCCAGGGCAGTCAAGCATTACGTAGATATGTAAAATTGAACTGGGAATGACCGCGGCGATTAATTGCTGTAAAGTGTTGCGCTGTCTACAAAATAAACAGAACCTTTCTCTCGTCACACCAACTTAACAAATCCAATAAACCACCACCCCCGGCTGCCGGAAAAGCAGAAGAGGCCCGAATAGCAAAGCACGATGCCGAGGCGTGTTAGGAGGGGCGGATAAACAACTATATATTATTCTTAGTTTTTTTTTTTTCCACTTTTTCGGGAAAGAAAGCACCGCATATTAACATGCGTGAACAAGAACCATATACATTTATTTCCTTGCACGTATGAGTAGTTTGTTGCTATAGTCAACAACAGAAAGGCTGAGGAGATCCACTATACCTGGGCTTTTCTATATTAAGGGCAGAATGTGCATGTTTATCCGTGTAAGTTGTTTTTACTGGCTTTTGTTGCAGTCTTAACCTTGTCTGAGAGGTCAATGGCTTTCAAGGCAGTCAAAGACTTGATTATTCTTTCCCTGGAAAACTTCCACTGCATTAAATTTGCAAACAGAATACAAAAATGGCAACTATCCAAACACTGTTGGGGTAAAACCAACTGAGAAACATCCCATAGCTGGAACAATGGCCACCCCAGCCATATCCTATCAGATCTTCTCGTCCCTTATAGGTGCTCTTGGGTTCCCCTGTGTGATCCAATCGTTGTCCAAAATCAGCAAAATCCACTAGTTTGTAGAATTGGCTGGACCTTATGATGCATAGCCAGTCCTGTCTTTTTTTGCTTCAAACCAAATGATAGGATTTGGCCAAACAAAAAAAAACTTAGCAGGCAGATTTGGGCATAGCACAAAGGGCATGTTCCACTGCACACATGTAATAACTGACCTTAAAGGAGAACTAAACCGTAAAAATTAATAGGACTAAAATGTCAAGTTTTATATACTGAACTTGTTGCACAAGCCTAAACTTTCCAATGATCCAGGACTTCAAACTTGTCACAGGGGGTCACCATCTTGGAAAGTGTCTGTGACACTCACATGCTCAGTGGGCTCTGAGCAGCTGTTGAGAAGCTAAGCTTAGGGGTCGTCACTAATTATCCAGCAGAAAATTAGGTTCTCTTTTCGTTTTTTATGCATTACTTGTAAACTCGGTTTTTTTTGGCGACACTTTTTCCAACACAATAGGCTCTCCAAATTTTACCGACACTTTTGTGAATTCCCCCCTATGTGTTCTGTATATTGTGAGTGGGTCCCTAAGCTCAGTAAGTGACAGCAGCACGTGAATCAGTGAATCAGAAAAGAAGATGGGGAGCTACTGGGGCATCTTTGGAGGCACAGCTCTTCCCTGCTAAAGGCTTTGTTTGCCTTGGGCTGGTATATAAGCCCAAAACATAATGTACAACATTTATACCATACTTCTTTGGTTAACTTTAATTTAACTATGGACATGGGTTCAGAGTCAGTCTTTACTCCTTCTGTCACCATGTAATTAAATGCCTTTTTGATCAGCCTAATAGTTAGTGAGCTAGAGCCCTGTGCTCTAGTCCAATAAGTGAAAACTGAACTTGTATTTTTACCTGCAGTACATCTGTGTCAGGAAAATAAAAAATGACTGTAAATAGGGACGAAACAAAATGCTTATTAAGTGGATGTTACGACTCACTTTGTCGGAGGCTTCGGAAGCCAACAGATTGGTCGCAAGGGTCTGGAGCTTATGATGTGCTACAGTTTTAAGTGCAGCAAGACTCCTTCTGGTCATGGCTTGCTTGAGGTTGACAGCCGGATGGCTGAGCGAATCCACAGCGGCAGGTACGGCTTCATCGCAAGCATTCAGAATCTCTACCGCTGTGATTCCCATAACACAACGGTCTAAGGCACCTGGATAAAGAAAAGAAGGGAGAAATTACTTGCTATGTTATTCATAGCATTCTAAAATAAAAGATTCAAAGTGCTTTGCAGCAAATTATGAAACGCAAGGCAGCCATTTATAAGGAAGCCAACAGGTCTAGTAACCCATAGCACCCAAACAGCATTTATAGATTTGCAATATGTTAACTGGACGAAATACATTACAAGTCATCACACCTGGTACGAACATTCCACATATTATATAGCAATTCATACATAAAATAAAAACATATAGGATCTAAACGCATAATTAATGTTGGCAAAATTTTTCAGTAGGTTTTGTGAAAAAGGCCCATATATACAGGGGACTCGCCTCAGGCGGAAGCGCCCTTCCAGTTACATGGGGCAGCAAATTGCAGCTCCTGTAACTATAAGAGCCTCTCCAATGAAGAGAATGCAATTACATTCTCAGTGCTAGCCTCCTGGACTCCCCTGAACCCCTTTGCCAAAGTTGTGGACCCCCCTTGAGCCCCTCTAGCGAACAAAGGTGAGCAATGAGGGGAGGGAGGCAGCGGCAAGTTGCCTCAGGCAGTGGAGGGGACAGGATTGCCCCTGCCCACAGACTTCAATGTGTTGGGGGAAAACTTGCTGAGTATTCACTGATGTTTCACTACTCATCTGAGCAGCTTCTTCAGCTAAAATGACTGGTATGGGAAATCCCGGGCATATAAACTCTTCTACTAATCCACTCACAATAGACTATTGTAACACTTCAGAGAGGTGATATCTGAAACTCACAGAGGTGTGAAGAATGTGTAAGATTACCAAGGTATCATGTAACTCCTAGAAACAGGTGTTACTTGTGAGATTTGCATGAATGGATGCGTGAAGTGTTCTGAAATCACCCGGGTACATGAGTAGTGAAAAGTCTTCAGCGATTACTCAGCAAGTCCAGTTGCTCCAGAATTACTTCTACTCGAGACTGTGTGAAAAAAAAACTTCCATTGGCTTCAATGCATTTGCAAATTTTCAACGAAGATGGAAGATTCACTTTTCTCTATTAATTTTCTTTGGGTTGAATTTGTATTGAATGATGAGTAATGACAAACACAATAGAAAATTTTAATACAGATATGGGTCCTGCTATTCAGAATGCGCAGACCTGTGGCTTTCGAGATAACAGGCCTTTATGTAATTTCGATCTTCATGCCTTGTGTCTATTATAAAATCAACCTGGCCCGCTATAGGGAAAAGTGTGGAGAGTTTGGGAGCTGTAAACCTAAAATTGTAGGAGGAGAAGCTTTCAAAAAATGGGGGGCACTAAGAAGAAGCAGAAGAATAAGCAAAAGTATAACATAATAATTGTCTTGTAGAAACTATACTGGTCGGTTCACTAGCTTTAAAAAAACATTACGTATGTGTGTAGGCAAAATATGGAGGTACGGTGAGCTCTGCCAGATCCACAAATAAGTATAGGCACTAGCCACGTATTCAATAGGCCAACTAGGAAAGTAAATAAATATAAGGGAAGGGTGTAACAGCTCACCCAAGAACAATGAGAGTTTGCCAAAAAAAAAAATAATTCTGCAAAAAATAGCAAAAACATTTATTAGGACATGAGAGACTATTAAGCCTAATGTGTTTAGTGCCTAATGGAGCACTTACTCATAGGTTATGTGTGTAGGTGTCTGAATTGTAAGCTCCGGTGCAATAAGGTCAGATGAAGGTCTGATTCCATATACTTTGTATATAATAATTTGGTGCTACGTAAATAAAAGATATAATAGTAATGGAGGGAATACAGGCAGTATAGTCGCCCCCGCTAAGAATAGAAAAGATCTTAGAAATCTATTCAACGTGGACTTTCAGCTATTGAATCATTAAATTGTGGAACACAGAAAAAAAATAAGAGCACGTGGGAATTATTGACCATTTCAATGTGTTTATTTTTCAATACCCTGGGGAAAATCCAATAGTTTTAACATGACCAACATACAAACATGGAACAATATTTAGAAATGGTGGATATCCTCATAGTTTGGAAATGATTATTGGTTAAGTCAGCGGTATCATTAATATACATTTCTTTCACATTTCTATACACACACTGAGAATTGATTTACTGCCTCTCGCTAATGTTTATTCTGAGCGACGTACATTGTGCCTATGCGTGGATTTAATACTTATGATATATTTATTCCACAAAAACTTTAAAAATAGTATAAAGAATTCCAAGCAATAAGAATATTCAGGTACGGGATCTGTTATCCAGAATGCTTACAACCTGGGGGTTTCCACATAACCGTACTTTGGATCTTCATACCATAAGTCTACTAGAAAATCATTTAAACATGTTGAGAGTTATCTAATAAAGTCTGAATGCCAAAAAACAAACAAAAAAACTTATTTTTTTCTATAAAATTTGGATTTTGTAGGGGAAAAAAAACAAATTTTTAGGGATTTATTATACCCGGAGGATGGAAAAAGTTTGAATCTGAAAATCCAGATTGCAGACCTGCCAAAGTTGTATATAAATCAATGGATGAGGTCTCTATCCTATTTTGGACTATTTCAATCAAAAAAATTGTACAATTAGGGTTTTTGCTCGATTTTATCGAGTTTGTCCCCGATTCGATTAAATTGTGCTTTTTTAATAAAAAATAAGGTGACATCGTGGAATTTAGTTTGGTCAGACTTTTTTATTTAAAGAATCAGAAAAACTCGAATTTTGATAAATAGCCCCCAAATATACCCGATAGGATGGCTCTGCTTCCAATAAGGATTACTTATATCTTAGTTGGGATCAAGTACAAGGTAGTTTTATTTATTACAGAGAAAAAGGAAATCATTTTTAAAAATCTAAATTATTTGGATAAAATGGATTTATCCAGAAAAATCTGAATTACAGAAAGACCATCTCCCGTAGATTCCATTTTATTCAAATAATCAAAATGATTTGCCTTTTTTCTGTAATAATAAAACAGTAGCTTGTACCTGATCCCAACTAAGATATAATTAATCCTTATTGGAGGCAAAACCAGCCTATTGGGTTTATTTCATGTTTATATGATTTTCCAGTAGACTTAAGGTATGAAGATCCAAATTATGGAAAGATCCATTATCCAGAAAACCCCAGATTAAGAAGCCCAATTTTTTAAGTTTATTTTTTATTGTAATTTTAACCTGTAAAATTTTTCTAAAGAGTTAAGGCTAAAAAAAATGTACTACAAACATTCACCGGCTAAAAGCTGCGGAGGTCATATATAAATCAGTAAAAACTGCCCTTATTCAATCATATAATTTTTCTTTAATTCTTCTGTTTAGAGGTTTTTCGGGTTTAGTGACATATAATTCTAGCAATTAGTGGTTTTCGTTGTCTTATTCTTAACGTTCTGAAATTTTTTTTTGTTCATGCTTTTTATATTCTTATGTATTCAATAGCTTACATGGTTTTAAAAAAAAAATTTCGTCTCTAAAACCACTAAAATGAGAATGCTGATAAATTGGCCTCCCGGTGCCATGTGACCACAAAGAGCTTACCGTCTAATTAGTTTATTCACCACCTGACGCAGACAGGTCCTCATAGAAATTAGAATTCCGCTACACGATTATATAGCAAACAACTCCATATTAACTTTATTTTCATATATACGTTTTTCCAAAAATGAAAGGAGCAGATTTATCAAATTTGAATTTCGACTGGATGTGAATTCTGTTTTTTACTCTAACAAAATTAGAATGTACTCACAATTTGACTGGGGGGTTATTTAAGAAAACATTTTATTGTCTAAAGTTCGATCGAATGGGAACAACGTGAAAATTCGATTCGTGTTTGATTCATATGCAAATGACATTCAAATGAATTTTCCTCTGAAAAAAACGTATGTCAATACAATCAACGTCTTCAAATGGGTCAAAGGACCTCTGCCATTAATTTGTAAATTAAGTCGGCAGGTTCTAGGTGGCAAATTTTTAAATTAGAATGTTTCCATGGTCGAGGCATGATATATCTCACATTCAAATTGGGGGATTAAAATTCATGTGTGAATTTTTACAAAAAATGTTTTTGAAAAATCAAATGTATTATTCGACTCTTAATAAATCTCTAAGGGAGAGTAATGAGCAACTTATTTTTCTTTTTTACTCTCTTACCATGAAAACATTGCAGTTGTCAACGTGCTCTAAATGCCACCAAGTAAAAAGTTCTTCATTGAACAAGAATAAAACTTGTCCGAGTGATCATGCTGCCATATCTACTTAAAGGGGTTGTTCACCTTTGAGTTAACTTTTAGTATAATGTAGAGGGTGATCTTCTGAGACAAATTGCAATTGGTTTTCATTTTTTATTGTTTGTGGTTTTAAAGTTATTTAGCTTTTTATTCAACAGCTCTATAGTTTGCAGTGTCAGCAATTTGGTTTCTAGGGTACAAATTACCCCTAGCAACCCTGCATTGATTTGAATAAGAGACTGGAATATGAATAGGAGATGGACTGAATAGAATGATAAGTAATAAAAAGTGGCAATAACAATACATTTGTAGCCTTACAGAGTATTTGTTTTTAGATGGTGTCAGTGACCCCCATTTGAAAGTTGCCAAGAAACAGAAGAAAATTGCAAATCATTAAAAAACTATGAAAAATAAATAATGAAGACCAATTGAAAAGTTTCTTAGAATTGGCCCTTCTACAATATACTAAAAGTTAACTTGAAGGTGAAACACCCCTTTAAGAGTTTTTTGTTGTGACCTTTGTTAGTCTGTATAGGTTGCTGACAAGCAGGAAGGTATATGTTCTTCTATCCAGCAAAGAAGTGCAAAGCTCGTTTGAGAAAAAAAAAATATTTCAGTAATTGGCTCTGGATCTATCAATGGTGGTATAACCACGAAACCCACAGGCTTTACTTATAGACTCTTATTCAATCAAAGGGCCCTGCAGTGAGGATTATTTAATTTTATTTTGATTGCAATACGAATAAACTCTTCTAGGATCCCCCCAAGGTTCTTGAGGAATAGTATACTGTTTTGTACAAAAAGAGAGCAAGTGCTTTATTAAAAGATAAAAATAATCCCCAGTTGCTACTAGAATTTTTATTTATAAAACTATTGATCATTTTCAGCTCGTAATGACTTCAGCTGATATTAAGCACTACAATAATTCGACATTATGGCTAAGAAATTACCCATTCCAAGGCCCTATTCAGTCATTCTGTGGTCAAACAAAAGACTACATTGATAAGGCAAGTTAGTAAAGGGCAAACTAAAAAAAATGGCAAAATTATCCTATATTATTGACTCTTTGTGCTCAGATTTAGAAATGATGAATTTAATAAAGTTAAAGGGATACTGTCATGGGAAAAAAAAATTTTTTTTTTTCAAAATGTTTCAGCAGAATTCCGCATTGAAATCCATTTATCACAAAAGCAAACAGATTTTTTTATGTTTCGTTTTGAAATCTGACAAGGGGCTTGACATACAGTAGAACCCCCATTTTACGTTTTAAAGGGGACCAGAAAAAAAATGGTGTAAAATGAGGGAAAACTTTAAATCAGGGAAATGTATTATGCAAAATATATAGGTGGGACCACAGAACAACAATGTAAAATGAGGGAAAACTTAAAATCAGGGGATGTAAAATGGGGGTTCTACTGTATTGTCAATTTCTTAGCTGCCCCAAGTCATGTGACTTGTGCTCTGATAAACTTCAATCACTTTTTACTGCTGTACTGCAAGTTGGAGTGATATCACCCCCTCCCTTTCCCCCACCCAGCAGCCTAACAACAGAACAATGGGAAGGTAACCAGATAACAGCTCCGTAACACAAAATAACAGCTGCCTGGTAGATCCAAGAACAACACTCAGTAGTAAAACCCATGTCCCACTGTGTTCCATTCAGATACACTGGGAAAAACAACAGCCTGCCAGAAAGCAGTTCCCTCCTAAAATGCAGGCACAAGTCACATGATCAGGGGCAGCTGGGAAATTGACAAAATGTCTAACACCATGTCAGATTTCAAAACTGAATACAAAAAAAAATCTATTTGCTCTTTTTAGAAATGGATTTCAGTGCAAAACATGTTTTCCCAAGACAGAATGCCTTTAAAGCTTGACGGCTCAGAGTAAAGTCTTTGGTTTTACTCTTCTCTCATTTAACACCAACCTTAACCAGTGTATGTTTAAGGGGAACAATAGTGAAAATGAAAATGTAATACTAGCTTCACCAGTTTAGAAACTTTCTAAATACAATCAATCAAATATTCTGCATAATCAAGTTTATCTTCACTATTCCTCTCTCAGCATCTGTTTCTGATAATTCTGTCTTCATGCAGCAGTTGGGTGTCAGATATTCACTGACAGTTACATCCAATATATCTTATAGGGGGGCTCCTTTTGCCTAGAAGATGTATTAGAGCTCACTCTATTAAACTCACCAGACATCATGTCTCTCTACATGCAGCAGTTGGGTGTCAGATATTCACTGACAGTTACATCCAATATATCTTAGGGCTCTTCCAGACGAGGAGATTGCAGGGAGATTTGTTGCCTGCGACAGTGTCGGGAAGGAAAAATTTCTTTAAAATGTCGTAGCAACAGACGACAAATTCACAGAGCATTTCCCCGCCAATTTTCCGACATATACGATACTTTTGAAAAAGTGTAGTGAAAAGTGGGCGTAGTTTTTCCTGCACCACTTTCCCCAACATTTTTATGAATTACTCGTAAACTAATTTTTTTTGCCGACAATTTTTCTGACACATTCGGCTCTCCAAAATGAAAATGTCGGTCAAATTGTCTTTTAAAATTTCTTTAAAATGTCTTGTAAAATGTCGTCTGTACGATGAAAAGATATACAACATTTTAGAAAATTGTCAGACTTACGAGACATTCAGAGATGTAACATCTGCCTTTGTGAATTTGCCGTTTGTAAGACATTTTACAAAATTGTCGACCGCCACTTCTGGGTTATTTATTTTACCGACACTTTTGTGAATTCCCCCCCATGTCTCTCTACATGCAGGATTTGTGCAAAAGGCAGTTATTTTGTTAGATTGTGTTTGAACAAGTATGGGATCTGTTATCCGGAAACCCATTATCCAGAAAGTTCCCATTTCCCATAGACTCCATTATAATCAAATAATCCATGTTTTTAAAAATTATTTCCTTTTTCTGTGTAATAATAAAACAGTAGCTTGTACTTGATCCCAACTAAGATATAATTCATCCTTATTGGAAGCAAAATCAACCTTTTGGGTTTATTTAATGTTTACATGATTTTCTAGTAGACTTAAGGTATGAAGATCCAAATTACGGAAAGATCAGTTATCCGGAAAGCCAAAAGGTCCCAAGCATTCTGTATGATAGGTCCCATACTTGTACTGGAAACCGTTATTTGAGTGAGCTCTAATTCATCTTCTAGGAATGGAGCCCCCTATAAGATATATTCACAACAGTTCTACTTTAACAATAATAAATCTAGAATTTAGCGTCTGTAAAATATAATAACTCACCACAACTCAGAGGAAGAGTCCAGGTGCACTGCCCTGAGCCCTCAGAACGGGGAGCAGAAAAAACCTTTTTAGCAGACAATCAATGAAGGCAGACTTCCCAGGCCCGGATTTGTGGAGAGGCCACCATGGCCCGGGTCTTGGGCAGCAGGATTTTAGGGGGCGGCATTCTGTTTAACCACACCCACATTGGTTCAGAAATGTAAAGTTCCTGTGTGCCAATTCCCATTGCTCCTTCCCGATGATAAAAATTTGAGCAAATACGTAAATGGGAGGCGGACAGGGGCGACAAACGACAGCAGGCCTAGGAGCACCCGCTAGCTAAATCCGACCCTGAGACTTCCACCAGGCAGACAAATTCTGCCTGAAGAGTGTCCACGGCCTTATGGGGAGGGTGTGGTTTAGCGCCAGCAGGGTTGTTGCTAACAAGTTGGGTTACTTAATGTTATTAAAGTAGACACTTTGTGGGAGAATCACTAAGATTCGAAAAATCGCTAGCGCAGGCTTCGCGAGCGTTTGCTGCACCTCGCCAGGCGATTTTTCGCCTGCGCTACGCAAATTCACTAAAGTGCGAATCTACGCTCTGGTCGGAGAACGGTAACGTATTTATGCTAGTGTTACTTCGCTAGGCATAGCGCAATTACGCTACCGAAGCCTAATTTGCATACAGCGAGAATTACAAAATATAATAGAAGTGTATGTTACAGCTACTAAACATGCCCAGGAAACCTTTAATCGTAAAAAATAAAGTTGTCCTATTGCCCTACATGTGCCCCATATATAGTAGTGTTGCCATATGTCAGGAAATGTAGGGGGGAGAGGGTAACCCACCCCAAAAAAACAAAGTTTTTCAGACTATCACCCACAATGGTAAAACACGCCACAGCGTTTTTTGGGACTTAGAAAAATTTTCAAATTTTTTTTTCAACCTCCTATCTATTGTATTGCACTTCGCCAGGTCTAGCGTAAGTGCTAACGAACAGCAAAAAGTTGATCTAAGTGAATTTGCGTAATTACGATCCTTCGCCAGTGCGCAACTACGCCTGGCGAAAGGGTGCGAAGTTGCGCAAGTCTATCTACTTCGCTAGCGAAAATTCGCCAGAGACGGTGTTAGTGAATTTGCGAAGTAACGATTTGACGTCACGCTGTCGAATTTGCGCTAGCCTTAGACACTTCGCGCTTTAGTGAATCTGCCCCATTGAGTGACAAGTATATACACTTTTACTATTTTAACTTGAGTCCAATAGATTAGTCTAAAATGCACTCAAGTAAGGAGAACGGATAAAGAAAACATTCTATAAGGAACAACGCTTACCTGTGTCCATCTGCCAGACATAGACGGAGCCGTCTGAACATCCAACCACTAGGTAATCGTCCGACGGTCGCCACTTTATTACTTGAATTGGAAAGAGGTGGCGGGATGCCAGCATGATGCACTTTCTCTCTCTCAAGCTTAAAATGCCAACAGAATGATCACTGGCCACTGAGCAGATGCAGTGCTGCACTCTTGTCTGCAAAAAAAAGGTAAAAAGCATGTTCATGTTTTTCACTGGTTTAAAAAGAAAACACTTTCAATCTTGAACGCAGTAGACAAGGTTTAAATGCAGTTGGCAATGTAGCCCCCCTCCCACCTCCGCCCCGGGCTACCTCCCCCCCTGGCCTATTGCCCCCAAGAAGGAGGCAATAGGCCGGGGGGGGGGG
>CM044432.1:187524767-187536991 GCA_024363595.1 Xenopus borealis
CTGTGTGTGTCTGTCTGTGTGTGTCTGTCTGTGTGTGTCTGTCTGTGTGTGTGTCTGTGTCTGTGTGTGTGTGTCTGTGTGTCTGTGTCTGTGTGTGTGTGTCTGTGTGTGTGTGTGTTTGTGTGTGTGTCTGTGTGTGTGTGTGTCTGTCTGTGTGTGTGTGTCTGTGAGCACATTTGTGTGTGTGCCTGCCTGTGCGTGTTACTTATGGGCATTATATTGTAGGTAAAACAACATGTAAATATGGACCACGGCAGTCCGGAGAGCAGTGGAGAGCTTCCATAAGGATAAAAAGGACAAAAAATGAAAAAAATGAATAACAATGGATGGGGTGAAAGGATGAAATGAATTGCTGCTGCTGCTAAAAAACACTGCATTGTGGTATCACCTGCATTTGTATTAATATTAAAGTGTGCAGGATCCATTAGGACAAGTTTGGGGGATGAGAAGTGAAAGACAATGGGCAGCACAGTAGCTTAGTGGGTAGCCCACCTGCCTTGCAGCACTAGAGTCCATTACCATTTTATTGTCAATTCCCACTCACAAACTTATACTTATTATTATTTTATCCACTCTCAAAGCCAGATGACATTTATCAATACAACTAATACAGCTCGGAAAGTGGCAAATTATAGAATGCCACCCTTGTACTAAAAACAATGAAACCTGCAAATGTTAGCAGCATGCTGAGAAAAATACTGGCCGTTTCAAACGATCATCATTATGCTATTGTAAAAATAATAAATGAAATAAAAATGTTTGCAATTTTAAAATGACTGTGGGGCCTACTGGTGGGAAGAATAAAACAAAAACCTGACAATACAAAAGGAATAAGTGACTAGAAAAGAAGCGTGCAATTACGCACACTTCAAGGGATGTGGATAAAAGGTTTTTGTGGCCCTCTAGCATTGGAGACTCGTAAATAGAAAGGACATTAGTACATGTGTTTTAATCACATATTATTTTTCTTATTGGTATATGTTTATATATCCAACCCAAATCTTATACAAAAGGTAGAACAGTGAAAACCAAGTGCAGAGAGAACTCTGCTAAAACCCATAAATAAGGCATTACTACAGAGTACATTATGCTGCACTCCCCAACCCTCTCACAACTCCTGCACCCCCCAACCCCCATGCTAGCATTCCACTATACATACATAGCATGCTCCCTCCAGCATCACTCAGTGCTCCACACTGACTCAGTCCAGGAGGAGGTCTAAAATGGACATATGAGGTGGTCTGAAAAGGAGGCATGGAGAAGGTCTGAAATCTGACACAGGAGGAGGTCTGAAAATGGCACGACACAGTATTATGGAAGTTGAAAGAGGAAACACAAGACATTAAGAAGAATGGTTGAAACGGGACACAAGAGGAGACATGGAGGTGGTCAAAACTGGACAGATGAGGAGATATGGAAGGGGTGTGAAATTGGACACATTAGGAGGTCTGAAACAGGAGATATGGAGGAGGTTGGAAATGGGACACACAAGGAGGTATAGAGGAGGTCTGAAACTGGACACATATAAGGAAGTTTGAAACGGGACACATGAGGAGGTATGGAGGTGGTCTGAAACGGGACACGAGGAGGTCTGAAACAGAAGGTATGGTGGCGGTCTGAAAAAAGACACATGAGGAGGTATGGAGGATGTCTGAAACGGGACACATGAGGAGGTCTGAAACAGGAGGTATGGAGGAGGTTTGAAACGGGACACATGAGGAGGTCTGAAACAGGAGGTATGGAGGAGATCTGAAATGGGACACATGAGGAGGTCTGAACAAGGTATGGAGAAGGTCTGAAACGGGACACATGAGGAGGTCTGATAAAGGAGGTATGGAGAAGGTCTGAAATGGAACACATAAGGAGATATGGAGGGGATCTGAAATGGGACACATGAGGCGGTATGGAGGGAGGTCTGAAACATGAGGAGGTCTGAAACATGAGGTATGGAGGAGGTCTGAAAGGGGACACATGAGGAGATCTGAAACAGAAGGTATGGAAGAGGTCTGAAATGGGACACATGAAGAGGTATGGAGAAGATCCAAAGGGGACACACGAGGGGTTATGGTGAATGTCTGAAATTGGACACAGGAGGAGGTATGGAGAAGGTCTGAAATGGGACACAGGAACATGTACTGTGGATGGATGTGGATGAGGTGCCTAGATGGTGCTCCCAATATACTTTTATCTTTACTATAAGATAAAGGCTTCTGGACATTAATTAATAATGGACTTAAAGAAACTAGGGATGCACCAAGCAGTTGTTTTCTGGTTTCCCTGAATCACTGGCTACCAATTCAGCCCAATACCGAACACGAACCCTTGAGTTTCTAGATAGACATTACAGCTGCAATACAAGGATTTCATGTGTTTACACCTAAAAGAAAAATAAAAGCACATCTTACAGAATGGATATTAGACAGTAGAGCAATACATAATGCCAAAATTGCATCCCTTTACTTTATAGTGCTTGTGAAGTAGAGAAGTAATGCACCTGCTCAAGGCCTGAAGTCCATAAATACTGATAATATGCTAGAAATGCAACAGCAACAAACAACAGGAAAATGAAAGAAGGTATGATGTATGCGCATGCAGAAATTCAGCTACAAGTTACAGTATGTGAGCTTGGTCGGAGGGAAACACGAAGAGCCACAGCACACGAGGATTAGTTAGGAGTTACACACCAAACACACAGGACTCTCTTACTATTGCCTCAAGAGGCCTTGTGTGAAACAAAGTCCGAGGTGTGTACAGTCCCAAGGTAATGGTTTGATCTGGGTGCTCATTGACAGGAACCTGGACAAGAGCTTCCACATCATGACTTTCCTGCGATTGCCACAAACAGCAGGAGAAACGGAAAATGATGCATAAAGCAAACCCAGGAATAAATACATGGAGCCAACAAAATGTAAAAATGGGATTAAAAAAAAAAATTGGAAATAAAAACAAATAAGGTATGGAAATGTATGGGACACAGCGGACAACCTCTTGACCAACATGCTTTCTATTTGCTGACCTCTTCTAGGGGCAATGTAGATGACCTTTATAGGAATTGTTCAGCATAAAACTGGCTAAATAGATAGGCTGTGCAAAATAAAAATAATGTTTCTAATATAGTTAGTTAGCCAAAAATGTAATGTATAAAGGCTGGAGTGACTGGATGTCTATCATAATAAGCCAGAACGCTACTTCCTGATTTTCAGCTCTCTTGCTTTCCACTGATTTGTTAACAGGCAGTAACCAATCAGTAACTTGAGGGGGGGCACATGGGACATAACTGTTGCTTTTGAATCTGAGCTAAATGCTGAGGATCAATTGTAAACTCACTGAACAATTATGTCCCCCTTAAAGGGGAATGAAACCCCCCCGGCGCTAACTCAAACCCCCCAACCCCCCTTAGGTCCCCCTCCCTCCTCCACCCCCCCCCCGGCTATTTCCCCTAAGTCCCTACTTACCCCTTCATGCAGGTCCCCTCCAGCGATGTTAACAGGGGCCATCTTCTCTTCTAACTGATTCTTCTCTTCTTCCTGGATCCGGCTCCATAGGCGGCGAACTCCATGAACTTTCAGCGCATGCACAGTAGTACCAGTGTCCTACTGCGCATGCGCGCCCATCGCTGTCAGATCCAGGAAGAATCCGTTAGAAGAGAAGATGGCCCCTGTGAACATCGCTGGAGGGGACCTGCATGAAGGGGTAAGTAGGGACTTAGGGGCAATAGCCCAGGGGGAGAGGTAGGCCAGGGTGGGGAGGGGGTTTGAGTTAGCTCCTCGGGGTTTCATTCCCCTTTAAAGGAACAGTTCAGGGTAAAATTAAAAACTGGTTAAATAGAAAGGCTGTGCAAAATAAAAAATATTTCTAATATAGTTAGTCAGAGAAAAATGCAAACTGTAAAAGTTGGAGTGACTGGATGTCAAATATAATAGCCAGAATCCAACATCCTGCTTTTCAGCTCTCTAAATCTGAGTAAGTCAGCGACTTGAGGGGGGGCCACATGGGACATAACTGTTCAGTGAGTTTGCAATTGAGCCTCAGCATTCAGCTCAGATTCAAAAGCAACAGTTATGACCCATGTGGCCCTCCCTCAAGTCACTGATTGGTTACTGCCTAGTCACCAGGGTAACCATTCAGTGTAAACAAAAGAGAGCTGAAAAGCAAGTAGTAGTGTCCTGTTCTTTTAGGTTAGACTTAGTGACTCCAGCCTTTATACATTAGATTTTTGGCTAACTAACTATATTGAAAACATGTTTTATTTTGCACAGCCTATCTATTTACCCAGTTTTTATTTTTATACTGAACAATTCCTTTAAAGTAGCTGGCGAACTCCGCGTTCGAGAGCTGAAAAGCAGAAAATAGTGTTCTGTTTTGCTATGCCAGACATCCAGTCACTCCAGCCTTTATACATTACATTTTTGCCTAACTAACTATATTAGAAACATTTTTTATTTTGCACAGCCTATCTATTTACCCAGTTTTTATTTTTACCCTGAACTGTTCCTTTATGGCCTTTCAATCAACCGACTTATAAGCTGGAGGCTGATAAGACTTTTTAATATGCCGCTTAATTTGATATAAACTACCTGTTGCTTAAGTATTGGGGGTATAGTTTTCCTTTAACAGATTTACTACTGAACATTCAACACCCTGTTCTGGACATTTGATCTCAGTCACGTGTCATGTCCTATGTAATACACAGTGTATAATCAATTCACAGCACATGTTGTGGGTTTAGGGACCAATCACAACGATTCATACGATATTCGGTGTGTGTATGGTGGGAAATGAGCCGATCGATATCATCAGAAGATTTAAATATCGGTTGGCTGGTTGATCAAAATTTTGATTAGATGACTTTGAAGGCACCCTTAACATCGGCCATTGTTAGTGCTGAATTGTCAGATACAGGTAGAATTCTATTGTTTCTACCTGTATATCTGACCATTCAACTCTATATGTGTGTTGAAACGAACAATCTTTTCCGAGAAAGATCGTAATTGTTACGTCTATGGCCAGCATAAGCTTAGCCCACAGCCACGCAAAAGATTTTCTAAAGCAGTGATCCCCAACCAGTGCCTCATGATTAAAGGGGTGGTTCACTTTCAAGTTAACTCTTAGTATAATGTAGAAGGGCCAATTCTAAAAAAACTTTTCAATTGGTCTTCATTATTTATTTTTCATAGTTTTTTTTAATGATTTGCAATTTTCTTCTGTTTCTTTGCAGCTTTCAAATGAGGGTCACTGACCCCATCTAAAAACAAATGCTCTGTAAGGCTACAAATGTATTGTTATTGTTACTTTTTATTACTTATTCTATTCAGTCCCTCTCCTATTCATATTCCTGTCTCTTATTCAAATCAATGCAGGGTTGCTAGGGTAATTTGTACCCTAGAAACCAAATTGCTGACACTGCAAACTAGAGAGCTGCTGAATAAAAAGCTAAATAACTATAAAACCACAAATAATAAAAAATGAAAACCAATTGCAAATTGTCTCAGAATATCACTCTCTACATTATACTAAAAGTTAAAGCAAAGGCTGTTGCTCCCAGCGGCCTCAGAACAGGTCAATTCCAAATATCGTCGCGCCGCGTGTGTATTGGCGCTGGCGCTTTTTGATTTAAACAGGCGGAGGACAGGGAGAAAGCAGTTCGGCGAGATTGTCGCCATCGATTGATCGCCAGGCGACAGAATCTCCCTGTCTACCGCAGCCCTAATGCAACCAAAATCAGATATATGGTTGTAGCTACTGTACTCCATACAATGGATTTGGGCTACACTACCTGTCTGTCTTCTTTTGGCATAACGCTGTACAGCAATGGAGGGATAGAATTTTCTATTGCCTTTCCAACATCACTGCGGAAGGTGTCACTGGCTGGAATGCAGCTGAAGAGAGAAGCACAGTCGTGTTTAGAGCTTTCAGTGAGAAGAAGCTGGACAAGAAATAGGAAAACCACTATTAATGACTAAATACTATTTAGATTACCTTGTCATTTCATAAAAAGGAAATGGAATTAAAGGAATTGTTCTGTATAAAAATAAAAACTGGGTAAATAGATAGTCTGTGCAAAATAAATGTTTCTAATATAGTTAGGCAAAAATGTAATGTATAAAGGCTGGATGTCTAACATAATAGCCAGAACACTACTTCCTGCTCTCTTGGTTTCCACTGATTGGTTACCAGGCAGTAACCAATCAGTGAATTGAGGAGGGAACATATGGATCATAATTGTTCTCATAATTATTTGATTTTGAATATGAGCTCCATGCTAAATATCAATTGCAAACGCACTGTACAGTTATATCCCATGTGCCCCCCATCAAGTCACTGACTCAGAGTTAGGGGCAAATTCACTAAAGCGAGAAGCGTCTAACGCTACAGCTAATTCGCCAGTGTGACGTAATTTCGCCCACTTCGGCGATTTACTAAGGGGCAGATTTACTAAATTCACATGAAGGATTCGAAGTTCGGTCGCATTTTCAAAAACATTAAAATTTTCGAATGTTTTTGAAGACCACTCCGACCAGTGAATTTTGTAAATTCGATCGAATCGAAGGATTCGAATAAAATTTCATTTGAATATTTGACCAGTCGATTGTCGAAGTACTTCCGCTTTAAATTTTTATTCGACCACCTAGTTCGCCAGATCAAAGCTACCGAATTGGGTTTCCTTAATCGTTCGGATCGATTGATTTGAACGATTTATCGATCGAATATTTCCTATTCGATCATTCGACCAATCGAATTGTGGATTTTACTTCCCTACCTATTCACATGGTCGAATTTCGAATTTTTTTTTCAATTTCGAAATTCGACCAATAGTAAATCTGCCCCTAAGTGTCCCCTAGCGAAAATTCACTAGCAAAGTAGATAGACGAAGTTGCGCACTGATGAAGGGACGTAACTACACTAATGTCCTTAGCTCTTGCGCTAGACTTTACTTACCTGGTGAAGTTCAGTACAATAGATAGGAGTTTGAAAAAAAAAAAACCTTGAAATTGAAAAAGTCCCAAAAAAAAAAAAAACGCTGGCGTCTTACTTTTTTTAGGGTGATAGTCTGAAAAATAGCGTAATATTTTTGGGGGTTACACTCCTCCCCCCCTACATTTCCTAACATATGGCCACACAACTATACAGGGGGCACATGTAGGGCAATAGGACAACTTTATTTTATTTATTAAAGGTTTCCTGGGCTTGTGTAGTGTAATGTAGTGGCTGTAATATATACTTCTATTATACATTTAACTTCGCTCCGTATGTAAATTAGACATCGCTAGCGTAAATGCGCTTTGCCTGAAGAATTTCACTACTTTTCGCCTCCATGAGAGCAAATTTGCATTTTAGTGAATTAGCGGCGGGCTGGCGAAAATTTGCCTGGTGTAGAGCGGCAAAGGCGTCGCTAGCGAAATTTCCACATTTTAGTGAAATTTCACATTTTAGTGAATTTTCCCCTTAGAGAGCTGAAAAGCAGGAAGTACTTTTCTTTTCTGTTCTGTTCCACATCCACTCACTCCAGCCTTTATACATTACATTTTTGCCTAACTAACTATATTAGATACATTTTTTATTTTGCACAGCCTATCTATTTACCCAGGTTTTTGTTTTACACTGAACTGTTCCTTTAAAGGGATACTGACAAATCCCTATTAATTATGGGGGCAGCACGATCTTCCAGTATAAGCAGAAACACTTTAGTTGTACTCCAGCCTACTGAAGGGACTGGGTCTCTTCCAGCTCCGTAGGACAGAGGCTGGACAATCCAGGCTTGGAGTTGGACCGAGGGGTCACGTGACTTACACAAGAAACAGGTCGGTTTCCCTTTAATTTATCACTTTCCTTTTATTAAGGTTTTACCTACTTTTCATTTCCTTGTTCCACTCTTGCTTAAGACACAAAGATGGCCACAGCTTTCTTCATTCACTGTAGGTAAAGTTATAATCCTAACAACAACATGTCATCAGAGACTGAACATAAGCCAGTATAGGTATTCCCTTGTACTAAGCATGATCCAGAGGGAACACCCCCTTAAATTTGCCAATGGCTTGTACAGAGAGAGACCATAAAACTATATCAGCATAATGATTGTACAGTACTAAGCACAATTAAGTAGGAACGACCCTCTTTAGTTTGCTTGTGCCTGTGTAGATACTATGAAAGCAAAAGCAGGTTTAGCATCAAATTCACATTACCTGGCTGGAAGTTTATAAATAAAACTTTGACCATCTTCTGTCCAAACGATTACTTTATCTGCTGATATAAAATCCCCCCCGGTCCATGTCTGGCCTTCATCACTTGGGAATGAGCATAATAAGGAATAGTCTCCAGCATCAAACACCTTCAAAAAAAAAAAAAGCATTAAAAAGAGAAAACCTGCTTTTACCAATGTATCAAATGAAGAAAAATAAATAATCTACGACTTTAACTTTTGCTTAAGAAAGCTGCTATCTCTGAGTTTAAATGACAGATGGGCATCTTGCTGAACTACAGCTTCCAGCACTCTTGAACCTCCATATAGCAACATACACAGTTCAGTTTAACCATTGTCTATGAATTGGGATCAAGAAAATGCCACCATAAAGGAGAATTTAACCCGTACCATAAAAAACCCTCCCCCTCCCCCGCATAGACTCCCTCCTCCCCCCCAGCCTAGCTGCCCCCCGCACGGCAATTTTTTTTTACCTACCCCTCCGTGCAGATTCTGTCCTCTGGAGTTCACGGGCCCACCTTGTTTCTTCGCTCTTCTTCGGAATCACACCGGTGTTTTCGACACATGCGTAGTATTTGGTATCGGAAATTTAATACAACTGCACATGTGCCGAAATTCAGCTCAGATTCCGAAGAATCTGCACGGAGGGGTAAGTAAAAAAATTAGGGGCATTTGCCTGGGGGGGGGGGCAGCTAGGATGGAGGGAGTTGGTCAATGCAGGGTTGGAGGATAGAGGTTTTTTACAGTACAGGTTGAATTCTCCATTATGCACATAGAGATCTGCTCATTTGGCGATTTCACAAACGGGTCGATATCAGGCTGGAACTATCATGGGCCCTTGGGCCCAATGATCGGATCATAATAAAAGCAATACGGGTGGTTGGATTGCGGGACCACATCACAACGGGATTTTTCCCCTGGCCGATCAACATGTGGACAACTCTTGGCCAGAACTTGATCGGAGAAGCCCGTCAGAGGGCCCCAAACGCAAAAGCTGCTGACTTAGTCTGTTGGCAGCTTTTACCAGCCCCGTATATTCCCCCCACCCAAACAATGTCGGTCTCAATAACAAAAGATATTGCATGAAACAGTTCATGTGTAAAACCCTACTTTATGTAACTAAACCATTTTCATAATAATATACTTTTTTAGTAGTATGTGCCATTGGGTAATCATAACTAGAAAATTGCCATTTTAAAATATAAGGGCCACCCCCTGGGATCCTACGATTCACGGTGCACACAAACAAACCATACAGGTTAGGCCACATGAGGCAATTAACAGACAGAGCTGTGTCTTTTGCTTCCACACAGACCATCACGGAATGGTGGGTAAAGGCAAGGGATGAAAAAGGGCAATATTTACATAAATATATATATATATATATATATATATAGGCATGGGATCCATCATCCAGAAACCTGTTATCTAGAAAGCTCCAAATTACAGAATGTCTCCAGTAGACTCCTTTTTACACAAACAATACAAATTTAAAAAAAAATAATATCCTTTTTCTGTGTAATAATAAAACAGTAGCTTGTACTTGATCCCAACTAAGATATAATTAATCCTTATTGGAGGCAAAACCAGCCTATTGGGTTTATTTAATGTTGAGATAGAGTAGACTTAAGTTAAAATTAGGGAATGCACCGAATCCAGGGTCCTTCTTCCTGGCCTAACCGAATCCGAATTTGAATATTCAGATTAGGGGCGGGGAGGGAAATCACATGACTTTTTGTTACAAAACAAGGAAGTAAGAAATGTTTTCCCCTTCCCACGCCTAACTTGCATATGCAAATTGGGATTCGGATTCGGTTCGGTATTCGGCCAAATCTTTTGCAAAGGATTCGGGGGGTTCGACCAAATCCAAAAAAGTGGATTCAGTGCATCCCTAGTTAAAATGATCCAAATTATGGGATGATCCATTATCTGGAAAACCCCAGGTTCCAAGCATTCTGGATAACAGGTCCCAAGCATTCTGGATAACAGGTCCCAAGCATTGTGGATAACAGGTCCCATACCTGCACCAGTGTGGTACGATTCTTGAATATGCCACTTAATTAGATATAAACTATACGTTGCTTAAGTATTCATTTTGGGGGTATAGTCTTCCATTAAGGGATTTGGCCATGCATTTGCAGACCCCATTCAATACCCAGAGTCAGCTCCTTTGATGTCATTTAATCTTGATGGTCAAAGAGCAGCCAGATAATGAACCCAATACTCAGGTTTTCTATTACCTTATTATACAGCAGGGATGGGGGGTTTATTTTAGATAAAATGTGATTAGGCCTCCCTTTAACATTTTTTGTAATTTTGATATCGGAACTAAGATATCTGAAGCTGCTGAATTCAGTGAGGTTATCTGTCCATAATTACACCAAAAAATTTAACCCAATCATGGATGGCATGTGCCACCTGAATACAGTCATAAGGTGACAATTTTAGAGGGGTAGGATAGGGAAAGGAGCACCATTTTTAGCCAACTTTCTGTTCATCGAAAAACTGCAACTTACCCTCCAATACTTAGAGCACACAACCAAGAGAGAGCGCTGGGTAAATGCGCAGAAGGAAATGCTTTGGCAGTTCTGGCAGTAAATTGGTTTGGACTCTTCCTCGAACACTGGTTCCGTCTCCTTAAAACAAAAAAAGTGTACAAAATGGGAAATTAGCCAGTGAAGATCGATACGGAGATATTTACAGCAATAAAAATAGTTCTTGTGAGAAGGACCCACCGGTGTTTGATTTCGACTCTATACCCTTTGTTTTTTCATTCATTGTACGATTTGGTTTGTTAGAGCTTTACTAGCTCACAACATGGATATTTACTAGTATTCCGGCTCCTTGACCGGCACAGGTAATATATTTCTTGGAAGAGTAGGGCTTTTCCAGGATTAAACTAGTTTTATTTTTTTTATTTTTTTTAGGAACACAAACCTTTTTGTACATGTGGAATAAACAATCAGAGAAATCCATGGTAAGATGTGAGCCTCAGGCCGAGAGATGAGACAAAGGTGAACATCCCCTTTAAGTGAATTGAAAAGGCCTAGCAAAGTTATTATGAGAGAGGCTACCGGTGTTTAAAGGAATTGTTCAGTATAAAAATAAAATTTGTTAATTAGATAGGCTGTGCAAAATAAAATATGTGTCTAATATAGTTAGTTAGCCATAAATGTAATGTATAAAGGCTGGAGTGACTGGATGTGTAACAGAACAGAACGCTACTTCCTGCTTTTCAGCTCTCTTGGTTTCCATTGATTGGTTACCAGGCAGTAACCAATCAGTGACTTGAGGGGGGCACATGGGACATAACTGTTGTTTTTGAATCTGAGCTGAATGCTGATGATCTATGGCAAACTCACTGAACAGTTATGTCCCATGTGGCCCTCCTTAGGGTAAGGTCACACTGGGAGATTCAGGGAGATTTAGCCGCCCGGCAACTAATCGCCTGTTTTTTGGGGGCGACTAATCTCCCCAAACTGTTTCCCCCTGTCTTCCGCCTGCTAGAATGAAAAATCGCCTGCAGCATGGAACTCGTGGCACTTCGTTTTCCAAACTTGCCCCACGGGGAAACTTCGGGCGACTTCGAAAGTGCCATGCCGCAGGCGATTTTTCATTCTAACAGGGGGACGACAGGGTGAATCAGTTCAGGGAGATTAGTCGCCCCAAAGAAGAGGCGTTTAGTCACTGGGCAACTAAATCTCCCCGAATCTCCCAGTGTGATCTTACACTTATAGTCACTGAATAAATAAGAGTTAGAGTTGAAAAGCAGGAAGTAGTGTTCTGTTCTTTTACACATCCACTCACTCCAGCCTTTATTACATTTTTTGTATTTACCCAGTTTTTATTTTTACACGTAACTGTTCCTTTAAAGAGTATTCACCTTTAGATTACATTTAATATGAAGAAGACAGGTATATTGTAAAAAAATTTTTTATCTTTTGTCATTTTTAATACATTTAGCGTTTTAGGGCTAGGCCAGACGGGGAGATTCGGGGGCATTTTGTCTCCTGGCGACTTCTCG
>CM044432.1:187539986-187550580 GCA_024363595.1 Xenopus borealis
ACAAGCTACTGTTTTATTATTAGAGAAAAGGGAAATCATTTTAAAAAATTTGGATTATTTGGATATTTCCGAACAAAGCACTCCAAGTGCCGTCCCGCCAGCGATTTATATTCTAGCCGTTGGGAAGGCAGTTTGGGAGATTAGTCGCCCTGGCAATTTGTCGCTGGGCAACTAATCTCCATGTGTGTCTCTGCCCTTAGAAACATTATATTCACTCTATTTTACCCATGATCTGCTATCCAACCTGAACTTTACAAGCTTCTATGGCAGCCGCCACTGCTACAAAGGATCTTATTTACATAAATAACAATATGAGCCATGCCACACATGCTGTTTGGAGCATGACATTTGAGATGGATGCAATCCTCTGAAAGGGCAAGTCAACCCCAAAATAAAAAAAATATGCCTAATAAAAGAAAACATAATTCTGAACAACTTTCCAATAAACACTTATTCATCATTTTCATTGTTTTTAAAGGGATAATGTCATGGGAATTTTTTTCAAAATGCATCAGTTAATAGTGCTGCTCCAGCAGAATTCTGCACTGAAATCTGTTTCTCAAAAGAGAAAACAAATTTTTTTATATTCAATTTTGAAATCTGACATGGGGCTAGACATAGTGTCAATTTCCCAGAAGCCCCAAGTCATGTGACTTGTGCTCTGATAAACTTCAAATCACGCTTTACTGCTGTACTGCAAGTTGTAGTGATATCACCCCTCCCTTTCCCCCACCCAGCAGCCTAACAACAGAACAATGGGAAGGTAACCAGATAACAGCTCCCTAACACAAGATAACAGCTGCCTGGTAGATCCAAGAACAGCACTCAATAGTTAAAACCCATGTCCCACTGTTACTCCTTCAGTTACATTGAGGAGAAACAACAGCCTGCCAGAAAGCAGTTCCATCATGTGACTTGTGCTGGCATAAGTCACATGACCAGTGACATCTGGGAAATCTCTGTGCAATGTCCAACGCTGATATTACTGATAAATTGTCTTCCAAGCCAAATCCCTGACAATTCCCAGACCTGCATATTCTCATTCAACTTGCCATTTATTCATATTCCTTGGAAGAAACCAGGCTTTTCTTGCTTTTAATTGCTCCCAAAAAAAAAAACAACTGCTAAACAATCCTGACAATTCCCAGACCTGTTTATTCTCATTCAACCTGCCAGTCATTCATTTTCCTCAGAAGGAACCAGGTTTTTCTCGCATGTAATTGCTCCCAAAACAAAATTTCCACAAGTGAGGCTCATTGCGGTTTCTGGGCTAACCTGTATTCCGGTGTGGGTGCATGCTAATTTGGTAAATTCCACACATCTTCCGTCATTTACATCCCACAGGCACATCTCCCTGAAAAAAGTAATTGGAAAATGTGTCAGATTCAAAGAAAGTGTGATAATAAGCTGCATGTTTCATAGCCAATGAAAAGATTTAACATTTTAAAGGAGCAGTAAACCCTTCCTTAAACCCCCCCCCCTCCCCCCCAAGCCTATGTGCTACCATGGGCAAATGCCCCTAATTTTTAACTCACCCCTCGCAGCAGATTCATGCGTCAGAGTTCACAACAGTCATAAAAATTTAGGGGCATTTGCCCAGGGTAGCAAATAGCCTGGGGAGGAGGGAGGGGGTCTACGGGATTTTATCCTTTTTAAGGGGAAGAAAACCTTAACTTGAAGAAGAAGTAAATGTATAATAATTGGGGGGAGGGGGACCGTCCTTTCGATTTACTGCGTATGTGCACCCAGAACCCAGGAAGAAAATGGCGACATGGTGCTTCTACAAAAATACCCCAGACAAGGAGCACCAGCCCAGGGGCAAAATATTTTCACAGGTAAAATCACTTACCCACTTTCTGATGCGCTCACAATATACTGCCGGTCACTGGATGCAGAAGCTTTAGATAAGCAGGTAATAGAAGCTGTGTGGCCAAAGAGCAAGGCTCGAGGATTGATCTAGTCGTGAAATGAGAGAATTAGAGAATAAGTGGCACTTGAGGAAATACTTCGAGCAATACAATCAATGGTGAAAAAAACTTGATCACAAACAGATTTATTAAAGGGATACCGTCATGGGAAAAAAAATTTTTTCAAAAAGCATCAGTTAATAGTGCTGCTTCAGCAGAATTCTGCACTGATATCCATTTCTCAAAACAGCAAACAGATTTTTTTATATTTAATTGAATTGAATTCTGACCAGTACCCGCCATGGACACCCGATATTCAACACAAATCCGCACTGAACCGCAGGTCAACCCCCGGGTCATGCGGGTCAACATGCACATCACTAGTGTGCAGTCAAATTCAAATCAATGAATCGGGGGGCTGCTGCTCTCAGGCTGCAAAAATACACAGCCCAACAACAGCCTGTGTGCCCATAGACTAAAGTAAAATAAGAAGTTTTATATTACAGCACATGTGAAGGCACAGGGCAGCCACAAGGGATCCCTGGGACAAGAGATAAGAGGACAGTGGTATTTGAAAGCATTCAGAGTCTTAGCCTTCTACATCCAGGCCTGCTCCTTATCCCTCCTTACCTGTAGAACAATCAGGACAGGCACACAATATCCAGGGGTCCCCAACCTTTTTCATATGTAAAAAAAAGGTTGGAGAGCAACATACGCATGCAAAAAGGTCATGGGGTGCCAAATATGGGCTGTGGTTGGGCATTTGGTAGCCCTTATGTGGACTGGCATCCAACAGGTGGGTCTGTTTGGCAGTACACATAGTGTTTATGCAACTAATGTTTGCCATTAAGTCTGGAATTCAAATAGAAGCACCTGCTTTGAGGCCATTGAGAGCAACATTCAAGGGGTCAGAGACATGTTGCCCTCAAAAGAAACCCATCCTCTTTGCATCAAGAGAGAAACGCTAGAGAAATTTCGCTGGAAGAAAGTTCCTAAATAGAAAGTAATAGGACAGGGTTTCTAAAGGAAAACCAAAAAAGACACTCACCTCCAGCTCAGATGAAAGATCCCAAAGGCAGATTTGTCCATCGTGGCATCCAGTTACAATGGTTTCTAAATCATCCATCACTAGCACAGTGGAAATGCAGTGAGTGGGAGCCTTGCGGCCCCAAAGGACTATGGGAAGAACTAGACTGTTCCCTGCCATTTTACACCTAAGAAGAAAAAAAAAAAACAAATGTTTTAAAAAGATTATAGGAGAAACATAGAGTAAAACTTAGTCCTAATCTGTAGAAAGTGTAATATTTTGTAGTTAAGCTAAAACCTTTACTTTCACATTATAGGGCTTTCTGTCCCAAGTCTTGAGTATACATAACCAAAAGTATCCGGACAGCCCTACTAAAGTCACATCGGCAGTGAATTCTCAGTTCCAAACTGTATCATGAAACAATGTCAGCACAAGAACTGTCCATGGGTTTTTTAATGTGTGAGCAGCAGCATACAAGCATGTAATGTCATACGTTGCGGAGAGTGGTGTAAATATCTATGCTACTGGACTCTGGGAAGGTGCAAATGGGTGAAGAACTGTGTCACATTTGGGTTTGGGGAGTACTAGGAGAACTGCTACCTGCCTCAAATCTGTACTATTTGGGGAAGGAAGGATAATAGTCTGCACTCCTAAATTCAATAAAAAAAAAAAAAAATGCTGCAGAGATTATTTGACCCTTCAATGCTTCCTACTCTGTGGCAACAGTTTCAGGAAGGCCCTTTCCTGGTTAAAGGGATAATGTCATGGGAATTTTTTCAAAATGCCTCAGTTAATAGTGCTGTTCCAGAAGAATTCTGCACTGAAATCCATTTCTCAAAAGAGCAAACAGATTTTTTTATATTTCATTTTGAAATCCGACATGGGGCTAGACATATTGTCAGTTTCACAGCTGCCCCGGTCATGTGACTTGTGCTCTGATAAACTTCAATCACTCTTTACTGCTGTACTGCAAGTTGGAGTGATATCACCCCCTCCCTTTCCCCCACCCAGCAGCCTAACAACAGAACAATGGGAAGGTAACCAGATAACAGCTCCCTAACACAAGATAACAGCTGCCTGGTAGATCTAAGAACAACAGTTAATAGTAAAAGATGTCTCCCCATTAGATGCCCCAGTAGCTCCCCATCTTCTTTTCTGCTGAAATATTAAATATTTAATCATCTGTACAATGACAAATATATCATTAATTCCTCAGTATGACCTTACACCACATTGGCTATCACCAAACTGACACCAACTCTAAAAATTCCTCAAGTGCGCAGTCCTTAAAATACCATAAAAGCTGGCAGTTTGATGTTAAACACATTGCTGGGGTAACAAGAAAGCCCTAATAGCACAAAGTTCTAATCTGAGGGGTCTCAGATATGAGAAGAGAAGCTGGCAGTTTGATGTTAAACACATTGCTGGGGTAACAAGAAAGCCCTAATAGCACAAAATTCTAATCTGAGGGGTCTCAGATATGAGAAGAGAAGCTGGCAATCCTTCTGAACCTTCTGGGACATTGAATAGACACAATAAAATATATTATATGCCCCCCATAAAATGCATGTTGTTCTGATAGATAAACTTCTGGTTTAAACAGAAGGTCCAGCTCTTGAGGTAATATATGGTGCTGTCTGGGTCAAACTTGTACCTTTCACAATTAAAACTTCCACAGTTCTACCAGGAGACACCCATCATGGCAGCATCCAGAAGGTCTATAACAGTAGTCCTCAAACTTGGCCCTCCAGCTGTTAAGGAACTACAAGTCCCACAATGCAATGATGGAGTCTGACAGCCACAGTCAGGCAAATGCATTGTTATTCTGGTATTCAGTAACCCAGAGAGATCTGTGTGGCCCTTCAGTGGCTGCTGAAATGAAACACTATGCAGCTCAAGTTGCCAGAGAGTTATAGTTTAAGAGCGGCTGGAGGGCTGTGGGGTTGGCTTCTGCTCTCTTTATATTCCCCTTACACCCTTGTTTCTATAACAACATGAGGGGCACATTATCATTATATACAGTGGCATTTATATGCTCTTTGTACAGGTATGGATATATAGAGAGATAGAGAGATAGATAGATAGATAGATAGATAGATAGATAGATAGATATAAGGCAGACAGATAGAATGAGAGAGACAGATAGATAGACAGACAGAGAAAGACAGACAGACAGACAGAAAGAGAGACAGTGAGAGATGATAGATTGATAGATATATAGATAATAGAGAGAGTAAGAGAGATAGAGAAAAAGAGAGGGATAGAGAGAGTGACAGATAGACGGACGGACAGACAGGAGAGAGTAGATAGTAAAAACAGAGACAGACAGACAGACAGATAGATAGATAAAGAGAAATAGACACAGACACAGAGATATTTATAAGCAACAACACTAGCCATATATCTTCTTACATATAATGATGATGCAGACGCTGCTACAGATACAGATATTCGTATAAGCCTAATATAATAAATCATATTCCAGTTACTCACCTCTTAACCTTTCTCCCCCGCAGATGAAGGTGCCGGCCCTGCTACTCCCAGCCGATCCCCCCTCCTGTCTCACCCACTCAACCAGCTGACAGTCTCTATGACGACTATTCCGCACTTTACGGTTCCATTTCCGGAATCCCCGACATTTTGCCTGTCACGTGCTCGGCGCTCATCACGCGGGGAAGCCATGTTGCGCACTGGCAACTAATCTAGGCGCGTGATTATTTTTTTTTTTATTTTCCCCTAGCCTAGTTACTCATGCCCGATCCCAAGATGGTTGCCGTCGCGCTAAACCCAGCTCACGTGGTCCGGCAAACCCCTACGCGGTGCATTGTGGGCGGCAGCTTGCGAGAAGCAGTTACGGCAGCGGCGTGAGTGACGCGGCAGAAAGTGAAGGAAGGTGCCGGTAGCGGTAGGAAGAACTAGAGGAAGCGAGAGAGAGAGAATCGGGTGCCCGAGAAGAAATCCAACATGGTGGGAGTGAAAGTGATTGGGGCGGACGGCGAGTTTCAAGGGGATCTGACGGCGGCAGGTTCTAGACTCAGTGTGGTGAAGTTCACAATGAAAGGGTGAGAATGACACTGCCGGCTCTGTGGCACCGGGAAAGCTCCCTTATTGTTTCTGTCTTACCACTTCTACCTCACACACACGTATTCTGTGCGTAGAGACCGTGCTCAGTGATGTCATCAGTCCTAATGCCTGGTGATGTCATAGGGCTCACGTGACCATGAGGTTATTATTAGAAGTGGTTCTGATTATCAGCTGTGTGAGCTCGGGAGGCAGTAGATTAACTGGACGTTACTGGGCCCCACAGCAAGTTAGTTTTGAGCCCCCCAAATGTCTGATGATTGACTTGTTACCAAAATGTATTGGATATGAATTAGGGCCTCATTCACCCCCCAAGCCACAGGGTTTGCTTCCTCTTAGTTACACCCCTGATTCAGGACTGAAAGGAAATTTGCCATTGGTTCAAATGGTTAAAGGAAAACTATACCCCCAAAATGAATACTTAAAGGTATACTGTCATCAGAAAACATGATTTTTTTTAAAAAAAAATGCATCAGTTAATAGTGCTGCTCCAGTAGACTTCTGCACTGAAATCCATTTCTCAAAAGAGCAAACAGATTTTTTTATATTCAGTTTTGAAATCTAACGTAGAGCTAGCCATTTTGTCAATTTCCCAGCTGCCCCTGGGCATGTGACTTGTGCCAGCACTTTAGGAGGGAACTACTTTCTGTCAGGCTGTTGTTTTTCCTTTTCGATGTAACTGAATAGTACGCAGTGGGACCTGGGTTTTACTATTGAGTGTTGTTCTTAGATCTACCAGACAGCTGTTATCTTGTGTTAGGGAGCTGTTATCTGGTTACCTTCTCATTGTTCTGTTGTTAGGCTGCTGGGGGAGAAGTGAGGGGGTGATATCACTCCAACTTGCAGTAAAGAGTGATTGAAGTTTATCAGAGCACAGGTCACATGACTTGGGGCAGCTGGGAAATTGACAATATGTCTAGCCCCATGTCAGATTTAAAAATGAAATATAGAAAAATGTTTTTTCTTTTGAGAAATGGATTTCAGTGCAGAATTCTTCTGGAACAGCACTATTAACTGATGCATTTTGAGAAAAAATTAAATTCCCATGCTGGGTTTACGCTTCTACAGGTATGGGATCTGTTATACAGAATACTCAGGCCCTGGGGTTTTCTGGATAATGGCTCTTTCTGTAATTTGGATCTTAATACCTTAAGTCTACAAAAAAATCATATTAACATTAAAAAACCCAAATAGGCTGGTTTTGCTTCCAATAAGGATTAATTATATCTTAGTTGGGATCAAGTACAAGCTACTGTTTTATTATTACACAGAAAAAGGAAATCATTTTTTAAAATGTGAATTATTTGATTAAATTGGAGTATAGGAGATGACCTTTCCATAATTTGGATAATGGGTTTCTATATAACGGATCCCCTGTACTGTGGGCAGTCATTTGGTTCTGTCCATAGGATCTTTATTTTGCAAGCTTTTGAATAACAGGGGCAATTGCTCCAGTTAGGAGGCACAAGACTACACAAGTATAGGAGCACATGTTCTGTGTTATCTCTTTTGTACTTCTGAGCCTTGTAACTAGAGCAATGGCTCCCCTCCCTGGCTGTGTAACTAATTAAAAATCAATGTCTTCTACCCTGATCACTCAGGCCCAGTGAGTATTTAAAGTTAAAGGAGAAGTAAAGCCTAAGTAAAGAAGTGATGTATAAATGTTGTACTTTTGGTTTTGTGCTTGTGTACCAGCCCAAGGCAACCACAGCCCTTTAGCAGTAAAGATCTGTGTCTCCCCAGTAGATGCCCCAGTAGCTCCCCATCTTCTTTTCTACTGATTCACTGATTCACATGCTCTGTGCTGCTGTCACTTACTGAGCTTAGGGACCCACTCACAATATACACCTGATAGTGTCATAGAAATATAGTCACAATATAAGGCTGATTAGTCATTAATACACATCATTAGAAACATCAGAATTTAATCATCAGCAAACCTGTAGTATCAGCTTATATTACAGCCAGGGAAACTCATTTTCTGCTGCTGCTGGATAATTAGTGACGACCCCTAAGCTTAGCTTCTCAACAACTGCTCAGAGCCCACTGAGCATGTGAGTGTCACAGACACTTTCCAAGATGGTGACCCCCTGTGACAAGTTTCAAGTCCTGGATCATTGCTGCTATTGACAAGCTGAAACTTTAGCCTCCTGCAATAAGTTCACTATATAAAACATAGGTTTTTTTTTTAGCCACATTAATTTTTAGTTGACATTCCATTTAACATCACTGTGGTTTTAGCATGTCACCCGTCTGCCTTTGTTTTACAGGTGTGCTCCCTGCATAAGGATATCGCCAGCCTTCACATCGCTGAGCAATAAATACCCGCAAGCAATCTTTTTGGAGGTGGATGTACACCAGTGCCAAGTAAGTAGGTGGTAAAGTATTAACCAGCATGCCGAGCGAGAGCATCTCTGATGTGAATATTGTTGTTTAAGGGCAGCTATATATTTAACCTACTTCAAGCTCCAAGGAAAGACGGCACTCCGATCAGGAAAACAGGTTTATTTGGAATTAGGGATGCTGTGCCCTACGCGTTTCGGGAATCAATCCCTTAATCGTCGGCATCCATTACAAACCAAACAGTCAGTTTATATACACTAAGTGGATAGTGACCCCTATGGGTTCATTGTTAAAATACATTGTTTAAATTTGTTACAATCTTTAATGTTACTTGTTAAAAAACAAATCGAGGTAAAAACCTCAATAGTATGTTAAAAACAAACTGACCAAAAAAGGTATGTTAAAAACACATCCCGTTCTCATTGCATAATGTTATGAAAGACTCACTGGTTCCAATCCTGAACTACAACTCACTGCACACTTGTCATTTACTGCAATTAACAAAGTATCTAAAGTGTCTCTGACCAGTATGTAATTAACTTATAGTAGCAGTAAGATAAGTTGTGAGACCAGAAAACCTAATGGTCGGAATACTAGACATGATTTAACATATTTATATTAACCCCCATATAAGAGGGAGAGCTAGGGAGCCTTTCTGATCCCACACCTGACACGCACAAAAAAAAACCCTGTTCCACCTTAGCACCGGTTCTTACTCACAACTTATCTTACTGCTACTATAAGTTAATTACATACTGGTCAGAGACACTTTAGATACTTTTGCTGGCACAATAAATAATATGTTGCTATTACAGTCAGTGTTTTTGTGCTTTCCTTCAACTGATGTCGGGGCTTGGATCTTTTAGGCTGCAGTTGGATGTGTGGCATGAACAAGGTTGTCAGCAGTAGTGGGACATTAGAGGACAGGTTCTCCTGGTTCACCTTAAGTAAAATGTACACTCAGAGTGCAGGAAGTGCTCCTCCCACTATTGTTGCTGCAATAAATATAGTGAAGGAGGTTGGGGTTTGTCATTTTCCTTTAGTTCTTGTCTCTTTTTTTTATTTCACCTCATGCTCACTGACACAACTAGCAGTTAGGCAGATAAAAGTAAAAAAAAAAAAAAAGGTTGAACTTGATGGACGTGAGTCTTTTTTCAGCCTAACTTACTATGTTACATACTTCTCCATAAATCTAAAGATAATTATAGGCGGTGGCTTAAGTCAGTATGTATGGATGCTCGCTCCTACTATGGCATGATATTTGTGTCCCTAATGATGCATCTATTGTGCGTATCAGCGTAATCAGTGTATCCCTCTTCCTTATAACAAGCTACAGAAGCTATGTATAATGCCTAACTTTTGTCTTGTATCTGTTCCAGGGAACAGCTACTGCCAACAACATATCTGCAACCCCCACGTTCTTGTTCTTTAGAAACAAAGTGAAAATTGACCAGTACCAAGGGGCAGATGCTGCCGGCTTAGAAGATAAAATTAAACAGCACTTAGAGAATGATCCCGGAAACAATGAAGATTCGGATATTCCAAGAGGTTATGTAAGTACTGCCTAACTGTCAACGTGCTTGTATTTAAAGGGCACCTGTTTGTACAAAATATTATCCCAAACCAAAGGTGTGGGCTTAGGGCTTATAGATCCCTCGATCCAGTTGGGGGTAACAGTGTGCCCCAACATGGCCACTCACTCCTGGTACGGTGTCCTAGTTCTGGTGGGGGGGGGGACAATTTAAAAAAAAATACTGTTACCCCCAACCAGAGTGCAGGCTCTATTAGTTGCACCTTTGGTTGGTTGGGGAAACGATGCTCTCCTTAAAGTGCTCTGGGTAAATAGATAGGCTGTGCAAAATAAAAAATGTTTCTAGTATAGTTAGTTAGCCAAGAATGTAATGTATAAAGGCTGGAGTGAGTGGATGTCTAACATAACAGAATACAACACAACTTCCTGCTTTTCAGCTCTCTAACTCTGAGTTAGTCAGTGACTATAAGGGGGGGTCACATGGGACATAACTGTTCAGTGAGTTTGCCATTGATCCTCATCATTCAGCTCAGATTCAAATGCAACATTTATGACCCAAGTGGCCCCCCACAAGTCGTTGATTGGTTACTGCCTGGTAACCAATCAATGGAAAGCAAGAGAGTTGAAAAGCAGGAAGTAGTGTTCTGTTCTGTTAGGGTAGGGACAGACAGGGAGATTCGGGGAGATTCTGTCGCCTGGCGTTTT
>CM044432.1:187563164-187579213 GCA_024363595.1 Xenopus borealis
TTTTCACTTCAAGCAAAAACTTTTTTGGCGTGCTTCCTGATTGTTTGATTGGATTTCTCATGTCCCCGAGCAAGGAGGGGGGCTTGCAGTTGAGCACCCACCACTCACAAAGTGGTAAGTTTGTAGGTTGAGCACTCCACTATCGTGCATTGCACATCATTAGTCTACACATTTATTAAAGGATCCTAATAAAAATAAGAATCCAAAAAAGGATACAAAAACCTCAAATTCTCATGCACTAAAAACATCAAAGAGCTTAAAGCAAAGAAACGATTTGCAAAGGAACGGCTCCCGTTGATTTCTACGTGACCTCAAATGTAGTGATACGCGAATGTGTCCTGACTTTTTTTCAAAATTGGTCACTCTAACATTTAACTTAAATGTGAACCACACAGTTGTTAGCGTCTCACTGGAAACGTAGTGCTGTAAAACACACCTGCTTGCCAAGTAGCATAAGGCATCAGCTATGCGTTTCCCATTTACTTGGAATTGGGCAATAAATCACACAGTCATTCGGAGGGCTTTGTTATGCGAGTGCTGCTTTGGATCTTTGTGAGTAAAAGGAGAAGGAAAGGCTAAAATTAAGCTTTATCAGAAAGGTCTATATAAATACACCAGTAAACCCTCAAAGTATTGCTGCTCTGAGTCCTCTGTCAAAAGAAACACAGCATTTCTTTCCTTCTATTGTGTCACATGGGCTTCTGTATCAGACTTCCTGTTTTCAGCTTAAACCTCCAGGGCTTGGGCTTGAGCATGCTCAGTTTGATCCTCTCTCCGATTCTACACCATAATCTGACTGTAACTTAAAGAGACAGATCCTGTAAGAGCAGCCATAACCTGTATGGTCGTTTGGGCTGCAAACCTGAACGACCAGAACATCAAGAAGTGAAAAGTATTATTATTAATATTTCTATAGTGCCAACATTTTGTAGCGCTGTGTGAAGGGAAGTGAAGTAGCTGCGGTTGTTCTAAATAACTTAAAGGAGAACTAAAGCCTAACTAAAGAAGTAGGAGAGAAATGTTGTACATGATGTTTTGTGCTTGTGTACCAGCCCAAGGCAACCACAGCCCTTTAGCAGTGCATGCTCTGGGCTGCTGTGAGTTTAGGTACAGACACACAATATATTGAATATATAATTAAATACATGTCACAATCTATAATTAAAGGGAAACGGTCATGGGAAAACATGTTTTTTTAAAAACGCATCAGTTAATAGTGCTGCTCCAGTATATTTCTGCACTGAAATCCATTTCTCAAAAGAGCGAACAGATTTTTTTATATTTCATTTTGAAATCTGACATGGGGCTAGACATTGTCAGTTTCACAGCTGCCCCCAGTCATGTGACTTGTGCTCTGATAAACTTCAATGACTCTTTACTGCTGTACTGCAAGTTAGAGTGATATCACCCCCTCCCTTTCCCCCACCCAGCAGCCTAACAACAGAACAATGGGAAGGTAACCAGATAACAGCTCCCTAACACAAGATAACAGCTGCCTGGTAGATCTAAGAACAGCACTCAGTAGTAAAACCCATGTCCCACTGTGTACTATTCAGTTACACTGAGAAGGAAAAAAAACAGCCTGCCAGAAAGCAGTTCCCTCCTAAAGTGCTGGCACAAGTCACATGGCTGGGGCAGCTGGGAAATTGACAAAATGTCTAGCCCCATGTCAGATTTCAAAACTGATTATAAAAAAAATCTGTTTGCTCTTTTGAGAAATGGATTTCAGTGCAGAAGTCTATTGGAGCAGCACTATTAACTGATGCATTAGAAAAAAAAAAACATGTTTTCCCATGACAGTTTCCCTTTAAGGATTTTGTTTGGAACATTCAGTTTCCCCAAGCTCTTCCTGAACATTTCTTTCCAGTGTATATCATAGTATTCTAAACTTGCCCTGGCAAAGGCATGTGGTGCCCAGAGGAATACATTACTTGGTCAGGCTGAGCCGTCTTTGTCTCCCGTCCAAGCCTTTCACAGTGTGAGCACTTGGCATCTGTTGGGTGAAAGCCTTGATTAGCATTCGTTTATTTTACAATCTCCCACTTCCATCTATTCCTCTGCTATGTGATGCCCCCCAGTCTTTAAATAACCCAGTCTGTTTATCCATGCACAGGTGGCCAGTCCAAAATGACATTGGCGGGACAGTTCCAGTTGGTAAAAATGTGTGAAATGCGTTAGGCTAATTTATATCTGAGCTAATTAAATTATGTTTTTATGGCTCGGCCACCTGATCCCACCAAAGTATGTTCACACCAAATTTATCATATCTCTCCCCCAGTGTCTCCTAAACGAGCGTTTAATCATTTTTCTTCCAGCTATTTGTCCAGTCCAATCAGGGTGACGAGGAGGCAACGAGAATCACGTATTTGACTTTCATCGGGACCCCTGTACAAGCCACAAACATGAACGATTTCAAAAGAGTAAGTGCTGCATCGTATGAATAGATCCACTTTACTGAGAGAAAGATAAAACATTTCCTTTTATTTGTGAGTAAGTTTCATAGTTCAACATTGTCTTTTGGATTCAATCATTTGACTACTGAATTTCATTTTAAAAGGTGATGGTATCTCGCTCTAAGTTGTTGTTTTTTTTTTTTTTTTTCGGTTCTTGTAACTTTGGGGGTCATTTATAAACTTCGCGCAGGGCAGATTGGTTCGCAGAGTGAATATATTTACCCTGCGCCTGGTTATATTTATAAAGCTGAATAAGAGCGTACAAACAGATTTGCGAATTTGTTTTTCACATTGAGAATATCTATAGGAGCTTTTTAAATATGGCAAAGATCGCAAATTGCGAACACTCTGCGCCACAACTTTGGTGGCGGAGAAAATATTCGCAAAACTGTTTTGCAAATTGCGAATTTAAGTTACTGTTAACGCTATTTTCGCGCAAAACAACCTCGCAAAGTGCCTGCACTCACGCAAAGACCTTGTCTTGTTTGCGAGTTGTTTGCGAAAATTCATTCACAATGCGAATTCGCAAAAACCAGAAAGACGGGCACAGTAGAGCAATATTGTAGCGTTCAGGAAAAAGCATGGGCAAAACTACCATTTGCGAACAATTGTGCGCTGCGCGAACTTTATAAATGACCCCCATTGTGTCCTAAACAGTTACAGGAACGGTTATCCAGAATGCTTGGGACCTAGAATTTACTGGATAACGGATCTTTCTGTAATTTGGATCTTCGTACCTTAAGTCTACTAGAAAATCATATAACCATTAAATAAACCCAATAGGCTGGTTTTGCTTCCAATAAGGATTAATTATATCTTAGTTGGGATCAAGTACAAGCTACTGTTTTATTATTACACAGAAAAAGGAAATCATTTTTTAAAAATTGGGATATTTGGTTACAATGGAGTCTTTGGGAGCCTTCCTGTAATTCAGAGCTTTCCAGATAATGGGTTTCTGGGTAAATGATCCCATGCCTGTATTTTAAAGGGATACTGTCATGGGAAAATCTTTTTTGCAAAATGCATCAGTTAATAGTGTTGCTCCAGCAGAATTCTGCATTGAAATCCATTTCTCAAAAGAGCAAACATATTTTTTTCTTTTTATTTGAAATCTGACATGGGGCTAGACATATTGTCAATTTCCCAGCTGCCCCAAGTCATGTGACTTGTGCTCTGATAAACTTCAGTCACTCTTTACTGCTGTACTGAAAGTTGGAGTGATATCACCCCTCCCCCCAGCAGGCTAACAATGGGAAAGTAATAAGACAACAGCTCCTTGGTATATATAAGAACAACACTCTGTAAAAATCCATGTCCCACTGTGACTCCTTAAAGGGGAATTCAATTCTAATTTTCTAATTCTAATTTTAGTGCAGAATTCTGCTGGAACAGCACTATTAACGGAGGCGTTTAGAAAAACACGTTTTCCAATGACAGAATCCCTTTAACAGCCATGCAAAATAAATACTAAGATCGGTTTAGAAGTTGCTTAGTAGACTCTACTATAACATACTAATAGTTAAGGTGTCCATAGACGTTACAATTATGATCTTTCCAGTAAAGCTTGTTCTTTTCAGTACACACCTGTAGAGCTGAATTGCCAGATTTATGCAAATTCAGAATTATATTGTGGCAAACCTTAAATTATCCTGTCATCCGTTTAAAGGAGAAGTCAACCTATAATGGAGTAAATTCGATGGGGTGTGCCAAAAGTTAGACACCCCCCAAGTGATTGGATTGTCTTCTCTGAAACCCCAGGCTGGGGCTCCTATCAGGATAAAGCTTCACCGGCCCAGAGCCGGTTCTGGGCCGGTGAAGCTTCCAATAAGGATTAATTATATCTTAGTTGAGATCAAGTACAATCTGCTGTTTTATTATTACTGAGAAAAAGGAAGTTATTTATAAAAAAAATTGTATTATTTGGATAAAATAGAGTCTACAGGAGATGGCCTTTTTGTAATCCGGAACTTCCTGGATTTTGGATAAAGGATCCCGTACCTGTAGCAGTGTTCTATTAAATCCGGGCTAAACCATGGTCTCATTAACCTCTTTAAACTTTCCGTGCAGGTCATCGGGAAGAAAGGAGAAAGCCACTGAGAGAATACCAAGACTTACCATGAACGGCTCATCAATGAGACCCAGTCTTCAACCAGGACAAAGTGCTTTACTATAGAATGTTCTTGTCTCATTCAGTGGAAGTACCAATAAGTCGTTGCTTTTTGTCAAGCTGTTTCATAAGTGATTTTATTTGGATCTGGCAACCGACATTTGTAAATAAACATAAAAATTTTGGCAAACATTAAACATTTTGGCAAGTTCCATTTGTGGCACCAACAGTGTTACTCCTCTTGTTACTCCAGTGAGGGATGCAGTGAACAGATCCACTTCTTAGACCTCACATTGGGCTTTGAGATTTTTTTATATTCAGTTTTGAAATATGACATGGGGCTAGCCATTTTGTCAGTTTCCCAGCTGCCCCTGGTCATGTGACTTGTGCCAGCACTTTAGAAGGGAACTGCTTTCTGGCAGGCTGTTGTTTTTCCTTCTCAATGTAACTGAATAGTACGCAGTGGGACATGGGTTTTTACTATTGAGTGTTGTTCTTAGATCTACCAGGCAGCTGTTATCTTGTGTTAGGGAGCTGTTATCTGGTTACCTTCCCATTGTTCTGTTGTTAGGCTGCTGGGGGGGGGAAGGGAGGGGGTGATATCACACCAACTTGCAGTACAGCAGTAAAGAGTGATTGAAGTTTATCAGAGCACAAGTCACAGGACTTGGGGCAGCTGGGAAATTGACAATATGTCTAGCCCCATGTCAGATTTCAAAATGAAATATAAAAAAATCTGTTTGCTCTTTTGAGAAATGAATTTCGGTGCAGAATTCTGCTGGAACTGCACTATTAACTGATACATTTTGAAAAAATAGATTTTTCCCATGACAGGATCCCTTTTATTTCCATACACAGAAATGCATTGGGAACACTGCGCATTCTATTCCACAATTCTTCTGCATTTCTTTTTGCTTTTTCCTCATAGACAGTATTTTGATGTCACCCCACAAGTTTTCTATTGGATTGAGGTGCAGGGATCGGGCCACTCCATAACATCAGTCTAGTTGCTGTTGAACCAAGATGTTGCTCATTTACCGGTGTGTTTGGGGTTGTTGACTTGTTGAAACCCCCATTTCAAGGGCATTTCCTCTTCAGCATAAGGCGACCTGATCTCTTCAAGTATTTGATGTATTGAAACTGATCCATGATCCCTGGTATGAGATACATAGGCCCAACACCAGAGTATGAGAAACATCCCCATATCATGATGCTTGTGACTTCACTGTTTACTGTGACTTCACTTCAGTGTTTGGGGGTCGTCTGACAAACTATGGTCCCTATACCCAAAAAGAACAATCTTGTTTTCCTTGGCAAACTGTAAGCTCTTCAGCACATTTTTTTTTTTCAGCGATGGGACTTTGCAGGGGCTTCTTGCCGATGGTATTGTGTCTTTTAATTATAACAGTAACACAGATAACTTTACACCTTCTTTATTCTTCCTGTAGAAGTGTTTTTTGGATGTTCTTCAATCCATTCCTATTTCTATTTTCTTCCACATCTTTCAGGTCTTGGTTGCCATTTTAGATCATTTTAGCTGAGCAGCCTATCATTTTCTGCACTTCTTTATATGTTTTCCCCTCTCCAATCAACGTTTAGCCATATGGGCAGCCATTCAAGCACAGAATACACAGTAGATAACAGATTACTACTATAGTTTATATAAACAAGCTGCTGTGTAGCCATGGGGGCAGCCATTCAAGCACAGGGTACACAGTAGATAACAGATAAGTACTACTATAGTTTATATAAACAAGCTGCTGTGTAACCATGGGGGCATCCATTCAAGCACAGGATACACAGTAGATAACAGATAAGTACTACTATAGTTTATATAAACAAGCTGCTGTGTAGCCATGGGGGCAGCCATTTAAGCACAGGATACACAAAAATTTGGCGTGCATATTGGGCGAATTTTTTTAACAACGCCTGTTTTTTTGTGGCCACACCCTCTAATTACCATGTTCAATTTACAAAATTTGGCAGTTTATGAAAGTCTGGTTTTGCCTCCAATAAGGATTAATTGTATCTTAGTTGGGATCAAGTACAAACTACTGTTTTATTATTACACAGAAAAAGGAAATAATTTTTAAATATTTGTTTACAATGGAGTCTATGGGAGGTGGACTTTTTTTGTAATTCAGAGCTTTCTGGATAATGGGTTTCTGAGTAATGGATCCCACAACTGAATTTTATCTACTGGATTTACTGTAGCAGCATTTCTGTAACCGTAATGTCCCAGTCCAGGGATCCACATGAATGCACAGCAGCTCCCCGTATTGGACCAGACCAGTTTGTAGGTGTCAGTGGCACGGCACATGCTCAGTGTGTTCTGAGCAGCTGTTGAAGATCTAATCTATTGGGAAGTCACAGATCATTCAGCAGAAAATTATTATTATTAACATGTATTTCTATAGCGCCAACTTATTTCCTAGCGCTGTGACTTTGCCTGTTGTAGAAGCTGATGCTGGGAGGATTGACTTCTCCTTTAAAGTCTGATGCAGAATGCACTGGTCTCTGAGCTGTCGTGTAGTGATGGGCGAATCTAGGCAGATTCGCTTCACCGAAAAATTCACGCAACGGCATGCGTCTTGTTTTTGATGAGCGACGTTTTCGGCGAGCGTCTCGCTTTTTTTTTTGTCATGCGAATTTTCTCGCAAATTTATTCGCCGGTGGTGAATCGCGGGAATTTCGCCGCAAATTCGCGGCTGGTGAATATATTTGCCCATCCCTAGTCATGTGATGTATCTGAATGAATTACTGAGGAGTCTTGTGTCATGACTTTTATATTGTAAATATTCACTATATTGTGAGTGGGCCCCTAAGCTCAGTAAGTGACAGCAGCACAGAGCATGTGAATCAGTGAATCAGTAGAAAAGAAGATGGGGAGCTACTGGGGCATCTACTGGGGAGACACAGACCAAAGGGTTAAGATAAGATCATAAAGGTTCCGACCAAGTCCATTTGGCTCATTGGCTAAGAAAGGCTGAAAGGGAAAGCCAAAACTTATAATATATATATCAATACATATGCTGTATGCTCCTTGCACTCGCTCATTATTATTTGATTTTAATGAATTCTACAATGTCCTATTTTACTGCCAATGACTCTTACACACGGCCTTTTTTACCTGCGCTCCCCTGCATTGCGCTTTCTTCTGTCAAGCCACAGGGGGGCGCAGGAGTACACGTAGTCAGCTATTTTGAAGGGGGTTGTACTCACACTGACACATGTAAGCGTGAACATTAGTGCTGGGTGGATCTGGGGCGTTTTGCTTTGTTGAATTCTCTGCGAATTACCCGAGAAACTGAGAAAATTTGTGAAATCGGAAATTTCATGAGACATTCGAAAGTTTTCACAAAACATTTGTGGAATTCGAACGATTTCATGAAAATTTTTTGAAATTCCAACAATTTCACAAAAAAATTGTGAAATTCGAACGATTTCACAAAAAATTTGTGAAATCAGAAAGTTCATGAAAAATTCGACCGTTTTCACAAAAAATTTGTGAAATTCGAACTATTTCACAAAAAAATGTGAAATCAGAAAGTCCATGAAAAATTTGGTTTTCACAAAAAAATTGTGAAATTCGAACGATTTCACGAAAAATTTGTGAATTTCAAGCGATTTCACGAAAATTTTTTACATTTTCACGATAAATTGTGAAAATCAGAAATTTATGCAGGTGAATTTTCACGAATTTATTCGCCGGTGGTGAATCGCGGGAATTCACAGTGAATTCGAGCTAGGCGAATAAATTCGCCCATCACTACCAAACACAGGTTGGGACGCAGTATGTTGCTATAAAAACCCCTATTCTACTCTGACTGCTTGCCCAGGATTGGTCTATGTTCAGTAGTTTCTTGGTTCTATCTGTTATTGTTTAAGCCGTGTTTGATCTTGCCTGTCCCTGAATCATCTGCTGCCTGCCCTTGCCTAAACTTTGACTATTCCTTAGGATCCTGCTTTGTACCTCGATTTCTATGTGTTTTGACCTTGGCTTGTGACCTTGACTACTCTTACGTCTCCTGTATCTGTGCAAATAAGATACTTTGTAACAATTTTTGAAACAAGAATTATTCAAACTTTCATAACCTGCCAAATTTTGTAAAATGGAAATGGTAATTAGGCAGTGTGGCCACAAAAATGGGCGTGGTCTAAACATTTCACCGTGCTTCAAGCGCCAAATTTTTTGTCCCTCTTTTTACCTTGTAGGTATGACAAAACTGTTACAAATGTATCAAGTCTCTATTCTGGGCTCTCTGCCAAGAGCCAATTAAGTTAGAAACATTGTATGATAAATAGTGACTTTCCCCATTCAGTGCAGATAGATCGGGACTTTCCCCGTTCAGTGCAGAGAGATCGGGACTTTCCCGTTCAGTGCAGAGAGATTGTGACTTTCCCCATTCAGTGCATAGAGGTTGGGACTTTCCCCGTTCAGTGCAAAGAGATTGGGACTTTCCTGTTCAATGCAGAGAGATCGGGACTTTCCTGTGCAGTGCAGAGAGAGCGGGACTTTCCCCAGTCAGTGCACAGAGATCGGAACTTTCCAGTAATAGCCCGGGACACCAGATTGAGCTGTTAAAAGTGTGACAATCCCAATGAAAACGGGATACTTGGGAGGTATGAGAGTGTAAACTTTCCATTTCCCTTTTCAGCAAAGTCAACTTTGCCTGGTTCTACCAATTGTTTAAGATGAAGCGACTTTAACCTTTATCATTTCTATGTCAGTGACATCATCTCCTGTATTAAAAAAAAAATCCCCATAAAAGGACAACACAAGCGTTTTTCAATATGTTAATGTGGGATTATGTGTACAAGTTGTAACTGTTACATATATGTTATCTGCACTTTTTAACCATTTGTAGCTCCTGCCACATTTGTTTTAGGGTGGACTCATGTCGAGGACATTAGAGGATCTTCTTTATTTTGCTTCCTTGGGCATTTTTAGTAATAATTGTCCACTTCCAGCAATTTCACCATCACTAATAAAGACGTATATATATGACCTATGTGTACTAGAGTGCTGCGCGGGTCCATTTTTTGGCCCGTACCCACAATCCGCGATCCGCAACCCATACCTGTGACCCGCATTCTTACCCGCTTGGACCCCCGACCCGTACCCGCGATCCGCAACCCGGACATGCGACCTGCTGACCATCAAGAATCCGGAAGTGCGGTCATTGTAAATCGGAAGTGACATCATTGGAAGTAGCCGTGATCAGAAAAAAAAGGAGTAAAACAGGAAGTGCTGTCATTGTAAACCGGAAGTGACATCATCGTAAGTAACCGTGATCAGAAAAAAAAGGAGTAAAACAGGAAGTGCGGTCATTGTAAATCGGAAGTGACATCATCGGAAGTAGCCGTGATCAGGAAAAAAAGTAATAAAACAGGAAGTGCTGTCATTGTAAACCGGAAGTGACATCATCGTAAGTAACCGTGATCAGAAAAAAAAGGAGTAAAACAGGAAGTGCTGTCATTGTAAACCGGAACTGACATCATTGTAAGTAACCGTGATCAGAAAAAAAAGGAGTAAAACAGGAAGTGCTGTCATTGTAAACCGGAATTGACATCATTGTAAGTAACCGTGATCAGAAAAAAAAGGAGTAAAACAGGAAGTGTTGTCATTGTAAACCAGAAGTGACATCATTGGTAGTTAGGGTTGTATTTTTGATGGCTGATCCCAATGTTATTAATAGGAAAAAAAAGGTAAATTTTTTTCAAGAAAAGGTGTCAACCCTATCGGTAGTAGACATGCTAAGTAAAAGGCGTAAAAATCGCTATGGCGAGGATCCTCGACCCGACCCTCAACCTGCAAACCCGCAGAACCACCGGCCCGCTTTTATACCCGCACCCAGAACTTCTACACGCAACCCGCAGGGTACCGCAGGATTTTGAGGGTAACCCGAGGGTACCCGACCCGCTGCAGGACTCTATTATGTACCCTCGATTTTTAAATTAACGTAACTTCCGTAAGCATAAGTATTTGAATCAGGGTCGGACTGGGCCCACAGGACACTGGGCAGGGGAAGCATATACAGCAGACACCGGGACAGTCCAAGCCCCTCTATCCTCCAGGGTCTGCTACATGGTAGTTATCATACTGGTATCCGCATACAGGCCTGGGATTCATTATCTGGAACCCACTGTCCAAAAATTATTCTAATTTTCTTTTTCTCTGTAATAATAACATTGCCTTGGGGGGGTTTGACTCCCCTTTAATGCAGACTTAAAGGACCATTCACCTTTAAGGTAACTTTTAGTATGTTATAGAATGGCCAATTCTAAGCAACTTATCAGTTAATTTTCATTATTTATTTTTTATAGTTATTTGCCTTTTTCTTCTCACTCTTTGCAGATTTTAAATGGGCTTTACTTACCCCTTCTAAAAAGAAAATGCTCAGTAAGGCTAAAAATGTATTGTCATTGTTACTTTTTATTTCGCCTCATTCTCTTTAGGCCTCTCCTATTCATAGTCCAATCTCTTATTCAAATGCATGGTTGCTAGGGTAATTTGGACCATAGTTACCAGATTGCTTAAGGGGATACTGTCATGGGAATAATAATTTTTTTCAAAATGCATCAGTTAATAGTGCTGCTCCAGCAGAATTCTGCATTGAAATCCATTTCTCAGAAGAGCAAACAGATTTTTTAATATTCAGTTTTGAAATCTGACATGGGGCTAGACATATTGTCAATTTCCCAGCTGCTCCAAGTCATGTGACCTGTGCTCTGATAACCTTGAATCACTCTTTACTGCTGTACTGCACGTTGGAGTGATATCCCCCCCCCTTTTTTCCCTCCCAGCAGCCTAACAACAGAACAATGAGAAGGTAACCAGATAGCAGCTCCCGTACATAAGATAAAAGCTGCCTGGTAGATCTAGGAACAACACTCAGTAGTAAAATCCAGGTCCCACTGAGCCACATTCAATTACACTGAGAAGGAAAAACAACAGCCTGCCAGAAAGCAGTTCCCTCCTAAAATGCTGGCACAAGTCACATGACTTGGGGCAGCTGGGAAATTGACGATATGTCTAGCCCCATGTCAGATTTTAAAACTGAATATAAAAAAATCTGTTTGCTCTCTTGAGAAATTTCAAGTGCAGAAGTCTACTGGAGCAGCACTATTAACTGATGCGGTTTTAAAAAAAACATGTTCTCCCATGACAGTATCACTTTAAAGGAACAGCTCAGTGTAAAAATAAAAACTGGGTAAATAGATAGGCTGTGCAAAATAAAAAATGTTTCTACTATAGTTAGTTGGCCAAAAATGTAATGTATAAAGGCTGGAGTGAGTGGATGTGTAACAGAACAGAACACTACTTCCTGCTTTTCAGCTCTCTAACTCTGAGTAAGTCAGTGACTATAAGGAGGGCCACATGGGACATAACTGTTCAGTGAGTTTGCAATTGATCCTCAGCATTCAGCTCAGATTCAAAATCAACAGATATGGCCCATGTGGCCCTCCCTCTAGTCACTGATTGGTTACTGCCTGGTAACCAGGGTAACCTGTCAGTGTAAACAAAAGAGAGCTGAAAAGCAAGAAGAAGTGTTCTGTTCTGTTAGACATCCACTCACTCCAGCCTTTATACATTACATTTTTGACTAACTAACTATATTGAAAACATTTTTTATTTTGCACAGCCTATCTATTTACCCAGTTTTAATTTTTACACTGAGCTGTTCCTTTAAAATGCAAATTGAAGAGCTGCTGAATAAATAAATAAATAAATAAATAAATGGAGATCCTAATTATGTAAAGCTCCCTTATCTGGAAAACCTCAGGATAATAGGTCCTATACCTGTACTTGTGATGTTGCACAGAGAAATAACCAGTAAAGACTCCTTGTCCTCCACTAGATGTCACTGGCTGCACATTTAAACTGGAAGGAGAAAAGAAAAAGAAATTGCACCGTAAATTATATCTCGTAGTAGAACGTCGTTATTTGCTGCGCAGTTTCCCATTCATCACAGTTTTAACTTTGTTGGTAAATGATGCTCATAAACTCTCTTCCATCCAGCCGCAATTATTTTTTACAGATAATATTTTTAATCCTGTAAATTCCCTCATTGTTCGCTCACAGCTGATAAGGAGCTCGCAAAGTTTCCACGTTGGGAAACATATTAACGCCCTGACCCCTGGGTCAGCAATTGAAATCGGCGTATTGCCTGACACTAATGACGGGCGAATCTATCCCGTTTTGCGGTAAAATTCACGAATTTCCAGCAAAATTCACAAATTGGCGAAAAATTTGCGAAACGAGCCGTATTTAAGAGACGCTTCGGGTCGTTTTTGACGTGTGATGCGTCATTTTCGGCGCATCTTTTTTTTTACGCGTCTCTTTTTTTGACGCCAGCGAATTTTTGGCAGGCTGGCGTTTCGCAAATCGCGATAATTCACCGCAAATTCTTGCCTGGCGAATAAATTTGCCCATCACTACCTGACACCATTCCGTCGAGAAATTCAAATTAAATTAAAACATGAAGTAATTTCTTTACTAAACGTTTAAATCGCCGATAAGAATGACGTTCCGGCGACTTGCGGCCTTTCTTTTATTTGAAAAGTTTTTCTCATTTTTAAAATTTTCTCTTTGTTTCTTAAAAAAAAAAAAGGGTCCGATTTGAAAATATAACCCGCAAGCTTTTTACGATGGCACTTTACATGAAAGGTTAGCATCTGTTTGTGAGCTGATTAGTGGATCTATTAGGAATGAATAAGTACATCTGGACACAATAGGAAAATAACTATATTATCCCGCGCACATTCAATTAGGCCTTATTATAAAATTGGTTATTGGCAGTAATCAAATATGAAGAAAAGGCCCTTTTTCTCCTGAAATGCATTTGTAAGAGGGGCCAACGCACAAGAATTTCAAAGCACAGAAGAAAAAAAAAAAAAGCGTAACGCTGCACCCCTTTCTATTCTAGTAGGTGTTTCGGGGCAGTATAGAACTGCGTGTAATTAAATAAGCACCTTCCACTTAGATTGTGCGCTTCCCACACTCACATCATATAAATATTCATATATCGCCATCTGTTTTCACACTTTTGTATTAATTATGAGCGGGGGAAATGTCTCTATTCACATGACTGCCTGATCCCTTGCTGAATATCTTTAAATTTGTTTTTTTGTTTTTCTTCCTTTTTTAATTCAGCTCCCTCATTTTAATGTAGGCAAATTTAAAGGGGAAGTGTAGGGTGACCTTTAAAATTATGATATGTGATTAAAATGCTTTTTTATTTTTCCTTTTCCTTTTTTTTTTAACAAGGCTTATCCCTTGTGAATTCACGATTAATAAGGGATTTGGAATGTGTCTGGCACACATGTTAACACAAAGGCTATTCAAACCCCCCCAGCTTGTACTCTACCTGCAGCTGTGAGCTCCTATGGGATTCTGGGTACTTACTCCAATTAGATTACATTGCTGCCTCCTGTAGATTGTAAGCTTCAAAACCTTTGCTGTCACTGTGTTTTTGTTTTTTTAATATAGTCCCTTTTTTATATACAAGTATAGAATCTACCATATAGAATCCTTGGGACCTGGGGTTTGCAGAAAAAAAAGTGATCTTTCTGTAGTTTGGATCTCCGCACCTTAAGTTTGTTAAAAATCATTTAAACATTACATAAACCTAAAAGGCTGTTTTTTGCCTCCAATATGGTTTTATTATACTGGTTCTGTTTTATTATTACAGAGGAAAAGGAAATCCTAAAATGCAAAAAATTTTCTTCAAATGAAATCTATGGGAGGCAGCTTTTGTGTAATTCAGAGTTTTGCGGATTTCCAGATAAAGTATCCCAAAGAATTCTTGCATGGCACATTTGTTCCATTGCTAGTCTTTGGGTTGCCAACTGGCAACCTAGCCAATAACATATGTTCTCCCTGTCAACAACCACTTAGACATTGCCCCAAGTGCCATTGCCCAAACATAGACAGACAATTGTAAACTTATAGAATTTGCATGTGTGAGGCCAGTTTATAAAGGTGTTAGGACCCATAGTGTTAAGTTACCCTGTGGTTTTAAAGTCCCACATGGTTGTAAAGCTCCTGCTGTGGCCAGCTAAGTGTTAAGCTCCCCATAGACGCAACGATCTTTCACTCCCGAACGACCGATTTTGGTGAAGTCCGACCAATCTGTCAAATTATCGTGTGGTTAGTGGGATACAAACGATCGTTCATCTTACGATTTTTCGTCCGACATTGGTCTGATGATTGATCGGCCAGGTTAGAAAATCTTTATCGGTCCCCATGCAATCTACATATGTTTGCAGGGCAAAGCAGGCTGCGACCCTTCAGTTTTGCTGCAATATCTCCTGAAATGGTCTTTTTAGTTGATGGACACATCTGACATTAAACGATCGTTTTGAGACAATCGTGGTCTCACGATAACCATTGGATCTTTCAAAAATCTTTGCGTCTATGGCCAGCTTTAGACCTAAGTGTTGTAACTATGTTTCTGAGTCAGCTCGAATCCTCCAATTAAAAAGAAATTCGGTGTACATACCATCAGCTGCCCATCTTCCACCAATAATCAATCCAGAAGGAATTTCTTCATACAGCACCAATTATATGAAAATGCCTTTATTGAAAAACTACATTGCATAAACAGCTTGGCCTGCAACATTTCAGGCCCTTGTGTGGCCTTTTTTCAAGCTCAGGCTGTGACCTGAAGAATTAAGCAGGTTTGTCATGCTCAGCTGGGATAGCTTGGGAGCCCAATTGAGGATTGAGTCACCGTGGATGCCTGACCCTTGTGTGAGTCCTGTGTGAGTGTTCTGCCTGGGTATTGAAAGGCTCCAGCGTGTGTCCCCTGTTTGAGAACAGGCATTGTTTGTGTGCCTTCTACATGGGAGCAACTACCTCTGTCCAACAGGAGAGTCATTTTGGGCAGGTAGAGCTACCTGGGGAAAGATGAACTCTTTTTTGTTTTTGCGAACTTTACGAACAGCAGAAATGTAAACATTGCTTAATTAGCATATGCAGCACTTTCATATTATTTCTAAATAACAGGAAAGGACCTTCATACTTCTGAGGCCACCATCAAGTTAAGACATACAGGAACCCTGCCATGGTCCACATGGTGTTATGGGCACTAGACTTGTGATGTGCAGGTTGACCGGAAACCTGCTTGACCTGTGATTTGACCATGTTTTGGGCAGGTTTGGATTTAAAATTGGCCAACTATTGCAGGTTAGGGTTGGGTGCTGGTCATACTGGGGACACACAGAAATAGGATACAGAATGTGAAGACATGGGTACGGGTAGGGTGTGGGTCCTACAGTGTGAATGTTTTGCAGATTAAAGTTTTGGTACAGGATTGAGTTGCTCCATTCTACTTTGCTGCAGCCCCCCGCCCTGTCCAGGAGACCTGAGCACTGCTAACTAGGGAGTATAGACACCACCAATTTTCTCTTAACTGGCCTTCAGGCTGGGCCTCCTTAGTTCATAACAAGGTTACAGATATATAGAAACATTGGGGTGTCACTAT
>CM044432.1:187581981-187597389 GCA_024363595.1 Xenopus borealis
GGGTACAAATAAACACTCACCCCAAATCTCCCCCTAACTGACCTTCAGACTGGACCCCCTCATTGGGGTAACAGTCACCCTGCTATAGTTCCAGGGGCACCCTATGCAGCAAATACGTTCTAACCTTAAACCACACCCTAACTGGTTTTCATGCTGGGTCCCCTTAGCTCATAACAATGTTACAGATATATAGAAACATTGGGGTAACATTGGGGCATATTTTTTTTCATGGAAAGTTTTGGGAAAATGTTTTGTTTTTAACATAAAAGGATACGCTGTGACATAGATTTTCCTTACTGGAAAGGTATATTTAACTTTTCAGTAATTAAGACACACACACCTCTAATACAGAGAGGGGGATCCATCTGCTCTTTATTATATGTAACAGTTGCACAAGACTAAGGTAAAAATAACTCTTATTTAACAATGCACAGGTGCATAACAAATCAAAATCTGACCTTGCTATGTTGGAAAATATCTAACATACTGTAACTATTTAAAGATAACAGATACAATGGTTTTATGTGTATTATACACCATATACAGGGGGGTTGCAATACACTCTGCCCCCCAGCAATAAGAATGATGGGAATTGTTGTGGTTGGAGTGAAAAAAATCATTGCTGGATGGTTGAATGGCAGAAGGGAATAGGAAGTCTGTAGTGTTTGGAAGAAATCGCTGGAGCTTGTATTTTTTCATGGAAACTTATAGGAGCAAAATCCAGAAGACTTTAGGTCTAACTTACTATGACCCCAGAAACAAGTGCTACAGAATGAAGGTTCATCCCTTAGTTCTCATCATGTAGTGACCCATTTAGCAAAAGTTTAATTTTTCTCATTTTATTTATTTTTTTTTTTTATTCAACCACAACTAAACTCACATTTTAAAAAAGAATGGACGTCTACTTGATTATTAAAAGATTTGAATATAAAAAGCATGAAAAAATAAAAAAGCAGATCAAGTCCAAATAAGAATACAAAAACCTCGGAATCCTCCAATATTTTTGTGTTTTTACAAGTGAAAAAAACGCTAAACTCCCAAAGTAACTACATTTTTTTAAAGGGCAAGGAAAGGCAAAGAAATAAAATCCCATTTTTACTTTCTTTAATGAAAAAGAAATCTATCTTCAATATACCTTTAATTTAAAAACGTGTACCGTTTTTTATAAGAAACTTGACTGTATGCAGTGAAATTCTCCCTTCATTTACTGCTTTGGATAGGAATTGTCAGACTGTCCCTAACTTCTGGCAGGGAAACAATCATACTTATGAACAGCAGGGGGAGCCCCTGCCCTACTTCCCAGCCATGCAGAACTCAAGCAGCTTTGTTTTTTGACCATTTATGATGATCCCTAAGAAGCCCAGATCACACTGAGCATGTGTATGTAGTCTAGTCTTGCAAAGATGTATAACAAAGTTACAAGATGACAGCCCCCTGTGGCCAACTTTGAAAGCATAAATCATTTGTTTGATTAGGCTTGTGGTGCAGTAATATAATTCTAGCCTTATTCTATTTTACACTTTCTTTGCCCTTTAACAGCTCCCATTGACCCCAATATGACCTTGACGGCTGAGAGTTTTTTTGTAGTCTTTACCCTGAATAAGTATTGAAAATGTAATGTTTTAAATCTATTCTTCACATGCATGATGCATAAATTTCAAACCGTGAAAGACGAATCACACCTGGTTTTTTTCCTGGTGTCCCTTCAGCCCAGTCCGACCCTGGATTAAATTTTAACATTTTGAATTACTTTATTAAAATGGAGTATTGGCTTTCCGGTGGCTTTCTGGATAACACATGCCATATCTGTACTGTTCTTTAATCTAGAATCATAATGAGGATTCCTTCTCCTAAGAGTATCGGGCACTGGGTTCTAACTACAGGTACGTGGCGAGATTCCCAATGCTGGAATGCCATTCGCCCTAGTCTGATAGGATGTTGTACAATATAATTAGGGTGGCATGAAAAGTCAAAAGAATGATTATATAACGAATGATGTACGGCAGATTTACGTGAATAGATCGAAGTTCGATCGAATTCCGATCGTACGATTTAATTGGATGGTTAAATATGCAAATTTGACCACTTCAATGATCGAATACCGAAAATTCAAATTATCGAATAGATCGAATGATTGGATATTCGATAATTCGACCATTCGATGATCGAAGGACTTTAACTTTAAAATTTTCTTCGACTGCCTACTTCGCCAGATTGAACCTACCGAATTGCAATAGAGGCCTATGGGAACCCCCCATAGGCTTTTTTTTTCACACACCTGCTCAAATACCATTCGTACGATCAAACGCCTCGATACTTCGTATCAGACGTTTTTTTTCGTGAAATCGAAGGATCGGTATTCGATCGTACGATTTTATCGAGGAAAAAATAGCCTAAAACTATTCGATAAGCATACGATAGTCGGATGCTTATCGAATTTCGAAGGAATTCAATGATTTTTTGGGGAATAATAGTAAATCGGCCCCTAAAAGTCACGAGGAGTTCCTTTAACATATAAAGCATGATCATCGTCATGGGACTCTAAGGTTACTTCTAATATCCTTATATTTTCCAACAAGGTGTACAGTATTTATTATAATACACAAGTTTAGCGAGTCAGGTGACAAAGATTTGCATCACTAAGTTCTGTTTATAACTGATGGCATCACTAAAAGCAGTTTATAAGGATATTATTTACAGGTTATTCATGGGTTCTGTGTATTATATACAGTATATATAGTGAATAAAGTACCCCCTCTTGTAAAATATAAGGATATTATAAGTTACCGAGGAGAACTCTGAGGTAACTTCTAATATCCTCATATTTTGCAACTGGGGGTACTTTATTTATTATAATACACAAGTTTCAGTGAGTCATGTGACAGAAATGACATCAGAACTCACCGTTTATAAGGATATAATTTACAAGATATTTACTGCTTTTGTGTATTATATATATATATATATATATATATATATATATATATATATATATATATATATAAATGTTTTAAGTTTAGCTTTCTTTTGCCTTTTCCTTTTCTGTTTGAGACAAAGATTTCTACGATCGAAACAGATATTTTGACAGTGATACATTTGTCCAGGATGGGGAAAAACTGCTGTCTCATTTTAAAAAAAAGTGACCATTTAAATGGAAACTAAAGGAAAGTCAGAGCAGCCCCAATAAGGATAATATTGCTAAGAAATCTGCAGCTGTTTGCATTGCCTGCGACTAGCGACAGCCCTTGGAGATTGGGAAATGGCAGGAACTGCCTCTAACTATTGTAATCTACAAGATTATCCCATTAATCACATTTGTCACTGGAAGTTCCTCTGTTGGTAATATAAGTGTTCCATTTCCCTGGGTACATCGCATGCAAAAAGAAAAAAAAAAAGAATTTAATTGAAAACAATGAAGTGACAAAATCAAAATGCTCTCAAGTACGTTGAGCTCCAACTTTCTCTGTGAAATGAATAAAGAACAGTCTTGTTACGAGTGCAGGAAACATGATCATTGCGGAGTTCTTGTTCTAAAGCTGGTACTGGGGCAAAGTGATTACTCTAAATCAGGGATCCCCAACTTTTTTTTTTACCCATGAGCCACATTCAAATGTAAAAAGAGTTTGGGAATACAACTATGAAAATGTTCCTGGAGTTGCCAAATATTGGCTGTGAATATTGGGTAGCCCCTATGTGAACTGGCAGCCTACAGGAGCCTCTCTTTGACAGGACACAAGTTTATTTATACAACCAAAACAGAGCTCATTCGTGTAGCCAAAATATCTTTGGCACCATTCAGAAGTAGTACCTACTTAGGAGAACTAATCCCAAGTGCTAGAGGCAGTAACGGAACTAGTTGGGGGCGGGCCCTGGTGCCGGGAATGTGGCAGTGCCGGCTGTATCCCAATTGCACCACCTGCTGCCCCCAGTAGTTACGCCACTGGCTAGAGGATACTCACCATGGTGAATTACTCCTGGAATTTCTTACACCCACTTACTGGGCCAGACTCGCCAGGCACCCAAGGCAACCTGGCCCATTGACATGCAACAGAAAGGACACATGTGCCTCAAAATGGACTCACACGTGCATAGGAAAGGACTCTGGTGCACATAGTAAAGGACACATGGAGGGCCTCCCCTCTCCCCACATGTGACCATGCTCACACCCCAGAGGGACCACAAATTGCACATGCACAGGATGGGGAGAGAGCAGGGAAAGCGGTGAGGATGGAAGTGGATGCAGGGGAGGAGGGTGACAGAGGGGTGGGGAGGAGAAGGGGGACAGAGTGACTGAGGGGAGAGAAAGGGGGAGCAGCTGAGGGGGGAGAGCGGTGGAGGGGGAACCAAAGAGAGCTGCTTAAAATGGAAAAAGGGTAGGTACCTGCCCAGCACCCCTTGTCAATGCGCCATAGGCAGGTGCCTTTTCTGCCCACCCCTAGTTCCGGCCCTGCTTACGCCTGAGTCCCTATGCTGGTGGATGACACATGGCCTCCTTTTTTAGAGACTCTTGTTGCTCTACTAACAACCCTGATTTTTTCTCTTGCTCCTAGAGTAAGCTATTATTGATTTTTCCACACAGTAATTTCTCCAACTGAAGCCTACCTCCAGCTCCTCAACTCCAACCACCCCTCCAGCAAGTGGAATCCAAAGGGACTGAGCACAATGTGAATGTGAAACTGACAACCCTAGTCAAGTACAGAACTGCCAAGGAAGCACTTTGATCTGGATAGGGAAACAGCTGCTTTCCCAACTCTAATACTGGCCCTTTTCTGCATCAAGGCTTTTGAGACTGCCTGAAGTAATGAGCAAAACCTTTACACTATTATAACTGTTAAAACTGATAACTTAATTGCTAAAGTAAATAAATCCCAGAAACCATTTCATACAGAACAGTGCAAATGTTGGAGGCCAAATTTAATTTAAAGTATTAAGGCTTGGGGGCATCACAGAAGGACAGAAGGGCACATACAAGGAAAGGAATGTGAATAACTTCTATGTGGAGCACAGTGAGCCAGGTATAGAATCTGAAGGACATCTGTATGCAGTTCAACGGAAAAAAGGTGAACAGGAGAGGAATCTGAAAAACTGCTAGATGTACTTCAGCAGAACCCAGTAAACCAGAAGAGGAATCTAGATGGAGTTAAGTTGTACACACAGAGCCAGAAAGGAATATGAGAATTGCTAGATAGAGTTCAGTAGAATACATTGAGCCATGAAAGTGGAGACTAATCAAAAGTACAGCTAGATAAAGTTCAGTCAGATGAAGAGATGCAGAATATTGGAAAGGCCCTCACTTCAAGTCAACTTCTGTGATTTCTGGATATGGTTAAAATTGAGCATTACATGACTGACCTGCCTAAGTGTCAAAAGATCTCCTGGTGGGTTCAAGCCTAGGACAAGTCCCATCAGACATTTCTTATGTAATCTATAGGCCTGTATATCATCCATAACATTTAGCACTATTATTAGAACTATCAATATTTAATTGTTGGGAGAGTTAGTTGTGAAAGTCAGGTTCTTTTGTGACGCTGTAGTGTCTTAAGCAAAAAGAAACAGAATGCTGATGTTGAAGTCAAAATGCTACCAATCCATGACTGGCTCCATAAGTAAGGAAGCATTCTGCCAATATAAATCTAAATATTCAGTTAATGTTCAGTTAAAGCAATCCAATACAAAACAATACATGCCCCATCACTGAACATTGCAGCAAGAGAGGACAATCAAATTTGTTCCATTTCTGTACATCTTTCTTTGACAATGGTACGATAATTGTCCAAGCATTCCGGTACAACTATTTTCAAGCTACTGTATTTTTCCCAGATATAACATCATTATCATGCCATATGCCTGGTAAAGGCTCTGCTAATCTGATTTCTAGAGCAAAACCTTTTTTTTTTCTTTAAATCAGTGTTTATGTGCGAATGCTTGATTGCGCTTAAAACCCTAATAGAAATAAAGGTAATATTATCCTACTGTACTATCTCACTTTAGCAAATGTTTTCCTATTGTCCTAAATTATATATGCTGACTCTTACTATGGATGATATATAATTTTACATTAAAGTGACACTGATAAGTCTAAGTCAATATGCTGATTTTACAAGGGATCGTATAACCAGTAGAATACAATTGCACTGAACATGATTTGTCCCTATAAATTAGATGTTAATTCTGTGAATATTCAGTTTTAGCTTGTGTTTCTCTAGTTCTCTACTGTCTAACTTTTACCAGGTAGTGGGTAAATAATTTGAAATGCCACATACAGAATATAAGGACAGGAATGACAATGTCATGCAAAGAACCTATAGTGCATAACAATTTCCTGGAAGGCAGGATCTGACCCAGGGGTCTCCAGTAGACCTGCCCCACTTAGTCTTTACTTTTACTATTAACCAAAAGCCTGTTGACAATTGTAGCTGAAACCCTTCCTGACTTTGGCACAAAAATATAGTGGTGGAATGACCATTACATATCCACCACTCCATTATTCTTGATGGGGCTGCATACAATATGAATGCACTTCCATTCCGACCTGCTAAACTGCCCAGGGCATGGAGAGTCAGATCTGTCAGTTCAGGTGTGAGATGTTCTTTTATTTTAGCTTGGTTGGTTGAGGGTTCTGTAGGTACTGTAGGTTATTGCTTATTGTATAAGATCTGACAAGTCATTAAGTACAGGATGAACATTTCCTCTTTGCGGTTCGGAGTTCTATCTGTATAGAACTTTGTGGGGAAAATAAAGAGTAGACATCTCTAGGTACATTGGCTGTCATTAAGCAAGACGATGAAGACTGTTGAGTTAACACCAAAACTATAACATTGACACAGTTTCTTTCTCTTATCTTGGTGTTCCCTTACCATGCATCTGGTAGATCTGCAAGCCCTCAATTGGTCTGATTAGACTATGGATTTAATGGACGATTTACTCTGTGTTTAGTGATTAGGTTGCACATTAGAAATAATTGGCTGCAGAAGCTTTTGATCACGTAGTAATGTATAACTCTCCTGTTAAAAATAAGAAAATGAGTTACCCACCAAAAATATTATTTCCTACATTTCAATTGTAGAGCAGGAACTTTATCTCTTCTAAAATGAAAACTTATGAATATCCTGTGGTGCACAGTTTACAAATGAACAGCGGCAAATGATTTTTCTCTAGTGACACGTTTTACCAAGGGATTAAAGTAGAACGACCACTTATGTTTGTATGATAGAGGATTTGTCATTAATGCTGCATTCGTTTAATTTACCAACATCAATCTTTCAAATGTTTTTGACCTTTTCTTAATGCTAGGTGATTAGTGATACATAATTTAAGAAAAGATGTAACCTTGCACAGTACATTGGGAGGATGAAGCTCAGGAAACAGTTTCATCAAGTTCTTCAACTTATATAGATCTGAATTTTTAGTTTAAATTGTTTTTTAAATTTTTCAATATTTATTATAACCTGCGGCTACAAAAAGTCAGAAAATCCACCCTCTCAAACCTGCGGAGGTTGTATATAAATCAGTGGGAGAGGTTCTTGAGAGGTTTCTGTGGTCTGCGTCGAGATTAGCCCAAAGACTATTTAGGGCAAAAATTCGGACTTTTTTTGGAAAAAGCTTTATAAAATCAAGCAATTTGGAAAAAATAAAAAAAGAATTATGATTCTGAAAAGATGTAACCTTACACAGTACATTAGGAGGATGAAGCTCAGAACACAGTTTCATCAAGTTCTTCAACTTATATAGATCTGAATTTGTAGTGAAAATTTTTTTTTAATTTTTCAAGATTTATTATAACCTGAGGCTAAAAAAAATAAGAATCAGAAATACACCCTCTCAAACCTGCGGAGGTTGTATATAAATCAGTGGGAGAGGTTCTTGAGAGGTTTCTGTGGTCTGCATCGGGATTAGCCCAAAGACTATTTAGGGCAAAAATTCGAAAAAATAGGACTTTTTTGGGAAAAAGCTTGATAAAATCAAGCGATTTGGAAAAAATTAAAAAAGAATTAGGATTCTGAAAAGATGTAACCTTACACAGTACATTGGGAGGATGAAGCTCAGAACAGTTTCATCAAGTTCTTCATCTTATTTAGATCTGAATTTTTAATTTTTAGAGATTTATTATAACCTGAGGCTACAAAAAGTCAGAATCAGAAAATATGGCCTCTCAGACCTGCTGCGGTTGTATATAAGTCAATGGGAGAGGTCCCTATACTATTTGGAAGTTTCTCTGGTCTGAGTTGGAATTGGCTGGAAGACCATTTCGGCCTTTTCGGGCAAAAATCTGAAAAATTAGGACTTTTTTGGAAAAAAACTCTCAAAAACCAAGTAATTAGGAACAAATTAAAAACAACTTATGATTCTGAAAAGATGTAACCTTGCACAGTACAGTGGGAGGATGAAGCTCAGAACACACATAAAAGCCCTAATTTGGGCGCATTTTCCAACAATATGTTCTAGGTTTTTTATGGATGAAAGGGGGACAGTATTTATACTAAAATGTGTTCTAATGTTATTGTGGATGAAATTGGAACTGTATTTGTCATGGAACTACCATAATTAAATTTATATTTGTTCTATGATGTATTACAAATAAAATATTTTATTTATTCTGTCATGTAGTCTGAGATATTTACATAAAGATTTCATTGGATTTATCCTGATCTGTGTTCTGTGGTTTTATACACAAAATTGACTTTATGTTAATATGAATTAATCCTTGTAGAACATTATCTTCCACAAACACAAAATCAAGCTCAATCTATAACCCTTCACCTTTAAGGGTAAGGCCACACGTAGAGATTTCGGGGAGATCTGTCACCTGGCGACTAATCGCCGCAACGAATCTCCCTGATGCACACCCGCTACACGTAAAGTCGCCTGTGCTTATTCACACGTGGCGCGATTTTAAAAATTGCTAAAAATTGCCTGGCGAGGCGATTAGTCGCCAGGCGACAGATCTCCCCGAAATCTCTACGTGTGGCCTTACCCTAAGAACATCTGATCAAGGGATCTTGGCAATTGTTATTAAACAGAAAAGAGGGTTCAGAGGATTCTTTTCTCCTACCAACTGATATTAAATTACCCCCCAATGTGTGTTGGAGAAGACGCACATGTACAGTTGCATATTTCAAGTGGTGACGCACAGGGCAATAGAAAGCATAGGCACATACAGGAATACACAGGAACAGACTTTTCTTTTAGAGTCTCATATTTTCTTTGCACAGTAGTGAAGCGGTTTTAAGCTGGCTTTTAGAACAATTCTTCTACATAACACAGCATTACAGATCATTTTCGTGACTTACCCTTTGTAGTTGTATTTTATTATTTTAGTAATTTATCACAAATGCCCATTTATTGCAAATGATTTTGATCAAACCCAACACATGATATTATCTCATTGCCGCTGCGTCCTGACCTATATAATATAACACTGAAGCTTTTGTCTTTTTAAATAACTGGCCGCTAGAGAAATTTAGGACTGAGCGAGCAGCGCTGTTGGCTTTACTCCAGCAAGCCACTGATGTGTAACTAATACTGTATTATTAACACTGGGTGAAATTTCTAACTTTCACTTTCTTGATGAAGCATAGACAATAAAAATTGCTTGGTGACTTCTCTCTAACCTTTCTAACATGTATTTTACTCACCAAGACCACTCTCTTACCACATTAAATTCACACATAATAAAACAGACAGATTATAAGAGTGTCATTCATTTGAAAATTACTTTTGTAACGATTTAAAGTTTTCGTTCTTATTTTTACCCTGATAAAGCAAATGTTATTTTAATTCCTATCGACCCTTTATATTGTTCTCGAATAAACAGAGCAATCATCGAAAAATGTGAGTGTTTCCATGGTAAGGGTCATGTAAGCACATTATATGTAAATATATATATATATATATATATATATATATATAGCTTTAATCTTCTTTTGTATTTTAAATTGGTGATTTCAAGGATGTAAAGGGGGTATTTTGATATTATAAAGCAACTGAATTAGCTTTTGCTACATCTGTTTGTTTTCAAGAATTTAATTCTTAAAGGGAAACTGTCATGGGAAATCATGTTTTTTCAAAAACGCATCAGTTAATAGTGCTGCTCCAGTAGACTTCTGCACTGAAATACATTTCTCAAAAGAGCAAACAGATGGGGCTAGCAATTTTGTCAATTTCCCAGCTGCCCCATGTCATGTGACTTGTGCCAGCACTTTAGGAGGGAACTGCTTTCTGGCAGGCTGTTGTTTTTCCTTCTCAATGTAACTGAATAGTACGCAGTGGGACATGGGTTTTTACTATTGAGTGTTGTTCTTAGATCTACCAGGCAGCTGTTATCTTGTGTTAGGGAGCCGTTATCTGGTTACCTTCTCATTGTTCTGTTGTTAGGCTGCTGGTTGGGGGGAAGGGAGGGGGTGAGATCACTCCAACTTTATCAGAGCACAAGTCACATGACTGGGGGCAGCTGGGAAATTGACAAAATGTCTAGCCCCATGTCAGATTTCAAAATGAAATACAAAAAAAATCAGTTTGCTCTCTTGAGAAATGGATTTCAGTGCAGAATTCTTCTGCAACAGCACTATTAACTGATACATTTTGGGAAAAAAAAATTCTCCCATGACAGGGTCCTTTTAAATGCTGTTCTGTGTGATTTTCATGTAAGGTCATGTTAGAAATGTTAGAAGGAATCTGTATACAGGTATGGGACCTGTTATCAAAATTTTTTTAAAACCATTTTCTTTTTCTGTGTAATAATAAAACAGTAGCTTGTACTTGATCCCAACTAAGATATAATTAATCCTTATTGGAAGCAGAACCAGCCTATTGAGTTTATTTAATGTTTAATTTATTTTCTTGTGGATTTAAGGCATGAAGATCCAAATTATGGAAAAATCTGTTATCCGGGAAACCCCAGATAAAAAATAAAGTGGGACTTTTTTTAAATTAAATGGATTAAAAAGAGATGGGAACTTTTCCTCTTACTGGTCCCTATTCACGCTGTAATAAATTAATTGAATAGATAAAATATAAAAAAAACAAAAAAACATGCACTTTAATGGTAAGACTTCAACTGCCACTGGTATATTTCTACCAAGCGCCATTTTAACATTTTGGGTTTATAAGTATCAAAAGCAATAGTTATTACAGGTATGGGCTTGGTTATCTGGAAACCTCTTATCCAGAAAGCTTCAAATTACAGAAAGGTCATCTTTTATAGACTCCATTATAATCAAATAATTAAATTTGTAAAAAAGTATTTCCTTTTTCTGTGTAATAATAAACCAGTAGCTTGTACTTGATTCCAACTAAGATTATCTAATTAACTAATTAATCCTTACTGGAAGCAAAACCAACCTATAGGGGTTGTTTAATTTTTATATGATTTTCAAGTAGACTTAAGGTATGAAAAGGAAAGATTTAAAATTGGTGTCTAATATCTCCTACACATCATTAACTGATCTGAATTTGTGTATAACGGATCATGTTATGTTAATGTATTTGCTTATTTCTTGTTAAAAAATGAAATAAACTCTTTTTCAAAAATTATTATTATCCATCATTTATAAACTACTTATTTATTCCACAATGCTTTACAGATGTCAAGGACTGGGTAGGGGGCGCTGTAGATCTTGGATAGGAAGGGACGAGTCCTTTAGGCAAGGGCGGATTGTGCCTAGGGAACAGGGAGTTGAGGGCGAAGATCTTGGGGACTGGAGAGCAGGACTGGAGGGCTGGCCTTAAATAGGGCTGAGTCAGCCCTGATTGGCTGACTGCAACCAATCAGGCTGCTGCTGGGCTGGGGCTGTAGAGGCCAGGAAATCTATAGTGAGCATCTCTCCTGGCCTAATAGATAGAGCATCAAGACAGAAACCCAAAGGTCCCCATATCCCAGCAGAGCCTGACAACAGAGCAATCCGTCCCTGCCCCAGTGGTGCTTACAGTCAAAAGTTGAACACACAACTATGTGCTGAAAAAATGGGCATGAACATCCCAGGCAAAAAACATATCAAGTGTTTTTGAATTTTTCCACTTTTATACCAAAAATAAATGTTCCTTTTCCAGGGTTACTTTGACCTACTGAGAGCGTTAATGGTTACAACTTTTAAACACAATCCCACTTTAAAATATAATATAAGTGGCAGCATTTTTTATTTTCATCTTTATGACTTTGCGGCTTACAGGATATGATGTCACTGAAATAAGATTGAGGAGGATGTAGCTTAATTTTATCATTTCGCCAGGTGTAAGCGGATGAAGGTAACGTTCTGTAAAATTCGCACTCACTTTTCGCATGAGTGAAAATATGCCTGGCTAAAAGGCGCGAAGCTACGTTAGCAGCAGTCTCTTTGACAGCAAATAGTTAGCTACGCCTGTTAGTAAATTGGTGATCTCCCTGCAGATGGGATTTCTGGTGAATATTTGACAGCCTATTTGCCTTTTAGTAAATCTGCCCCTAGTTTCTTTTCTTTACATACTATAATCAATTTTTCCATCTATTCAGCCTCTTTGTTCTCACAGAAATAGGGTATGGCCATGAAAAAGGTGAAATGGTTAGAAGCAGAAGGGCCCACTGACACTTGGGTCCACCGGGAGTTTTCCTGGTATCCCGGTGGGCCAGTCCAACACTGTCCTGAAGACCGATCAGTTGTCCACAGTCATTTAAACTTAGAGCTTTGTTACATGATACTGACCCTCTACCACGGCACCCAACCTGATCAGCCCTCCTTTAACCATTATAGAAAAATGCAAAAACAATTACCCCAGAAATGCACTCATTGGAATTACATTGCAGCATTATTTTCTGTTGCTACTAAATGTTGAGGCCAATAATTATCTGACTATTGGGAATTGCTGCAGGGTGTTTATACAGTCATATGAAAAAGTTTGGGTACCCTTCTTAATTCTTTGGGTTTTGTTTATCATTGGCTGAGCTTTCAAAGTAGCAACTTCATTTTAATATAGAACAAATATGGAAACAGTAGTATTTTAGCAGTGGCATAATGTTTATTGGATTGACAGAAAATATGCAATATGCATCATTACAAAATTAGGCAGATGCATAAATGTGGGCACCCCAACAGAGATATTACATCAATACTTATTTGAGCCTCCTTTTGCAAATGTAACAGCCTCTAGACACCTCCTATGGTTGGCTGGATTCTGGATGGCAGTATTTTTGACCATACAAAATCTCTCGAATTCAGTTAAATTTGATGGCTGCCAACATGGATAGCCTGCTTCAAATCATCCCATAGATTTTCCATGATATTCCAGAATACTGTACTTCTCCCTCTGTGTGAATGCCTTTGTAGATTTCCAAGTGTGTTTAGGGTCATTGTCTTGTTGGAATATCCAACCCATGCATAACTTCAACTTTGTGGCTTGAACATCAAGAATTTGTTGATATTGGATTGAATTCATTCGATCCTCAGTCGCTGAACTAGCCACACAGTCCCCCAAATTTGACAGTAGGTAGCAGGTGTTTTTTTTGGAATGCGGTGTTCTTCTTCCGCCATGCAAATCACTTTTTGCTATGACCAAACAACTACATTTCTGTCTCATCAGTCCAAAGCACTTTGTTCCAAAATGACTGAGGCTTGTCTGAATGAGCTTTTGCATACAAGTGACTCTGTTTGTGGCCTGAGTGCAGAAAGGGCTTCTTCCTCATCACCCTGCCATACTTTGTGTAGAACAATGTACAGATACACAATCTGCAGCAAGATGTTCTTGCAGGTCTTTGGAGGTGATCTTTGGGTTGTCTGTAACTATTCTCACAATCCTTCATATATGCCGCTCCTGAATTTTTCTTGGCCTTCCAGACATTGGTCTTACAGAAACTGTGCCTGTGGCCTTCCATTTCCTGATTACATTCCTTACTGTTGAAACTGACAGTTTAAACCTCTGAGATCGCTTTTTGTAGCCTTCCCCTAAACCATGACACTGAACAAACTTTGTTTTCAGATCTTTTAAGAGTTGCTTTAAGGATCCATGCTGTCACTCTTCAGTGGCGAGTCAAACAGAAGCAAAACTTGCAACTGGCGACCTTAAATACATTTTCTCATGATTGGACACACCTGCCTATGAAGTTCAAGGCTTAACTAGCTAATTCAACCAATTTGGTGTTACCAGTAATCAGTATTGAGCAGTTACATGCATTCAAATTAACAAAATTACAAGGGTATCCAAATTTTTGCACAGCCAGTTTTTCACATTTCCTTTTATACAACTGAATACTGTTTCACTAAAAATCTTTGTTTAGAGAACACCCCAGTACTCAGATGTTCCTGGGAAATGAATTACATAATACTGTTATCTTTTTGGTTGACAGTGGAGTAAATTATTATGCAGGCTGAGAGGGGTTCCCAAATTTTTTCATATGACTGTATTATAGAGAATACAGGAAAGTATTTCTGCCTCTAAATAACTAAGACTTTAGGCTTGGGTGCTAATTGGCAGTTTATGGTGACATAATAATTATTGTTATCAGGGAGAAAGAATTTTCAAGGCAAATTATTGTTGCCATTTATGAACTGCTATGCAGTAATGTGTGATTAGTTTTATAACATTTCCAAAACTTGATTTCTAGCTTTAGCAATCAGCCGAGCGAAATAGAAACAAGCAGAGTTTTGCTAAATCTGCCTTTTGCAATTTCTAAAGAGCTCAGTTAAAGGTGGACTACATTGTATGTTAACAAAAACAGTAATACATGAGTTTAAAAAGATGTTGGTTCATCAGTAGTGATGAGGGAATCACATTGAAATCAATAGGCGTTAAAAAATTTTAAGAGCAACATTTTTTCTCACTTTTTTTGTCAAAATGCAGTAAAATCAGTGGGTGGTTTCTTATGGCGACTTTTTTTGTTTTTGCAACAATTTTGTCCTGTCACTTATGTTGCAGTGAATCTTTCCGAGGCAGATTTTAGACGCGATTTCACAAAAAAAATGATGGAGAAGTGTGGAATTTTGGAAATCCATGCCTGCCAAAAAAATTCACTCAATATTTCTACCTATACTTTTTCACAAGTTAAGATTAAACTTATTATTATTTTAGCACAATGGTTGTTATCCAGAATGCTGGGGGCCGGGGGCTTTCTGAATAATGGATCTTTCTGTACTTTGGATCTTCATACCTTACATCTACTAGAAAATGAGGGAGACATTCAATAAACACAATAGACTGGTTTTCCATCTAATAAAGATGATTATATCTCTGTAATATTACAGAGAAAAAGGAAATAATTTTTAAATATTTGGATGATTTGGATAAAATGGAGTCTGTGGAAGATGGCCTTTCTATAATTTGGAACTTTCTGGATAATGGGTGTCCGGATAACGGGTCCCCCACCTGTGTTACTAAATAAACACTCTAGGAGTGTATTCTCTGGTATCTTTAAAGGAGAAGGAAACCTTTTATGAAAAAAGC
>CM044432.1:187597531-187613888 GCA_024363595.1 Xenopus borealis
AGTTCGCGGCAACAATCTTCTTTATTTGGTCTTTTACGGAAGTAGACCAGCGGTTTCGGCGCATGCACAGTTAGAGGAGATTTCCAGGTGGTTAGAGTCCGGAAATCTCCTCCAACTGCGCATGTGGGAAAAGTTACAAAGAAGATGTAAGAAAGAGGATGGCTGCCGTGAACTCACGTGTCAAAAACCTGCAAGAGGGGTAAGTAAAAAATTAGGGGCATTTGCCCGGGGGGAAGGTAAGCTGGGGGGAGGTGGGTCTACACACCGTAGGGGGGAATTTTTTCTTTTTGTAACAGGTTTCCAGGAAGACTCTGAGCCTTTTCCATGTGTATCCTGAACCCCTTGCTAAACTAGCCCCAATTTCTGGGCTCTTTCTGCCTCTTTTTGACTCTCAGTCTGTTTTCCTGGATTATGATTCTTGCTGCCTATTTTGACTTTCAGTCCAGCTTTGACTACAATTCTTCCAGACGTACCTGTATCTTGCCTACAAGTGTTGCAGCCATAATACTTCTGCCACTCCTCTATGTCACCTGTCCTGTCTCACCTACAGGTGCTGTTTCATTGTGGGAGGAACAGGAGCAACACCAATCTAATAATCATCTACAGCTTTAATCCCCAAGCAGTTGCTCACCAACCCCTTGGATCTTGCTCCCAGTGGTCTCAAAGCAGGTGCTTATTTTTGAATTCCAGGCTTGGAGGCAAGGTTTGGTTGCATAAAAACCATGGTTACCGCCAAATAAAGCCTCCTGTAGGCTACCAGTCCACAAAGGGGCTACTAAATAGCTGATTACAGCCCTTATTTGGCATCCCAGGGACTTTTCTCAAGCTCATGTTGCTCCACAACTCCTTTTCCTTTTGCTCACAGGTAAAAAAAAAAAAAAAGGTTGGGGACCTCTAATGTATATTTATCTATCTTTCTCAAGTGAATCCTCGAATCTATAAATACACACAAATATATTTTCTTCCTTAAATAATAATTTTCTAGGTCCATTTTATTAAGCTAATGCCATTGGCATTAGTATGGGTGCCTTGGCACCAAGAGCACCTCTTGAAATATTGATCTCAGTTCTATTTTTCAGTGGAACACCATGTTACCTTGAATACACAAGGATCTGGCAGAAGATTCTGAATGTATCCAAGTATCCCTTTCATAACATTGCCAGGGTGCTCTAGAATTAGCTGGAATGTCTTTACAAGGTGTCAAGACTGTAAGAACTTCACTCCTCTTGGCAGATGAAAAAGAAGAAAATAAAGTTACCACAGGAGTTCTTAAATAGCTATGTAACGCACTTTCTCATGTTCCAATTCCAAGAAAGAGTCATGTCTTTCTTTATGTTTTAGTTACAGACGTTTAGAATAATATCATTTGTGCCAATAGAATTCTCAGTTGTGTTTCTTAAAGTGTGAGCCACTTTGGTTAGTCATGATGTATAGGTCAACTTCATCTTTTTTTTATTTTATTCCTGTCTGTATTTGATAATACCAAGAAGAAGATACAGTATATATTAGCAATGCTTTTGCATGGCAAGCCCTAGCGGTTTCTGTCTTGTGTCATTCTCTTTGCCACTGCACACCTTTTCTCCCTCTATAAGCCTCCTTCTGATCTGATATTCTATGAACAAAAAACACATTAATGGGTATAATGCCCTAACATGGAAGAGATGGAGGATATAACCTGTTGGCAAGTGACTAATCAACAGCCCCAGTCAAAGTCCAGAGTACCTCACTCATTTCAAATGCCATCATTAAAATTAACAATGACTTTATAGTTTCAAATTAGGACTAACGTTGTGTCCTCATGTAAATGCTGTTCACAATACCAGGGCAAAAAATTTGAAGCACTGTTTTTTACAAAGTGCACACAAAATGATGACTGGCAAGAAAAGGAACATTGCTTAGGACCAAAGTTGTATTAAAGGTGGTTTCAATGCAAAGTTCTTGCTATTTTAGGAATGCTACAGAAACTCTTCTGGAGAAAAATGAATAACTTACCTGCTCTAACAAGGCGTCCATCAAGTTCAGCCCCTCCAAATGAAAACCCAGAATCCATAAACAAACCCTTCCATATAAATTATATATACCCATATCTATAATAACTATAGGGTTTAGTATCACAATAGCCTTTGATATTATGTCTGTCCAAGAAATCATCCAAACCACTCTTAAAAGCATTTTGTTGTTAAAGAACAGGGTCAGACTGGGCCTGTGGGACACTGGAAAAAAACCTGGAGGTCCCCGTGGCGCCTGCTGACCCAGGCTCGCTCCCCCCGCTGCTACATGAAGCCTCTGGCCCTCCCCAACATCTCATTTATGTCTGCAAGGATGAAGTGTGGTATGCGCTTTTCAACTGAGCAATGCCGTAACTAGGGGAAGCCGAAGAGTCACATGCCTAGGGCCCACGAAGTGGGGGTGCCCCCACAGGAACACTTCTACATTCTCTGCTCCCCTCCTCTTCCAGCACATTGTCACACTGAAGAGCTTTAACTCTGTTTGGCCACTGGGTGGGGGAACCCCCAGGCGGCAACCCTGGTGGACCCCGGACATCCTAGTATATCTATAGAATGAACAATGGAGAAAGAAGAATAGTGACACTATAATTTTGTGAATATGAATATGTATTCTTGAACTCTTTCACCACAAGTCTGGTGTACCTACTGACACACCATACTGTGGGAATACTGAACCAACCACCACATTCAAGGTGGCAGCAGTTCTAGGGTCTTCTAGTATCAATGTTATTGATATTTGCAACATTTTCACCCATTTTAGTGTGACCACATTAGAATTTGTGGTTGTAGATGACCTCTTCATCTCTTGCATCTATCTTTATGTGATATACAATACATAGATGGAATAAATATTCAATTGTGTTTTTCCCCCTTCATTTACACTCTTATTCAAACTACGAAACTTGAACCAAAAAACATGAGCGCTTGTCAGGAACAATCCTGTATTGTTAGCAGGTATGGATCATTAAGGGAGTTCATGAAGCTTGAATTAAGAATGGGAATTCAACAACAGTCAGACAAGATTATGAATTGTTGCTCCTTAGACTGTCAAAATATCGGGAACAAAGGCAACTGATATTTATATTTATGTCATCCGTCATAAACAAAAAATAATGTCTTGAAACAACAGTGCTATGATCAGTCATTAGCTTCTGTAAATGTTAAATATTGATTGTTCATGTGTTTTATTACTCAGTGTTCTAAATTCAAATAAGTTTTGTCTGTTGCAGTAAGTGGATGATTTTGCTTATGACACAAAAGTTTCAGGGGATGACCAAGTGAATGAGAAACATTGGCAAGTTCCTTGTTTAAATGATTAACTCAGTCCAAATGGATTTGAGTGGAGCAGTATATTTTTCATAACATTTAGTAGTTTAAAAGTATTTCCAGGTTTTACTTTGTAAACAATAGTGAACTTAAGTACTAAAATCTACACTGATATTCCACAAAATCAGAAAAGCTTATGTCTTGCTGACCCCCTTTTGGGTGCTATTTTGACATATAGGTGCTAGTTGACGTTTGTGTGGCACATATCAGTATATTCCCCTTGTAAGCAAGGAACATTGTTGCAAAGCAAAACCTTTTTGGTTCAATAGCAGTTTTGGTATTGAGGTGAAGAAAAGACGTGCTTTTAAGGCTTTCACGTTAGCTTGGACAGCTGAATCATTTATAAGCCACAAGGAGGACAAGAGATCATGCAGAAAAGCTATCCGGCAAGCTAAAATCAATATGGAAAAGGATATTGAAGTAAGCAGTAAAAAGAATCCAAAATTATTTTTTAAATATGTTAAAACTAAAAAAATAAAGCAGGAAGGGGTGGGGCTTTTAATATCAGAGGTGGGTCAGCTGGTTCATGAGAACAAGCAAAAAGCTCAGATTCTGAATGCATATTTTTCATCTGTCTACACAAATGAGGAACCAGCTAATGAAGGTTTCCTTATTAATAGTCCCAATTCTAGTAATACATCTAATGATGCATGGTTCACACATGAAGAAATTCAAAACAGACTAGAACATGTTAAGATAAACAAAGGTCTGGGGCCAGATGGTATTCATCCCAGGGTACTTAGCGAGCTTAGCTCTGTGATTACTAAACCTCTTTACTTAATTTTTTTAGGATTCGTTGAAGTCTGGCATGGTGCCAAGAAACTTGCAAATTGCTAATGTGGTACCACTATTCAAAAAGGGATCCTGTTCTAACATTGGTGGTAGGAAAGATTTCTGAAGGCTTATTAAAGGATAAGATACTTGACTTCATAGCAAATAACAATACTCTGAGCTTGTGCCAGCATGGTTTTATGCGAAAAAGATCTTGCCAGACTAACTTAATTTCTTTTTATGAGAAGGTAAGCAGGGACCTTGATTCTGGGATGGCAGTGGATGTGATTTACTTAGGCTTTGCTAAAGCATTTGATACAGTGCCACACAAAAGGTTACTTGTTAAATTAAGGAATGTTGGCCTGGAACATAGTATTTGTATATGGATAGAGAACTGGCTAAAAGATAGACTACAAAGAGTGGTGGTAAATGGAACATTTTCTAATTGGACCAGTGTTGTTAGTGGGATACCATAGGGCTCTGTACTGGGTCCCTTCCTTTTCAACTTGTTTAATAATGATCTGGAGGTGGGTATTGAAAGTACTGTTTCTATTTTTGCAGATGATACTAAATTGTACAGAACTATAGGTTCCATGCGGGATGCTGACACTTTGCAGAGTAATTTGTCTAAGTTGGGAAACTGGGCAGCAAACTGGAAAATAAAGTTCAATGTTGATAAATGCAAGGTTATGCAAAAATAACCTAAATACAAGTTATACACTAAATGGCGTGTGTTGGGAGTTTCCTTAAATGAGAAGGATCTTGGGGTTTTTATAGACATCAAGTTGTCTAATTCTGGGCAGTGTCATTCAGTAGCTACTAAAGCAAATAAAGTTCTGTCCTGCATAAAAAAGGGCATAAACTAAATGGATGAAAACGCAATTATGCCTCTTTATAGATCCCTAGTAAAGCCTCATCTGGAGTATGCAGTGCAGTTTTGGACTCCAGTCCTTAGGAAGGATATAAATGAGCTAGAGAGAGTACAGAGACATGCAACTAAGCTGGTTAGAGGGATGGAAGACTTAAATTATGAAGGTAGACTGTCCAGGTTGGGGTTGTTTTCTCTAGAAAAAAGGCGCTTGCAAGGGGACATGATTGCACTTTATAAGCACATTAGATGACATTATAGAGAAATTGCAGGGGACCTTTTTACCCATAAAGAGGATCACAGCACCGGAGGCCACCCCTTCAGACTAGAATCAGCGTAGGTGGTTCTTCACAGTGAGGACAGTGAGGTTGTGGAATGCACTGCCGGGTGATGTTGTGATGGCTAATTCTGTTGATGTTTTTTCGAGGGGCTTGGATGATTTCTTGGACAGACATAATATCAAAGGCTATTGTGATACTAAACTCTACAGTTAGTATAGATAAAGGCATATATCATTTATGGGAAAGTATGGTGGGGTGTGTATGGATTCTGGGTGTTCATTTGGAGGGGCTGAACTTGATGGATTTTGTATTTTTTCAACCCAATTTAACTATGTAACTATGTGAGCTTGCTCTATGGCTGAGTAGTCTCATGCACATGTGCTGCCATCACAGAGATGCCAGCAGGCTGTTCGTATTTGCCAGATGAACACGATAAGTTTCTCCTATACATTCATGTGTACACAACGTGGTTATTTGGTGCACATGGAGATGTCACTTTGTTGCAAATTTTTTTTATTTAAACCCATTTCTGCAGTGAATTAGTGCCCGTTGTAGGTCTATGTCTCGAAGTTTTTGACTGTATTTTGACTGTGAGTGAACTCTGCCTGGACAAGACTTTTGCCTGTTATCTGACTCTGCTTGAACTCTGATTGGAGTGACCTTTGTCTTTATTTTGACTATGAGTAAACTCTGCCTGGACTGACCTTTGCCTGTATTTTGACCATGAGTGAACTCTGCCTGTACTAACTTTTGCCTGTATTTTGACCCTGCTTGAACTGAATTTTTCCTGCATTTGGACCGTAAGTGAACTCTGCCTGGACTGATCTTTGCCTGTATTTACCTGTTATCTGACCCTGCTTGAACTCTGCCTGTATTTTGACCTTTAGTGTAGTCTGCATAGACTGACCTTTGCCTGTATTTTGACCATGAGTGAACTTTGCCTGGACTAACTTTTGCCTGTATTTTGACCCTGCTTGAACTCTGTCTGAACTGACCTTTTCCTGTATTTGGACCGTAAGTGAACTCTGTCTCGACTGACACTGCCTGTAACTTGACCTCACTTTTTCCTCCTGATTCCTATTGACCATGAATTGGCCCCTTTGCATGCCCAGAACTCTTTTTTTGTTGCTCTCACACTGGTCCAGTGAATACAAACAAGGCAAAGAGTAATTTATATAATACACCAGTCCCTGGGACTGCAGGTACCTGGTTCTAGACCAGGAAGTTCCTGACACATGCTCACTTCTTGGACAGTGAACTCCCTCACAGCACCTGCCCTTTACCACATGTGATGACTCTATTCCAGAATCATTACTGGGGTTTCCAATATCAGTGAAAACCGCCTATTATATAAATCACTTTTATATAAAAACTTTTTCATACAATACATGACCAAAAGCATCTAATTTTCAAACCAATGGTATTAATGTGAAGTTGGACCTCTACTTTTTTGGGAAGGCTTTTCATTAGATGTTGGAGCATTGCTGATGGGATTTTCTTCCAGCCCTAAGAAGTTTGGATGCTAATAGAGTTGCCATCCACTCTACAGGTGTTCAGATGGGTTGAGGTGCATTGAAGTCCATCCGCTCCCATCTCTGCAAGTAAATTGCATGATCCTTACTTTGTGCACAAGGTTATTATCCTGACAGTATAGTCAGGAAAACTATACCCCCGGAACAATGTAGGTCTCTATAAAAAGATATTGCATAAAAAAACTCATATGTAAAACCCTGCTTCATGTAAATAAACCATTTTCATAATAATATACTTTTTCAGTAGCATGTGCCTTTGGGTAATCATAAATAAGGACAGCCTCCTGGGATCTTATGATTCATCGGTGCACACAAACATACCAAACAAACTATAAAATTAGGTCAAATGAGCCAATTAACAGACAGATTTCTATCTTTTGCTTCCACATTTCTTCCTGTTACAGTTTAAATATTTCTGGTCAGCTGATCTCTGAGGCAGCACACAGACCATCACGAAATGGGGGTTCAAGGCAAGAGATGTTAAATTACAATATTTACTTAGATATATATTCCAGTTTGATAAGATTCTTTAATATGCCACTTAATTTGATATAAACTATATGTTGCTTATGTATTCATTTTGGGGGTATAGTTTTCCTTTAATTTTATATTATCAATAAAATGTTGGCCATATAATTAATTCACAACTTTTTTGTTTAATTGCCTTCTAAGAAAAGCAGGTTAAATGTACATTACTTGAATATAGAATGACCACCTTTAATGACAACTCACCTTATGTGTTGCCAGAATCGCAACTTCATGAACTACTTCCCGTAAAAGGATGTTAATATCACACAAAGGCACTGTCCAGTGGGGCTGATCATTAGGGCAACCACCTGTCATTATGAAAAATCCAGGCTTTTGGTATCATTTTTCTCAATTAATAAGTCTCTTAGTGATTGTTTGATTCTGTGTCATGTTGTGAATGCAACATGTTCAACAGCCTGCATGCTGGGAAATTCTCCTCTACTGTGTGCTAGGTGAGTATCATTTGTCATTAAAGGTTCCCTACCATTCTCACATTAAACCATAACAGTTGGGAAGAAGGTGAATCTCACAAAGAATAGTTATCTCTTTTTAGAAATTATGTTCAATTGAGATGCTCAAATGCTTCAAATCATTAAATGCACATACACACTGTATTTGCAGTTTTTAAATATGTGGGAAACTTTAGATTAGAAACTAGTTCAGTATCTAGTTCTACATAAATATATTTACTTGTATTACACAGATTTAGCTATAATTTACTCAACTTTTTCTCACATTAGCAAAACAAAAATTTGACCGCATCCCACCACATCCCCTTAATTTACACAAAATCATGCAACAATTCATATTGAGCGGGTTTTTTTTTTCCTTTAATGATTGAATTGTGCAACTTTTCGAATTAGCTCGCATTTCACGAGTTTTGGAGCAAAAACAAGCATCACACACTGCAAAACATCTTCAGATGGTTAAAGGGACCATCTGCCATTGCCTTTTACATGAATGTGACAGGATTTAGCTGGAGTATATGAGATTTGGATTTTTTGCTGCTTTGGGACTAGGGATGCACCGAATTCAGAATTCGGTTCGGGATTCGGCCAGGATTCGGCCTTTTTCAGCAGGATTCGGATTCGGCCGAATCCTTCTGCCTGGCCGGACCGAATCCGAATCCTAATTTGCATATGCAAATTAGGGCCAGGGAGCTAAATCACGTGACTTTTTGGCACAAAACAAGGAAGTAAAAAATGTTTTCCCCTTCCCACCCATAATTTGCAAATGCAAATTAGGGTTCGGATTCGGTTCGGTATTTGGCCAAATCTTTCGGGAAGGATTCGGGGGTTCGGCCGAATCCAAAATAGTGGATTCGGTGCATCCCTATTTGGGACATAATACATTTCTGAAAATTTAAGTTTTTTTGTAAACATTTAAGTAAAAAAAACTCAACCAGAAACTTGACCTTCAATAAATTAACCAACAAATATTTGAATTCTCAAGGTTTTCAGATTTTGAAAAGAACCCAAATTAGGTTGAATGTAGTTTTTTTCTCAAGCCAGCAAATTTAAAAACAAGGATCAGAAGAAATGGATTTCACTGAAATTATACTTGAATGTCATCTTGAATATGTCTCCAAAATCTTGAATATATTTTGAATTTGATTTTTATAGAAGCTCAACAACTTTTAGTTGACAAATGTTTTTGCGTTGTTTTGATGAAATCCATTTTATTAAATCTCAAATGTTTGAGTCTGAAAAATGTGAATTAAAAAATAATTGCAAATGTAAAAAATAAATAAATTTTAACTCTGAATATTAATAAATCTGTCTTTTCAATATTGAACTAATTAAAACACTCAACACAATCTTTCTTGTATTTGTAATTGTGGTGGTAACTGCACAGTAGGGTGGGAAAAGGTGCCCCTGTTTGGTAACAACAGAACTGAGCCTCTGGTTATTTCAGGAAAATATAATACTTGATAAATATGACGCTTCATAGGATTTTGCTTCTCAATTATGTAAAGTACACAAATAATACCCAGATGGTTTGTGGAAAAACTGGAGGCCTATTTATAAACATTTGTGAATTTTTAATTTCAATAATAATATATATATTTTTTTAAATTGGAATAAATTAATTTAAATTCTAAGATTCAAATATATGATTTTTATGAAAAAAACAAAATCTTGATTGAATAAACCCTGCGGAAAAAAGCAAATGCATCAGATTTGTGGAATAACAAACATTTTTAATAAGTGGACATACTCTTAAAAAAAAAGTATACTTATAATAAAAACTCGAAAGATTGGAATTGAAAACAAATCACTGAAATTTTGCCCTTAATAAATTCTGAGCTTTGGAAACTTAAATTTGAATTTGTGAGTGCAAAAAATTTAAATACTGGTAAAAATTCAAATTTGAACATTGCTAATTTTCGCCTTTTAGGCAGCAGAGCTGCATTTCTAATGCAGAGCTCTCTCACATACAATAGAGCTCTCTGCTCCTCATGTTTTTAAGCTCTCTTTTCTCTCCTTGTAGAAATTCCTTTTCCAAGCCTTGAATGGGAGCAGCACACTGATAACATTAGTGGGCCAGCAGTAACCAGCCATCATCTTGGCGAAGGCATCAGATCCCTACACACTATTAACTGAGAACTTCCACATAAACCTACAGCATACAACTTGCACTTGCTCTAATGCACAGCATACACTCTAAACAAATGTAAAGGACAGGGTGTGTAGACCCCTAATAAATCATATGCTAACACCACTTTTGTGCTATTGGTACACTCCAGAAATGACACCATCGGCATGCATATTGACCACAAATTGCTTGTGTTTTACCAAGGTTTTGCTCAAAGCAAATAGGGATAGCATTAGTGTAAATGTGAGATCTACACAAACCAGAAAATAAGAACACTGTTACAGTTAGGTGCCACTTCCGTTGTATCCTACAGACATTCACCTCTTTGTAGGAATCCTTTTGAACTCTCCTGTTGGTGTTGGAGTCCCCCTAGGGACTAAGGAATTGCCTTTAAAGGAGAAATGAACCCTAAAAATGAATAGGACTAAAAATGCCATGTTTTATATGATGAATATATTGCACCAGCCTAATGTTCCAGCTTGTCAATAGCAGCAATGATCCAGGACTTTAAAACTGTCACAGGGGGTCACCATCTTGGAAAGTGTCTGTGACACTCACATGCTCAGTGGGCTCTGAGCAGCTGTTGAGAAGCTACGCTTAGGGGTCGTCCTTAATTACCCAGCAGCAGCAGAAAATTTGCTTCCCTGGTAATATAAGCTGATGCTACACGTTTGCTGATTATTAAATTCTGATGCAGCTAATTGCACTGGTTTCTAATTATCTGTATTAATGACTAATCATACGCCTTATATTGTGACTATATTTCTATGACACTATCAGGTGTACTGTATATTGTGAGTGGGTCCCTAAGCTCAGTAAGTGACAGCAGCACAGATCATGAGAATCAGTGAATCAGTGAATCAGAAAAGAAGATGGGGAGCTACTGGGGCATCTACTGGGGAGACACAGATCTTTACTGCTAAAGGGCTGTGGTTGCCTTGGGCTGGTACACAAGCACAAAACATCATGTACAACATTACTAGCTACTTCTGTAGTTTAGCTTTCCTTGTCCTTTAAGCTACAGTATGCCCCTGTTGGTCCAGGAATGTAATGACCTGTTCCTGTCCATGTTTGAATAACTGGTGGGAGTACATGACTCTTCTTTTTTGGACTCCACCTGTGCTTCAAGATCTATGCTGCTGGACAGCCTGGATAATAAGGCCCAGTTAAAAAAGAGTGGTTTAAGGGAACCAAGAACTTGCAAAACTTGTCCCCCAACTTGGTAAAAGTTAGGGAACACGATGAGTAGACACGTTCTATTGACTATATATTTCCAGCTTAATCATGCACCTGAGAAATTCCAATACATGCAGGACTGGAAAAGGGACATGGCTACAACATTTTCCCAGGAAACATGGCTCAAAAGCTACCAGAGAGTATTCAAAGAGAGCTATAATTTGTCAATAATGTAAACCTCACTCAAGCTTTTCCACAGAGCACACTATGTTCCAGAACGACTTTACCGTATATACCCAATGCCATCAGAAACTTTAGAAACTGTCTAACTAGGGGAACAGTATGACACACATGGTGGAGATGTCCTATAGCGCAAAACTTATTTAACAAGGTATCCAAGGTCCTGCCCAAACTTTTTTATACCCTTATTGAGTCTAGTCGGGAAGTTGTGCTTCTTGGACAAAAACTTGAATAAGCAAGCCCAACATCTAACACAACATATTTGTATGGCAACGAGGATTCACATTGCAGCACAGTGGAAATCAACTTGCCTTTCCTTCACTAAAGTTTTGGAAAAGGTTGAGTTCATACACGCTACTGAGCATCTGAAATACCAAATAGATGGAGAAATACATAGAGATATGGGATACATGGATCCTAAATAGAGAAGTCATTACATCTTTGTCAAATGAGATGGGCAATGGGCAGAGTTTATACCATTGGAAAGCATTTGCGGGAGGTCCGTTGACTTTTATACAGCAATTTGGTTAAAGGTACAAAAAGTGAATAAACAGTAGAATTAATCATGTGCACAGTAGAACAATTTACATGTTTGCATTCTTAATTTAAAATAAATTTCCCTTTTCTCTTTCCTTTCTTTTTCTTTTCCTTCTTTGTTCTTATCCTTTTTCTTTTGAAATCAGTGATATGCAACAAGCATTCATGTAATATATACTGAAATGTCACAGTCAACAAACAAAAGAAAAGGTGAAAGACGATTGAAATAAAATAAAAGTTGACAAAAAAGTTGGGGAACACCGTAAACACGTAAGACTGACAGGCAGGCTAGAAAGAGCACAGTTTGGATCAAACTAATATTAGTAGATTCTCCAAGAAGATACTCTGCATGAAACTGAAGGGGCACACAGCTGGAAAGGGACTAGAATCTACTCGCTAAGGCTTCCACTAGATGTGATCCAAACCACTAAAAGGTATCTCCACAAGATAAGCGAAAGCCATTGAGTCCCTTCACAAGATCTGCCAATATATTTGTGTTCTGACGGTGATTTTCACTGCAAGTTGGTCTACTTCACTTGCTATTGTGCAAGTACCAGCTCTGTTAGTCAAATAAACTTGTATTTAATGGTTCAGAACCACTGAAGCCCAGAAGACCTCCATATTCAATGCGACTGATGCAGTACAACAACACTACAGCCTTCATGAGGGTCCAACTGAAGCGGGGGGCCATAGTGGAGCCATGCTCTGCTCTACTTTTTAAGTTCAGTATTTGGGCCAAGAAAGGAATACATTAAACTACAATGATCATGTCACATGAAGATATAGTTGTTACAACTCTTAACTTTATTTAGCCAGTCAACAGGAAGCGATGAGGCAATGTATGACACTTGGCCAAAGCTTAGTAATCATCTGAGTACTAAAGTGTTCCACTAGCTAGAATATTCCTGCTAATCACCAGTTCAGGAATAAAACTGGCTCTCAATAGTTTATTTCTGAATTATCTGCCCCCCCCCCCACCATTTAATTTTATCGAATGCTCCTAATAACTCATGACCAAGAATTCCTTTAATGCAATTCTAGCTGCAGGTTTTAGCATGGTGTGCCAATTAGTATAATTATTTCTCCAAAGCTCTTTGATAAAGGCACTTTATATATTTCACATAAATATTTAAATAAAATGAACCTCCAATTACCACAAAATGGCTAGCGAGCAGCTATCGCTTGCATATCAGAGCGGTTACAGGGTTAAAGGGGAAGAGAAATAAACTGCTGCGGTGTGTCTTTCCTTAAGTATATTTACGCTGGGACAATGATACATAATTCATAGAAAAGGAGGAAGCGAGAGACAAAACTGCAAGGAATTATTGATTGGCTTGCATAGACGATTAAATAAAAATAAGCACTTTATGGGCACGTGGAAGGTGGAAGTGGGGAAATACCTTAGAGCTTACAGCATACAGTACAATTTGCAGGCTTTTATAGTAGCTTGATTTGCCTGTGAGCTGACACTTGCTGCTACCATTTAATGTCATCAGAACATCATGGCACATTATGCTTCCGATGTGTGTATGCTGATTGCAGAAAGCTTGCATAACTTCATGGAGATGCCTAAAAGGTTTTAGAACAGCCCAACATACAATATAAATGATTATTCCTCTATTCTGTCGCAATATTGTAAACAGGATTCTTAAAGGACCCAAAGCCCGTTAAGAGCAAAGTTCATCTCTGTTAGCAACAATGGCAATTGGTACCCAATCATAGTTTCTTGCTTAAAACTGCTCTCCCTCCCTGTAATTAATATAATTAATATTTATCTATATATTAATTATATTATTATATTATTATTAACATTAATATAATACAGGTGTGACATCCATTATCCCAAAGCCGTTATCCAGCAACCTCTGAGTTGCAAGAAGGCCAACTCACCTAGACTCCATTATAATTAAATACAGGTATGGGATCTGTTAACCTGTAACCTGTTATTCAGAAAGCTCCAAATGATGGAAAGTTGTTTCCCATAGATATCCAATTCCCATTATATCCAAATAATCTGAATTTTTAATTTTTAGTTTTCCAGTTTCTCTGTAATAATAAAACAGTAGCTTGTACTTGATCCCAACTGAGATATAATTAATCCTTATTGGAGGCAAAACTTGACTGTCGGGTTTATTTAATGTTTGCATAGAGCATCTATTTTGTGGTACATAATTTATTTTCTGACAACATATTTATTTTAGTGGTCACATGATTCGTTATTTTTGTATTCACAGAATTCATTTTGTGCAGAAAAACAAATCTCTGTGCGACTACAAGATGTTTTCATGTTTGTGGAGTTTGTTTTACACTTATAAAATACAGTCAAATGATTACTACAGGTACAAAATATGTTGGCGCTATAGAAATACATGTAAATAAATAATAATACAGATATGGGATCTGTTATCCGGAAACACATTATGCAGAAAGGCCATCTCCCATAGACTCAATTTTATCCAAATAATCAAAATTTTTAGAAACGATTTCCCTTTTATCTGTAATAATAATAATAATATATACTGATTTAATAATTACACTATTAAATCAGTAGACCTGTCAAAGCACCTCAAAGCACATGCGCCTGATGATGATGTCACAGACTGGCCAGCGTACAATGCGTCCTTCACGTCTTTGCCAGGGTAAGTTCAAATAGTGCTAATGACTGATGACGACCTATTGCAGTCTTCTCTTCTCCTGCTAAGTAACCCTTTCTCTACAATATACTGGGGCATGCATTCAGTTATTTAAACACTCATCACTAGAGAAAGCCCTCGAATGCTCCCTGGTAGCTAAAGATTCATTCATAAATGAAATGAATACATGTCATTAATTGACTAGTTCTGCTCAATAGGAAAGTTGGAGAGCCCCCCCCCACAAAACCTCATTCACTGTGTTACAGACCTTAGCATTTGTTTTGGGTGAAAATAACAGAGCTCCTTAGTTGTACAGATTCACATATTGTGGCATATCATCATGTAACTAACTTGGACATTACTGGCTACACTAAAGCCTCCAATTGTGACCCCAGCTGCATCAGCAGGTGTACTGACTTTGGTCTAGCTAAGCTAAAATAAAAAAAGTCATTATAAATATGTATAAAAGTTCTTTGTGTCAGTGTTACTAGGGTGGGGATCAGCAGACAAAAAGTTGCTAGTTTTTTTAACCTCTTAGGGGGTAATACACCTTTACGTTAACTTTTACTATTTTATAGAATGGACAATTCTGTTATGCTTTTGTATTTATAACTATTTTAATTTAATTTTAATTTTGATATTTGTGGGCGCAGTTTTTTCCCAGGTTGGGCCTTTGAGATTAGATTTTCTGGTGGGCCCCAGGCACCCCAGTCTGACACTGTTTGTAGCTCCTCATCAGCAAGTATACAATATACTGCAGCCTTTGGGGCAGCTTGAAAAATGAATTTGCAAGCAAAAAATCATCTTGAATCTGAATAAATGTGCCCCTTAGTATCCATGAGCAATTCTGTAATCCAGGTTTACAAACAGCACAGAGTGAAAGCAGGTCTTTTAGCAGTGTACAAAATCTTATCAGATTACAATACCAGGAAAAGTGAAGAATAAACATGCTTGCCTTTGGCCTTGGACATCCACGAAGGCTATCTGATTTTTCTGAACTCTAGCTCCACAGCTTACGTGGAATATTGGGCAATAAAAAAAAAGTTTAGACAGTTTAGCAGAATTGCAAAATCAGCACATTTCTGTAGCCCTTTTCTATGTAAAATTGTGTCACATAAATCACTAAGAGTAGAAGAGCCGTGCCCATGAAGTTAGTTACTGCCATTAAATTACTGTACATGCATTACTTCAAGAAGGTAATTTCATCGATTTCAATAACCTATTCTGCTATTTCCAGCATTGCTATAGAGTTGTACAGTGTCAACTGTTGATATAAAAAAGAACCTTGAATGTGTGCAGTTTTAATTACTATACTTTTATTAAACCAGACATTCTGGGAACTAGGCAGCTGTCCCAAGCTGCCACCCACCCTTAGTACTTACTAGGGGTGCACCGAATCCACTGTTTGGGATTTGACCGAATACAAATCATAATTTGCATGTGCATATTAGGGAGTGGAAAAAGAAAAAGCGGGAACATTTGATAAAAAGTCAAAAGATTTCCCTCCCCATCCCTAATTTACATATTCAAATTTGGATTCAGTTCGACCAGCAGGAGGATTCGGCCAAATCCTGCTGAAAAAGGCTGAATCCTGTATTTGGTGCATTCCTAGTACTTACCAATCTTTAAAGTGGGCCAAGGAAAGGGCACCTTGCTAGTACAGAGTATGCAATTGCTAGTTGTTGCCTCATCTGTATGTGTGCTGACCCCCTGCCCCCCCAAAAAAATGAATAATTTGGTCAGTCACCGTTTTAAATAAAATAAAAGCACATTACCTATAGTTACATAGTTAAATTGGGTGGAAAAAAGAAAAAGTCCATCAAGTTCAACCCCTCCAAATTAAAACCCAGCATCCATACAC
>CM044432.1:187619333-187649695 GCA_024363595.1 Xenopus borealis
TTTGTGGTTCTTTTTTTTTTTTTTAGAAATAAACTAATTTGAAAATTGATAAAAAGACCTCAGAACACCAATTTTAATCTGTAGCTCCCTAGAGATGCCAAATTACAAATTTACAAATAACTAATGACAAATACTGAAATCACTAGTTGTGAAAATGCAGCATAAATAAAGCACAAGGTATGGTAAGTGCATATTCAGATAACAATAACAATAACCACAATCAAGGGAGGGGGATTAAATGCAAATGGTGAACAAGGGCAGCAGGGTATAGATTTATTTTATTTTACCCCTCCCCTGCTTTAGGAGGCCAATCCTCCAGGGAAATCTGTGTGATTTGTAGTCAGACCCAGAGCATGCCCTCACCATGTCCTCTTATGACCTGACCATTCTGTGCCAAACCCTGACCACACCCTGACCATGTTCCTGCTGGGGTGTACTGTACAAATAGATAAGAGAGAGTATAAAGATAAAGGAAACTAATACAATTTTAATTATTACTTATTAATAAGTAAACTAAATATCCTTCATTAGGCAAAAGTGGAAAAAAGTAACGTTTAAAAATCCAAAATATCGGTAGAAAATCCTGCCCCCCCCATCTAAGGGTAGTGTGTTTGGACAAAAGTGTTGACCTAACTCTATATAACAGTAAAAATATAAATCTATTTTTTCGGACAATTAACATCTGTAATTTGTCCATAGATCAAATAAGTGAGGACAAGGATTGAGTGAAATAGTGAGATTCCCAATGCAATATTCAGAAACAAACACGACTTGTAGAATTAAATAAATGGCTGTACTGTTTAATTTAATTGATATGTAGAAAATGGGAAATTAATCATGAGTGTATAATATTTTAATCTCAGGTTTCTGGCAATCTTTTCAAGTCACTTAACCTTTCCTTTTACCCTTATGAACTCATCAGATTCCTTAAATTCATTTAATAGTACTGTAATCAACTACTGCCCAGTAATTCCGCTCCATGCCACATTATCACTGGTATTTGAGCATCTTCAAAAGATGTGCAGACTGTGGATGAAGATTTAAAGAGATAATCCCTTGTTTCCCCTATAAGTATCACTAGAACAGATGACAATCATTTTCCATTTCACAACCCTATGATATTTTATGCGTTTTATACACCTGTACTCTTATTGGGAAATGTCGTAACACATGAAAATGTTGCCAATATCTACTACTATTACAACCAATAAAGCCACAACCGAGACTTAGGGGATACTGGCTAGAATTGGGGTCAAGGAGGAGGATAAATCAGGCAGGCAAGTGTTTTGGCTTGCAAAATGAAGTTCTATTGCAGCAACACAAAACCATAAAGTAAGGCACCAGCACAGGTGGGGTTAACTGGAGGTAGGCACTTGTTGGCAAAGTGAAAGTACTGGCATAAGTAAGGTTAATAAACAGAGAAGCAGGCTTACTGGCAAGGCACATAAAGTCCCAAGTTCAGAATATCAGGATCAGGAGCAATTGAAACAGGAAAAACTACCATGTCCAGAGTGGGACCAGTGGGAAGGTAGACCTACAGTACCAAAATGGCAAACTTCCGATGCGGTCATTGATTTTATGTATTCTAATTGTTTGTGAACCAAGAACTCTGACATCACATCCTGGATCAGTGATTTCCGCATCAAGCACCAGACCACCACTATCACCACAATAGCAACCAGCCATAGCAACCAACAAGATGTTCATTTCCAAATAGGTGTCCAGTATAAGGTACATGGTAACCACATTTCCAGATATTTATTAACTGAGTCATCTGATAAAGTTATAAGGTTCAACAACTTCTATATGGCATTTATCTGTTCCAAGATACAACAGATGTTGATATTGTTTTGTAGCCAATGCTTAGCTCTGTTGATTCTTGCCACAGCCAGTACTTGGGTTAGAGGCTTGTCTTGGGATTTACATTGATTCGTAATGGGAAGAGCAAGGAGGTATAAGAGTATGTCCATTTGTATTGGATTGCAGGAATGACGGTAGAAGAACTGGTATGGACTTGACCTTCACCCAACTGAACATCTGAATTAGGCAAAGGTCATCTATTGACTCCATTTTAATCAAATAGAAAATTTTAAAATAATTTTGAAACAGTGCTTTGTAATTGATCACAAATAAAATATAATTAATCCCAACTGGGATTATTTAATATGCAAATTATATTTTAATTCATTAATTTTAATTTAAGGTATGGATATCAAAATTGTGGAAAGAGCCCTTATCCACAGGTCCTGAAAATTCTGGATAACATCTCACATACCTGTACATCTAATTTATTTAGGTGTTGTCTTTAGCATCTACAGTCAGATAGAGGAGAATATTCCACCATACCTTAATCCTCTTTCTGAAACCAGAAAAAAAACCACAAATAAATTCAGGGCCCCTTTTGATTTCTCTGTGTTTCTGAATGCTGATAGAAAATAATGTGTTTGTTAATTGGAACGCATATGTAGGAAAAAGTTGATAAAGATTTACACAATCCTTTGGCGGCCCTTTTATACCTTCCTGTAGTGCCAAATTGGACCTCATCCTGTTCATTAGTTTTACATAAAAGCTTAGCAATTTTTCCCGTACTAATTGTTTGTTTCCTTTGCATTTTTGATTGAATATAAAATCTAAGCCGTTCGTCTCAGAGAAGAAATTGAAAAGCTAAGCCATTTGGAACCTTGTTTGGAAGTTATTCTAAAGATCTGGCAAAGTGTTCTCTTCTCCCAGTGGGATTTGTTGCAATCAGCAGTATTGGCTGCTAGTGGGAACCAGCTTACTCCCTCTCTGATATTTAATACCAAATAATAGTAATGGCACAACTGCTACTTTTAGATAAGGATAAGATTTATCACGCGCTGCTTGGCACAGGGTGATGCCGGCCTCCTTCTGCAGCATGTATTGAGCATTGCATTGCAGAGTGGATTTGACTTCTTCAAGTAAATGGCACATGGATTATGGCACAGTACATGGAGTAGGAACATCCTACACTAGAACATTTTGTACACAAAATCTGTGTTTTTATGAAAATATATGAATACAATGTGTTTCTAGTGCACGGGCATGATCTTGATATAATTACATATGTTATCGGTGAATCACACAAGTGTGATAGGTCACATTCCGCCTGGACCATTAATGATTAGATTCTATGACAGTATCAAGACCTTGATCAAACTATAAGCTTGGAGTTCAAGAAATGGAAGTGGTGACGTGTAATGGATAAAAAATATTACAGCCCTGACTAAAGCTTTGAGGGTTTGAGTGTCAGTATGTCACTTGGCAATAACAGAGATGTTAACTGTGATGGGTCTTTAGATCTGTAGCATGCAGCAGGCTGAAAAAGGTATCCTTAGTAAATGTTTATTTTTTTAAATTTGCAAATGGCATGAAAATACCATGGAAGAGTACACTGAAAATGCACAGCTCTAAATATATTAAGAGCAATCTTCATTTATCTTTTTTTAAGTAGACAATTGACATTGTACATTGTAAACAATGATCCGCACAGATGGCAAGTACAGCACATGTTCTTATACAAAGATTACCTCTATGGCTTCACATCCCTCTCATGCTTAGGTCACCATCAAAGCTCTCAATTGTTCCCAGCTGATTTTGCACTGAAATAACACAACTTAACATCAGAGTTGCGCATAGACCAATCTCAGGGCCCACCTAGTCTCTAAAACAGGCATCACTGCCCTCCTGGTTGGGAGCAGAGCTTCTATTGCTACCTAAGCTTAGTTATTTATAGTTGAGCTATAACAGGTCTAACCTACCACAAACTAACTGATCACTTTGTACCCACCTGTTCTTGCCAGAGGAAGCTTCTTGCATGTTGGCTCATTTTGTCTCCAGCCGAATGGTTTGTATTTTTCAGCAAAAACTACAATGTTTTCAGAGTTTTTTGCTCCAAACCTCCAAAATCATCTCATATTGGTATGACATCAGTGCAGACACTGGGACCTTCCCCATTGACTTATACAGGACCTTGAGAGCTTCGAGTCAGACTTTTAAAACCATCAGACAATAAATTCCAAATTTTTTTTTAATTTTTTAGTCCGAAAACTACAAATTATTCCAACATCGGATAGTTGGAGCTTGATAAATAACTACTTTATGTTTAAACTAGACTTAAATTAGTAGATTTAGTTAGTAGAGCAGATTTAAAACTTCCATGAACTCCCACGAACTCGAAATTCAACCAATTGCAATTTATTAAAGTCAAATTTTTAAAGCTCGGGTGAGTGAAAATGACCCTCAAACTTGATACAAATTCGATTCAAGTTTTTTCCTGGAAAGGAAGCCAGCAAACAACTCCAAATCAGGATGTCCTCCATAGGCTTAAACAACAACTAGGCAGGTTTAAGTTGGCGAATAGTCGAAGTTGAAATCTTAAAGGGCCAGTCCATGATAAATTTTGAAAGTCAAATTAGAATTTTTTTAAAAACTCGAATTGAATTTAAATCATTCCCTAGTAGAATTTAAAAAAAACTCAAAAATTTTAATTTCAGAATTCGAATTTGAAATTCAAATTTTCACTTTGACCTTTGAGAAATATGTCCCCTAAGGTATGAATATACAAATTACGGAAATATATATACTAGAATTAACTAGGTCCCAAGCATTCTGGAAACCAGGTCTCATACCTGTATTTGCCATTTGGCTTAATGAATCACTATTTAATAAGGAAGAAATTTTATTTGCAAGGAACTTAAAAGCCCAAAACCTAAAAACAAGAAAGGTTGAAATTCTGTTCATGCATAACTTTAAAGGGATAGTATATTTTATTTACATTTACAATTGCACTTTGGATCCAAATTGCTGGGTATTTTACCTCCCCCAAAGCAGTATATTGTCCCACATTTCCAGTGTCAGGTGCAACTGCAATTGCGACTGATATATAAAAGGGAATATAATATATGATCTCTGGGAAGACTGAAAAAACCAGACAACATATAATGAAACTACCCAAACTTTAAAAAATTTTAAAATGTGATTGTGAAGTTGTACACTAAAATATTCTAAAATACACTAAAATATTCACAGACAGACTACAGAAATTATAATCCCAATATTGTAGATTGGGACATCCTCATAAATTCCCTGGGTCAATGGGAAACCATCATGTCCACAGGGCTATGTGCTAAAGCTAAACTAAAAGGGTATTTCCATACTGTAGGAGAAGTAAATAATTCAAATCCCCTAGAAATATTAAATTCCCTCAGAGTAGTGTTGACCAAATATGTTTGTCCAGTATTATTTAGTAGTTACTCATTAAATAAGGTGTTCATCACTGTTCATCAACACTAAACAAGTATAGTAGCATAGAACATACAATAAAGAATTATTGTCCAATGGGGTGGCCAAACCATGATGTAACACATACAAAATATATGTTCTCCATGCTGCTTTGCCTTTCAGGTGCAATCAGAACACTCTACTTAAACTCACTGCCTTGCCATCTGACCTTATGGAATCTTATTAAACAAATACAGGTTTTTGAAAAGGTCAGTAGATGAGAACATTTAGGGAGGGAGGTTTAGTTGTCTGAGCAGTGGAAACATACATGGTTGAGCACAGATATATGTAAGCTATCAAGCAATGCACTGGACATGGCAACAAGAAACAGCTTGTGCCGTCACGATGACTAGAGAGCAGCAAAATGATAAAGGTATCACAATAATAATGATCCAGTAGTGGAAGGTAATGGAAAGGACAGTTTTGCTGCTCTCTATGAGTCTGGTTTTGCATCCAGGGCCTCAGTAATAACATGTTGCTGTCTGGTGCTTAATGAGGGTGAGAGACACCAGAATACTCCAAGAACACCTCATTAGGCATTCTGAAAAATAAATCTTGTAATGGGTAAATTTACTCTCATTATGTTCACCTGGGAACTTGTGATGATGTTGCTATACATGACTATACTATATACCATAATAAAGGTTATGGGAGGCTCCAGTCATTTATCAACAACCTGGAGAAAGGTTAAGGAGGCTGAATATTAGGTTTGAAAATATCACAACCCATGGCTGCCTGAGTGAACATTTATTCCTTCCCATGCTGAAAAGGTAAACAGATTTATCTTTTTTTTTGTCTTATTAAAGTGTATTTTAATCAAAAACTTGAGCATGCCGATGCACTGAAACAAAAGCATAATTTTTAAGGCAAAGTCATTTTTGCTTCATGGGTAGAATGCTAGATGCCAAAGTGGTCAGAAATCTTAAGGCTAATGGCACACAGGGCAAGCTATTGTTATAGAAAAGATCAGGGTTGGACTGGGCCAACAGGACCCTGGGAAAAAACCTAGTGTGCTCTGTTCAAGGGAACCCCGAAATAGTACCATCAAAAGGTAATCTTCCTTAAAAGCCTTTATTGCCTTCTGACCCAGGCACCAGCAATGTTTCAGACCAACAGAGGTCCTTTATCAAGCTCTGTTCATGGGCCCTGCCATGCCAGGCCCACTCCCAGTGGCACTGCAGACACCCCCAAAACACCTCTCACCCAACTGCAAGTTAGTGTTAAAGGTATGTAGCATGTCTGCAGTGGCAGCGAGAGATGAAGAGGAGTGTAAGGTGGAAGACATGTATAAAAGTGGAGGGCATTCATGTCACATGGGGTCCTTGAGGTTGGAGCCCTGATGGGCCCTGGACCCCCAGTCCGATGCTGGAAAAGAAATCAAAGTAAAGAACACATTTTCTATTACTCGTATTTTTACATGCAAAAATAGGACAACACAAACTGGTTCTGTGTTCAACAAGGACAAATGGTGCTTGGTTAGTTCTCTAGACCATTCCTGGCAGAGTAAATACTAACTAGACTGTGGAGGGACTCAGGGAAGATGCAAGGCAAACACATATGCCCTTTGCCACATTTACACTTTGCATCTTGCCCCTCCTTCATGGTCTATGTTGAGCTCCAATTCACAACTCTTTGCATTCACCAAAGAGTACCAAGATATGCAGGGATTTCCATAACAATAGTCACCAACTCAGCTTCTGTCTCTTGCAATCAGTAGAACATTCCTCTGATATTTTCAAGGCAGATCAAATCATTTCCCCCCACTTCTGTAGCCTGCTCAGCACGAATCATAATATAATAATATATTATATTTTCCTACAGTATATCATTCTTGCAAATATAGTTAATGTCAACTCTCAGCAAACCCCAACAACTTTTGGTTGTCAGTAGGATTCTGGGAACTGCGCATTGAAGATCTGAAGAATTTCAGGTTTCCTAGCATTGACATATCATCTTTTCCAGGTCACATTTTCCTGTCTCTGCTTGGCTTAAGGTAGGTATATACGATTCATGCACTTAAAATAATATTAGGGACAAACTAATTATTGGGACTTCCCTAGTCATTAGTTATTAATATTGCAATATTTATTTACCAAATCAGAAAAATGCTCAGTCCTTTTACAGTTAATTTATAATTCAGCTGCCTTGCTCCATCTCCTGCTTCATTAGACCAGAAAGGTTAAATATCATAACAAGGTTTTTCTAAATCTAAATTTATAGTCCCTCTTATAAAAATAAAATAAGTCAAATTAATCCAAGCTTGGATCTCTAAATCTCCATTTTCATGGTATTTCAAAGAATTTTACTGAGCTTAGACATGAATAAGTAATGATAATAATCAGCATCTCTGATTTGCAAGCTTGCCTAGAGCATCCTGGATGCAACTCTATTGTTCAACCGTAAGAGAACTGTCTTCACACCAACATATATCTTCTGCCAGGTGTGTGCCTTTGGGCAATAGCTTGCTGCTTACTGTTCATTTAGATACCCACAGCACTGTTTCCATGGTACAGTGGTCTTGTTCAATCACCAAAATATGCTTAAAGCAATGTCACAGGGCTCTCTAAGAGGAGGATCAAATGTTCCAACTGCTCACAAAACATTAGTAGCTCTAATTTTTAGCTAAATTGGGGTACAGCTAGAAGTGTAGAAATAGGTAATATTATCATAATAAAATTGTGGTTTAATACATTTTCTATATATGAGTTGGTTTCTGAGTCAACTTATGAGTAAGAGCAAATGTCAATAGGTTCTTATTTAGGAAAACTTTATCATTGATTTACTTAACCAACTGCAGTGTGCAATGTGCCATTATGGATGCAATTTACCATGTTTTTTTCTTGCAGTGCAGAGTTTCCCCACAATTCCTGTGTCACTGAGTTCAGTGTGGCTTTCACTGAAATTGTGCCCCATATGACAAAACAAATGCAATAGCCTGATCGCTCATTTGTTAATTGGTGCATGTTGTGGCTAAAATGGTCGAAGAGAGGAAGACATCACTTCCACCTTAAAATGGCATCAGCATGTGATTATTTGTGCAAAAACATTGTACCTATTGATGCAGCTTGCTGTCGGAACCCTGGAATTATTACCACGTTTAAGGTGGTGGTGGCTGTAGGGTTCCATTGCAGCATTCTTTATAAACTGAACTATGAACCCAAGTGACTTTTAGAATCAGAACTGATTTATTGAGAACAATCCACAAAGGAGGTAAATGAGTTAGTACATGGCACAAGCATGAACATGCTCTGTATAGTCAGTACATATTCACAACAGGACTATGAGCAGAGCATCCCCTTCAATATAACACACAAGAATAATATATTCAGTCTACCCAGAGTTTCTCTTCTTCCTCAGGTGACTCATCTTTAAGTGGTATGCAGGTGGGATACTATCTAGTCCATAGAACCTGCATATTGATTCCCTTTCTTTGCCACTGGGGATCGAACACCTTCTAATACTCCTTGGTGGAGGAAAAAGCTGCTGATATAGCTAGCCCAACCTTGATATCTCTCCTAGAGAATCCCATGAGAGGAACTAACACTTACTGAATTCTATCCAAAGATGGGCTCCACCTTTCACTCCCTTCCTTTGGGGGAGCCTCCCTTGGAACTGCATGGCTTTCCTTTTCATATTATAGCACTCTGCCACCTGACGGCCATACTCTGGAAAGCTAGGGGTCATGTTTTTGTGACCCTTTGCAGACTAAGGGAATTTCACAACAAATGATGAGGCCACTATTTATAGGTCCCTTACATGAATATGTACATTTTTATATATATATATATATATATGTATATATATATATATGTATATATATATAAATTTAACAGGGACCCGCACACCAATATCCGTTGAAAAATGTCAATATTTATTTATACATCCTTGATAAAGACCTCGATGGAGGTCGAAATGTTGGATGCACAAGTATGTATAAATAAATATTGACATTTTTTCTACGGATATTGGTGTGCGGGTCCCTGTTAAATTTATTTGATACTTTTGACCCTGCACCCACATGAGTTAAAGCCTGGATTTGAGTGCAAGCGCTTCAGATAAATATATATATATATATATATATAGTCCAATTATTTGGTGACCCATAAGTGTTAATGGCCCTTATGGCTTCATTCCCTGCCTAGTCCCTTCCTTTCCCTGTTGCTGGGTTAAATCCCATGTAACATATTGGTATCATTCCTATTGGTTATAGGGTATGGCTGCCTCCTGCAGTGCTGTAACAAAAGTGCTTGCAGGGAGGGGCACTTCCTCTTTGGCCTGCAGCAGTCGAGCTGGGCAGTGGATCCATTGAGCCTGGAGTCAACACAGCTCCAGAAGTGTTAGGCCCTAAAGGGACAACCCCTTTAGAGAAGTCGGGGTACAGGGACCCTGTGAACGAGGTGAAGCCAGTGGATAGGATAGTGCTTGTTATAGCACTTTCTAGTGAAAGTGAGTCAGAGAGATTTAGCTAGCACGAGCAGCTCAAGCTCCATTGAGGAGGATAGAGGGAGTAGTTCTCCCACAGGCTCTACTTTGTCTGGAGTGCAGGGATCCACAGTAGGGATAGGGAATTTAGGCAAGGTGCTAAACCCTGATCGACATTTGATGTGTGGGGTCCAGTTCACAGGAGGCATTGATATCCTGGAGAGTGCTATTGCTCCTATGGTGTTGATTCATGCTGTGGCTACTAATCCTTGACTGTACCTGGCATGTGTGTATCTACCTCAGTTGTGAGTATTACCAACCCTGTGGCGCTTTGTATTGTAATAAACCCTGTTCTACCTGTTTGCAAAGAACCCCTGGTGTCCAACAGTTCTTTTGAAAATCGGCAGTAGTGAGTTGTAGTACAACAACTGTAACACGTGTGTTTTCCACTTAGCGAAAGCCCTACCTGGTGAAAGAGGGTCGCATGTAGCATGTGCTCTATCGTACTAGTGGGTGTTTGTGTAAATACAGCCAAATAGGTGCTACATATATATATATATATATATATATATATTCTCAAGTAGGACCCGCACTCAGAAATATAGTTTGGTGCTCAAATGTGTTTATTCACAAATGCATTTGTGAATAAACATATTTGAGCACAAAACTATATTTCTGAGTGCGGGTCCTACTTGAGAATATGGATGACTAAACCTTTGACCAACGCACCAGCCTAAGAAGTAAGTCCGGAAGGAGTGCGTCCACTCAAAACTACACTATATATATAACTCAATTTTTTTCCTTGCCTCCATATTCTGAGTAGGTGTTGCTAAGTTTCTATTGTCTCAAGCTAGTTGTCCACAACCCTTCTTTATGCTTAAAATTCCTAACAACAAGTGTGCATGATCTGACATTATTTTGGGCATAACCAATAAATGGGACCATGACACTTTCCACTGCAAGGCCTATTCCCTAGGATTTTTCATTTCATGAGCAAAGATATACCACAAATATATACAAACAGAGCTATTAATTTGTAGTAATGTATACTACAGGAATATATGGTGATATTCAGTGATAGTGGAATTTCTGATGCCTTGTAGAACCAATTTAGTGAGCAATCTATCCTTTAATGGGTGTTATTGTGACGTGTGAGCTCAAGTTTGTCAGTGTGTTCTTCTATAACAAACAAATAGGTACTGCTAAAACTACCTGTGGACAATAATAGAAATATAAATCCATCAGACAAAAACATGAGCCAAAACATATATAAAATGTGACAGTGTATTGTGTGGCCACTCATTATTTTTTATTGCTTTGTTCACACATTGTCGCCACCCAACAGGAAACTGAGAGGTTGTTTTCTACTGAGTTATTTTCATTTAATGACTTATCTTTATTACCTGTTAATTATTAAGTGCTTTTAAATTTCTCATATGTTGTTGTTGTCCAATAGCCACAGGGTGTTTTTAATGCCTCTTAGTTTTAGTTTTACTAATTAAGCTCCCATTTTAAAGCAAGCTTGACTAATCTGGATCTAAATTGTGAGCTCTATGGGGGGGCCCATCTTTATGCAAATATTTACAGTATTTGTAAGCACATAAGGTGGAGCAAAAATGAAAAAGGTTAAATTGTCTGTATTTTAGCATAGTATTCTGAACTATTCCTTAACAAGTTGGAATATCGAAAAAAATTTAAGCACAATGAATCTAATACAATAAAAATGGGAAAAATACACTCGTTAATGGCTAAATACTGTAAATCAAAATTTATCATCTTCCTTGGTATATTCAAGAGTGTATGTTATTTAAAATGGAATGTTTGTACAGTGCTTTAGCCCCCTCCTCCCTACGCATTTTGTGCCTGCACACTTTGTCAAGGGAATGTGGTAATTAGGCTTGAAGCTCATCCAGTCTTTCTATAGTTGCGCTGATCCGAGTTTTGCACCTCTTTTATTTTTGTTGCAAGCCTTTTTATAATAAAGGGAAATACTCAAAGTATCTATAAACACACTAAAAATACAATCCTTTACATAAAGCACTTGATATCACAATACTCATTAAAGTCCTTCAGAGTGGTCGTATCTAAAGTATATATCCAAAATATTTCACTTAAATGAAGGGTTCTTTGCTTATTTCCTCCCCTAATGCTGGGTTTCACCTGTTCAATCACCCATGCTGACAAAAGTTTAATATCTGAATTATGAATTTTTTGAAAATGTCAATACAACTAAAGCTTTTGTGACTTAGGGGCATATTTACCAAACTCACGTGAATAATTCGAAGTTCGATTCAATTTAAAATAAATTTGAATCTTCGAATATGCAAATTAGGCAAATTTAACCATCAAATATTCGAATTCGAATAATTCTAATACAATTTTATTTGAATATTCGACTATTCGATGGTCAAATAACTTCCTCTTTAAATTTTTATTCGACCACCTACTTCGCCAGAACCAAGCTGCCAAATTGGGAATCATCAGTTTTGATCGAATAAAAAAAATCGATTAAATCGTTCGAATTTTTTTTTATTCGATCGATCGAATTGCGGTAAAATCCTTCGAATTCAATAATCGAATTCAAAGGATTTTACTCCCCCACTATTCCCATGGTCAAATTTCGAATTTTTTTTTTTATTCAAAATTCAACCAATAGTAAATCTGCTCCTTAGTCTTGATATTATATGTATGTTCATACAGATTTAAAACACCTCACATTGCAACCTACATATTGTTAGCTACAGGAACATTCAATTAGATATATCACAAAATCACTAGAACAATTAACCAAATGTTTAATATTATATACCATAGACGAAGAGAACCCTCTGAATGAAAACTTTTTTTAGGACTAGGGTCCCCAGTGGCAAACCCCCCCTCTGTCCTTTTCCTGCCCACTTCGATGGCGCATTCCTTCTTCATGTGCATTATCTGTAAGCAGGCGGGGAGGCAGAGATCAGGGGTGCTGGCTCTGTGGAGGGAGTCTGGGCCGGTGGGGCCACCGGGTTTTTTTGGGGTGTCCCATCAGCCCAGTCCAATGCTGTTTAGAACAGTGAGTACACTGTGAACAATGTCCACACCTATACCACCCCCTTTCCACACTGAGGATTGTACCTCCAATTCAAAAGCTTTAATGTGCACATTCTACTGTCCATTGTTGTGCTTTGTATTGATGAGCAAAGATTTTTGCCGTGAAAATGGCGCCCATTTGTTGTGCGTCATAAAAGATTTGGATCCTATAGACTTCAATGCATTTTGGCAAACTTTTGCCTTTTCACCAATTTTGGAGAATTGAACCGGGTCAGATTCGCCCTCAGGTGCCCCACTCATGTGCACCAGCACTTGCAGCGCTTTAAGGGAATGGAATATCCATTATTCTGTGCTCATTGGAGTCTATCCAGAGGTGCAGGATCACCGGGGGGTGGGGTCTAAACCCACACACAAATTTTCTTGGTGGAACACAATCTGAGCAGCAATTGCCAGACCTACAAATCAAGGTGATTGCCATGGAAATCAATAAGTAATAGTTCTAACCATTTTCTTCCCACCTCTAGCTCCATTTATCACCTGGGCATAACATTTCCATAATTCTCCGTGAATCGTGTTTTGGAACCTTTAGGGCTATTTATTAATATAATGGAACTGATACAAAAATTTGATGTATAAACTACATGGACAATTTTGAAATACATTTTTCTAAAATGTTTTAATCTTCTCATTTAAAAAGATTTATATTCCAGCAATTTACTTTCTTTTTGTCATGTGTATATTCCTTTTTTTTCTTCAAAGTAAACACTTTAAAACCTATGTTTTGAAAGCACATTAGATTAAATGTCATTTTTCTAAAGACTGATTTATTTAGAGGAAAATAAAAAAAACAAAGTCTATCCTGGAGCTACATTTGTGTCCGCTCCAGGTAGTCCCAATTACAATCCTTAAAAACATCTGTTTAGTTTGAAATCTCAAACAATATTTTTAAACATAAAATAAATCTTATCATCAATTTCAACAACAGATGTACTAATACAGTTATTAAAACATTTTTAAAAATCATGTACGAACATCAACGTGTATGAATGTGGATCATTCACATTTCTGAACTTTTGCTCTTTTTTTTATTAGATTAGATTTAATTCAAAGTTAAGTGTTAACAATTACATGGTTTATTGTACTATTAAAATTAAGTAAACTAAGTAAAATAGAAGACTAAATAAAGGCAGCACTGTATGGATTTAGGAGGATGAAGAACTCTACTCTATCCAAGAGAAAGGGGAACTGAGGTGGAAAGTTGAGCACTTGATATAAGAAGATCAGCAATGACGGTGTGCAGTAAGTCTACCGAAGGCGGTCTGAAACCTTGCCAGTGTACTGAGTCAGAGCCCATGTCTCAATAAAGGCATTTGATTGAAAGAAATCCTTGATTGGTGCTGTCTGCAAAATACAGAGTAAGGGGCAAATTTACTATTACTCCTGGAAATGAGCTCGACCAAATTCGCAATTCAATAAGCATTCGACCATCGAATGCTTATCGAATTGTTTTAGGCCATAATTTTGCTTGCAATACGATTTCTCGATGAATTTGTACAATCGGTTACCGATCGTTCGATTTCTCGAAAAAAATTGTAAAATTTCCTATGAGCCCCCGAAAAATTTGTACTATTAGAACGATCAAACGCTCCGATCGTACGAATGGTATTTGAGCAGGACTTAGCCTCAGAAGCCTATGGGGAGCTTCCCATAGGCTTCTATTACAATTCGGTAGGTTCAGTCTGGCAAAGTAAGCAGTCCAATAATTTAAAATTTTTGAATCCTTCAATCATCGAATGATCGAATGGTCGAATGATCGAATATACGATCATTCAATCAATTCGATATTCGATGATCGAAGAGGCCAAATTTGAATATCCGATTTCACGAAAAATTCGTACGATCGTTATTCGATTGAATTCGATTGAACTTCGATCATTTCACGTGAATTTCGTAAATCAGCCCCTAAGTCTACTCCATACTGGTAACATAATAACATAGTAAGTTAGGTTAAAAAAAGACACACATCCATCAAGTTCAACCTCATATATATATATATATATATATATATATATATATATATATATAAGCTGTCTAACTGCTATTTGATCCAGAGGAAGGCGAAAAAACCCATTCGGTGCCTCTCCAATTTGCCTCAGGGGGAAAATTCCTTCCTGACACATCTAAACATACCTTTGGTGTTCAGCCAACCTACATTTTTAGGCCTAGTCCAAATTAGCACCACTAAAAATCAATTTTGGCTAAACACCAAAGGTATGTTTAGATGTGGGACAATGAAATGCCTTACTTGTGAACATATTTGGAAAACAAAAATGTTTATTTCCAACATAACTAGTCGTGAATATACTATCAAATGGTACATTAAAATGCAAATTTATCAAAGGTTGAATTTCAAGTTTATGGGAGTTTCTAAAAACTCCCATAAACTCGAAATTTGAAAAAAAAGACCAATCGAAATTTATTAAAAAATTTAAATTTTTAAAATTCAGGTAAATAGGATTGCAAATTCAAACTAAATACAAATGGAATTCAGTGGAATTTGATTAGAATTTTTCAACTACAACAAAAAAAATTTGTTTTGAAATTTTTTTTTCTCAAACATCCACCTAACAACTCATAATTGATTGTAGGAGGCCCCCAATAGGCTAAAATACCAATTTTGCAGGTTTTAGACGGTGAATAATCATATTCAAATTCTTAAAGGGACAGTACAAATTTAAAATTTGAATTTAAAATTTAGAATTTGAATAGAATTTGGACTATTCCCTAGTTGAATTACACTAAAATAAACTTGAATACATTTTCAGTTCGACTCTTGATAAATCTGCCCCTATCTGTAACACAGATTTTGTAGTCTACTTACTGGAATGTAATGTTTGCCATATTGAATATGTGGACCATAGCACAAAAGATTTTTTTGCACTCAAACTCTATCCCCCAATTCTGTGATATTAATTTAATTGGGCTAATTATTGCCACCGCTCATCTTGTAACTTGGTGGCCTAAGTGCAGATGCCCTGGACCTTTCGCTTATTCAGTTTATATTCACAGGCATTCAATATATACAGGTCACTCACTGCTTGAAGTCCCTGGTCTGGGTGCAGCGCCCCAAACCCACAGCTATGGGAGACACAACAGTCAATAGAATCCAATATTTTGTGCACTTTCACGGATCGGCAGACAGGGGTGGTTTTAAAAGGCCGTATTTCTCCAACAGATCACCTAATGTTTGCCCATTAGTCTATGAGTAAGTGCCCAAACAGGCATGAAACACGTTAGGCCTCCATTTACCATGTCCTAATAAATGATTTTGTACTTTTAACTAACCCTGATTGACTTTTTGGAGGAACTCACATTTATTGCTGTTTTTTCCCAGTTTTTCAAGATCATGGTGTAAGGATGCCGCATCCTGGATGAAATTAATTGGGCTGGATAGTTTTGTGTCATCTGCAAACACTGATACATTACTTACAACACCCTCCCCCTTAGTGAACAAGTTAAATAAAAGTGGATCCAGTACAGAGCCCTAAGGGAAACGATATTTTGCACCCATTGTGTAATGTATTTATCTAGCCATGTTCTACTGTCGAATATTGTTTTCCTTGATTGGGAAATATGATTTTTTTCTATCTTACCACCTCTTTGCATCTATCTTCTAAGATATTATATATTCTGTTCTATGATTATAGACAATGTGCAATTTTAGTTGTCCTTCGGGGCAAATTCACTAAAGCGCGAAGCATCTAACGCTAACGCTAGCGCTAATTCGCCAGCGTGACGTCAATTCGTAACTTCGCAAATTCACTAACACCGACTCTGGCAAATTTTCGCTAGCAAAGTAGATTTGCGCAACTTCGCACCCTTAGGCCAGGAGAAGTTGCGCACTGACAAAGGATTGTAATTACGCAAATTCAATAACATGAACATTTTCCTGAACGTTAGCACTTACGTTAGACGTTACTTCGCCTGGTCTGACCAGGCGAAGTTCAATACAATAGATAGGAGGTTGAAAAAAAAAGTAAAAATTTTTTATGTCCGAAAAAAAACGCTGGCGTATTTTAGCATAGGAGGGTGATAGTCTAAAAAAGATCGATATTTTTTTTGGGGGGTTACCCTCCTTCCCCCCTACATTTCCTAACATATGGCAACACAACTATACAGGGGCACATGTTTAGGGCAATAGGACAACTTTATTTTATTTATTAAAGGTTTCCTGGGCTTGTGTAGTGAAATGTAGTGGCTGTAACATATACTTCTATTATACGTTAAAGTTTCCGGCGTATGCAAATTAGGCTTCGCTAGCGTAACTGCGCTCTGCCTAGCGAAGTAACACTAGCGCAACTATGCTACCATTCGCCGACCTGAGCGTAAATTCGCACTTTAGTGCATTTGCGTAGCGCTGGCGAAAATTCGCCTGGCGAAGTGCGAACACTAGCCACTTTTCGGATCTTAGTGAATTTGCCCCAAGTGTCTATCCTATCAAGCTCTTACTTACTGATTTTCGAGAAGCCCCCTGTGTATAACCTCCTCCCATTTGCTGGTAAGAATTATTTATATTCAGACTAGCACTTTACTTGTTTTATAAACACTGCTGTTGACGATGAAGTCATCATAAATCAAAATTCCTAGATCTCTTTCTTCTGAATTCTTTAAAATTTCCGACTCCTACATGCATTATTTTCAATTAAAAATTTTCTGCCCATACCTCCAGTGTCTATAAATCTTTTAATGACTGAACACAATGCACATATCTGCATATTTCAGTACTTTTGATATCTCCATCTTGAGCACCTTTTTCTATACCAGCCTTGATTGGTGTCAGTCACCTGATCTTCTATCCTAGATAAATGCATTTTGTTACATGAAAAATGGCTCTAAAACATAAAATAAAAATAGAGATCATTAGCAAATGACTGCCTTCCTTATCTTAGTGAGCCAATCTGATTGGTCACCAACTGCCTAGGGATGATCCAGATGCACTTTTTCAATTTTTGAATGCAAGTATCCATTTATTGACGTATGGAATAAATGCAAATGTATTTTGGAATACATACAACATTCCTTAAAGTATAAAAACATTTACATTTATACTGTACTTATTAGGATTGGAGGTAATTACTATTTGCATCTAGATTTTACAAAAGAAACCACAGTTTGTTTCCAATTCAATAGAATATGTTATGCATGACCCACCTCCCTGTATAATGTATTGTCTGTGACTAAAGATCCTTATAAAAGGTATTTCATGCGCTACAGAGTAGATTTTATACATAATAAAATATCAAGACTATTCCCATGCTTTATTTATAGCAAAACAATCTCAAACATTCTCTGTATTTTCTTTGGCACAGAGCTAATAGATTTACAACGGAGCCCAGGAGGCCAGAGATAGATATATGGACCTAATTTAATTAAGAAAAACAGTCATTAAAGAAGATGGAACCTAAGTCTAGTGATGAGCAAATATGATGCACAAGCCTGTAAAAAATAAATGGCTTTCATACAGTGTAGACAAATGAACCCTTTGGAATTATCTACTCCAGATCAGGATAGGACAAGGTCAGATTTCTTCCATAATAGCTCACATTTTTTATTAGGTTTGTAGAATCAACATACATATGTGTAAAATAAATATATACTTTACACACAGAACACAAGCACATCATCCCCATATACAGTAGATTTTTCCCCAGCAATAGCTCTAGGTTGCCTTGATACCTTCTACTTTATCATAGCTGCTAATAAAACCCAAACACGGTTAAAAGAGATCTGTTAAGTGTATTATTCAACATATATTAATTTAAAGAACTAAATATTAAAGGGGTGTTTCACCTTTAAGTTAACTTTTGCTATGTTATAGAAGCATTTTTTCAATTGGTCTCCATTATTTATTTTGTGTAGTTTTTGAATGATTTGCCTTCTTCTTCTAACTCTTTCCAGCTTACAAATGACCCCATCTAAAAACAAATGCCCTGTAAGGCTACAAATGCATTGTTATTGCTACGTTTTATTAATCATCTTTCTATTGAAATCCTCTCCTATTCATATTCCAGCTTCTTATTCAAGTTAATACAAGCTTGGACCCTTGCAACTTGATTGCTGAAATGGCAAACTAGAGAACTGCTGCATAAAAATCTAAATTACTCAAAAACCATGCATTAAAGCCAGGTGTAAATAACAGAATATCACTCTCTACATCATGCGAAAAGTTAACTCAAAGGTGAACAACCCCTATAACTTAAGAAGTGTGTATAAATGTTGTACATGATGGTGTCTCCCCAGTAGATGCCCCAGTAGCTCCCCATCTTCTTTTCTACTGATTCACTGATTCACATGCTCTGTGCTGCTGTCACTTACTGAGCTTAGGGACCCACTCACAATATACAGTACACATAGGGGCAAATTTACTATTGGTCGAATTTGAGGGTTAAAAAACCCTCAAATTTGACCATCGAATTTTAAGGGTAAGTAAAATCCTATACCATCAGTTTATATTACAGCCAGGGAAGCTACTTTTCTGCTACTGCTGGATAATTAGTGACGACCCCTAAGCTTAGCTTCTCAAGAGCTGCTCAGAGCCCATCTTTCCAAGATGGTGACCCCCTGTGACAAGTTTGAAGTCCTGGAGTATTGCTGCTATTGACAAGCTGAAATTTAGGCTGGGGCAATATGTTTTTAAGGTTTAGATCTCCTACAATGATGGCTTCAGGCAAAGTTTGCTCTAATGCATACAGCAATATTCACAGTTGAATCTCCTTTTCTGTTTGTATGAGGTGGGATATTGCCTTTGTCTCTGGACAAAGGCAATGTCCCACCTTCATCATGACAAGAACAAATAGAGTCTGCACAACACTTACACTAGGGGAGCTTACTCCATTTATTGTTCCAGTTATCCCATCATATCAACTTTTTTGAGTAGGTTACCCTCCCTTCATCAGGACAAAGGGAATGTATCCCCCTGCTCAATTTTGCTCTTGCACGAATCTTATCATATATTAATAGACAGATCCACAACTGCTTATCCAAAAGGGCCCCATGAAGGAAATCAAAGGAAATTGTTCACATGTGGGGTACCTTCTGGTGTGTAAAGCTTAATTAGGTAAAAGTCATTTGTGCATGAAGGTCATTAGGTAAAAGTCATTTGTGCATGAAGGTCATAGCATGGTAATAGAAACCTTAAACCATTTCCTCAAGGCATTTGTTCATTAAAAGGTACCCTTGTGTCTGTGGGCACAGTACTTGCACCCAATCATGCACAATTCATCAGAGCAGGCTGCACAAGTTGTAGGGAGTGTGTAAAAGCACGAGTTGAGTATGTGTCTGTGTGCAATAGTGTGTATGCATTGCCCTTCTGTTTATAAATGAGCCTTTGAGTGTACCTGGATACCTCTAGCTATACATTGTGTATATTGTGTATGTACTTGGTTTTTAAAGTTAATCACATGTTATTAATTGCTTTACTTAATATTTTTCATTTACAGTCCACATGGATATGTTTAAAATAATAAATAGTTCTTCTGAATGATTAATGTTAATTCCTGTATAAGGCGGTGTAAGTTCCCTACAAATAAAACACATAGAGGACAAATTCTGGAGTCACTGAGCCACACGCCTGCAGTACTGAGAGTTCTTGAGGTTCATTTCTTGTTGTCCAAACAGCTGTTCTTGATAGTCCTCCCTGCAGGTATCTGTTTGGGGATTAGTAATGCTTCACATGACTGTACATCAGACCAAGTATATGTGTAATTACATTAAACATGCTTCATATACTTAGGGGCAAATCACTATTACTCCCAGAAATTAGCTCGACCAAATTCACAACTTGATAAGTATTCGACCATCGAATGCTTATCGAATTGTTTTAGGCTATCATTTTGCTCGATATCCGATTTCTCGATGAATTCCACGATGGATACCGATCGTTCGATTTCACGAAAAAATCGCGAAATTTTCTTTCAGAGTCTGAAAAATTTGTACGTTTCGAACGATCAAACGCTCCAATCGTACGAATGGTATCCGAGCAGGACTTATGGGCCGATGTACTAAATTCACGTGAATAGATCGAATCTCGAACGTAGGATTTATTCGTTTGGTTGAATATGCAAATTCTGGCATATTCGATCATCGAATAGCGAATGGTCGAATGATCGAATACCTTTGAATAGATTCGAATGAACGAATATTCGAACATTCGATCAGTGAAAGATTTAAATTTTTTATTTTATTCGACTGCCTACTTCGCCAGATTGGACCTACCGAATTGCAATAGAAGCCTATGGGAGCACTCCCATCGGCTTCTGAGACTAAGTCCTGATCGAATAGGATTCGAACGATCGAAGTCTTCGAATCATTTGAATGATTGAATGATTTATTCGACTGATCGAATAAATTTGTATTCGATCGTTGAATGACCAAACAAAAGATAGCCTACAACTATTCATTTAGCATTTGACGATCGAATGCTAATCGAATATCGAATTTGGTCGAGCTAATTATGGGGAATAATAGTAAATTTGCCCCTTAGTCTCTGAAGCCTATTGGCAGCCCACAAAATTTTGCCGACGCCCATTAAAGTCTATGGGTGTCAAGATTTTTTTGACGTGCATCTTTTTTTTTTTTGGACATGCGCCACCATTCAAGTCTACGGGCATCATTTCCATGGCGAAAAAAGGCCCAAATGTTTACCCATCCCTATGCTTGACTGTTAAGACCATTATAGTTAATCAATACAAAACAAACAGAATTTAAAACATACATTAAAGGTGTCTTAAATAAATTAACGTTAATACTACAGTATATTAGAAGTAAAAAGATAAACAAGCTGTTATTGCCTCTAAAAGCGTTGTTATGAAAATTCTCAATATCTTTTACATCATCTCAGTGTTCACATACTTATGTTATGTTATCACAGAGGGAAGGGGCAGGGTTAAATCCAGGCTGCTGTTCCAAGCAGTAGAATAGGCATTGGGATGGTCCATTATTTGAAGGGGTGCTGACCATAACATGTAAGCCTTTTATACCCTTACTAGACATTAAGCCCGTTAAATTAACTGGCGCTAGAACATATGTAGTCAAACATTTATAAAAAACAGAATTGTTCTAGGCGAATTTTCGCCTGCACTGCGCAAATTGACTAACGTGCGAATTTACGCTCTGGTCGGCGAACGGTAGCGTATTTACGTTTTTCAGACTATCACCCACAATGGTAAAACACGCCACAGTGTAAGGGTGCAAAGTTGCGCTTCTATCTACTTCGCTAGCGTAAATTCACCAGAGGCAGTCTGTGGGGCACATGCGCAGTAGCGCAATTCAACGCACACAGGGACTGGATGCAGAGACACTTGAACTTTACATTAAGCCCGTTAAATTAACAGGTGCTAGAACATATGTAGTCAAACATTTATAAAAACAGAATTGCGAAGTTGTGCGTCTATCTACTTTGCTAGCATAAATTATCACTCAATGGGAATTGAACACTAAAAGCACTGGTCAGAGGCATTTACCTTATAGACTTCACCACAGGCTTCCACTGCCTCTAGTCTAAGTACTGGTACTGATAGCATTAGCTAGTGATTGGCGACCTCTAGTGGCCAAAACTGGTAAATTTGGTCTGTCGGCACATGCACAGTAGCGAATTCCACGGACACAAGGACTGGACGCAGAGACACTTCAACTTTATTATATAGGATTGCAGGTTCTTAATGGTAATTTAAGAAACGTGTTCATATAAAAAAAAGAACAAAACAATATATATACATATGACAATAGAATATCCTTTATTATGTGCAAGTACACTTCCAGGGAGGGGCAAGTGCCTATCTGTGGGTGGGATGCCCATGTGTCCTTTGTAAGGGCCACTGGGCTGAGATATTGCTTCCTTGTAGTAAGAAGGTCTGAGAATGTTTATCAAGGCTCCGTGTGACTGAAATTTATGGAGCCCCCTACAGCAGGCTTGCTCTTCCATTCTTATGGATTCTACTGTACAATCTTAAGGTCACTCCAATTGAGTAGGTTCTAAGGACCATGAAACAAAAATACTGCTTCTCTGGTACGTAGTTACAATTTTAAAGAATTCTCAGTGATGTCAAAACTGATGTTTCAGCTGGTACAAAACAAGATCATGTGTGGGGTTGTCACTGGTTATGATCCTGCCAGACTGTTTTTTTGAAGGGCTGCCTGGGTCAAAACTGCCTGCCCAGTTTTCCAAATTAGGAAAACCAGGCTGGATCCTTTATGATTGATGCGGCAGTTGGCAAAGCCATGTCATAGCCCCGCCCCTGATGTAATGACCCACCCCCTGCAGTGTGACCACCCCCACAGCATCTCAGCCCCACCCCAACTGCATTACGGCCCCGCCTCAAACAGAGTCAAAAAGTGGCAACCCTAATCATGTGTGTAAATCAACAGCTTATTTGAATATAAGCTCCACTGCCAAAATAGAAGTAAATCTGATCATTTATAAATAAAGCTACAGTGCCTGCAGATCTTGCACCGGCGTTTATTCCTGTCCCGTGAATAGGAAACTGTTATTGAAAAGATCACCTTGTAATTATAAATGTTCTTTTTCATTTCCCTACTCACCCAGCCTCCTGTTCGCTTGACACATTCACCTACCACTGTTTCCCACCTGTCACTAATCACACAAACAGCATTATCTTCTGAACCATTAGGCATTCTGTAAATGCTTTATGTATTCCAGGATCCAGAAATAAAGTCTACACTAATCGTCGTGCTATCAAAGCGCCCAATTAAGAATCAAGAATTAAGTCGTTGGGTTGATGGCAACCAAGAGAAACATCTATTTTTGCAACTCAAAAAATGTGATTTCTATATTTGTGTGTGTGTACAGTGTGTATCTGAAAATACATGTAAGTATTAATATATATGTATATATACTGCCTTGCAAAAGTATTCAAAAATTATTCAGCCTACGAGTTATTCTCTCATTTTCATAAATAGAAAATTAGACACATGACATACTGTATAGTTTTTACATTTATTTTAAAGCACTGGAAGCACAGACATACATTAAGTACTGGGTACAACTTCCTGCTTGGCTGCAATTATACTGGATTTATGGGGAAAAATGCTCTATAATCCTCTACTGTCTGGTGCATGTAATTTAAAAGAAGATGGCCGATCTCATGATAAGGTGCCAGTGCTTAATTCAAAAAGGGCAATAAAATTCAACAAGTACACAAGTTCCACGCATTTATTGTGCCAGGGATGTGCCCATTTGTCGGGTATCACTACCCATCTACCTGTGTTTTGTTAACTATATATACAGTAACTAAAGCCTGATGAAGGGCTATTGAGCTGATTGTTTGAATAACCCAATAACATTTTACAGGTTTGTCTGTTTGCACTGTTTTCAGTGCTGGCATGTTTTTTTTCTGCATAATTGGTAGAAACATACAGTAGCAACTTGCATCCAAAATTACACTTTGCACACTGCACTTGCAGTCGAATATATGAACCCTATTTTATTGGGGATTGCAAGAGTTTCAAAACTTAGGGACTTAGGAAAAAGCAGTCACTGGGGAAAAAGGCAACACAGGTGTATTCTGGCAATGTACATTGGGATTGAGTAGAGTTCAGGTACAGCTCAGGGCAGGCAGCAATCAAGGTTAATCAGAACAGACTAGGAGTTGTGGAACCAGAAAATCAATATGCACTTGGGGACCAGTGGACTGATTTCCCTACAATTTTGCAAATGTATTGTATTGGTGACAGGGGGCTATTTATTTGAATTGTAGCAAGCATGGTGCCACTGTACTTTATCTGGGTCAGTGCCGACATAATATACTGATCATGCTCCCCATGTTGTTCACGGATAGATCTATATATATATTTAGTTGTATTGTTGTGCTCCTGGAGGGCAAAGCACTGTACAGCAGAACAAAAAATTAGTAGAAGAAACAGGGGGTCATTACAATAATAAGTTCACATAAGTATAAAATACAATACATATAAATATAAAGTATAGTTACAATACAATATTATTAATATTAAAAATATTAAGTGCTTATTGTCAAGGAGACAAAAGGATGGAGGTCCCTGCCCCATAGAGCTTAGATCTTACAGTCTAAATGGGAGGATAATGCAAGATGACACCCAAACCTCACTTGTATGTCTTAATCTTAAATTTCTTAACACTTTTAATTAGCTACACCAGGGGACCCAACCTTTTTTACCCATGAGCCACAGTCAAATGTGAAAAGAGCTGGGGTGCAACACAAGCATGTAAAAAGTTCATGGGGTGCCAAATAAGAACTGTTTTGGCTATTTGGTAGCCCCTATATGGACTAACAGCCTATTGGAAGTTCTGTTTGGCAGTACACCTGGTTTTTATGCAGCTAAAACTTGCCTCCGAGCCTGGAATTCAAAATTAAGTTCCTGCTTTGAGACCACTGAGAGCAACATCCAATGGGTTGGAGAGCAACATGTTACTTGCAACTCACTCGTTGGGGATCATTGAGCTATGCATACAGCTACTGTATATACTGTATAAAGTATCTGATTGTTGCTTTCCAAGTGTTTAGATATTATTATTGTGCAAACTAAAGCAATAACTCCAGTGGTTAAGATCTTAGGGGGAAATTCACTAAAGCGTGAAGTGTATAACGCTGGCGCTAATTCGCCAGCGTGACGTCAAATCGTAACTTCGCAAATTCACTAACACCGACTCTGGCGAATTTTCGCTAGCGAAGTAGATAGACTAGCGCAACTTCGCACCCTTACGCGAGGCGAAGTTGCGCACTGATGAAGGATCGTAATTACGCAAATTCACTAAGATGAACATTTTGCTGAACGTTACCACTTACGCTAGACGTTACTTTGCAAGGTCAGACCTGGCAAAGTTCAATACAATAGATAGGAGTTTGAAAAAACATTTGGAAACGTCCCAAAGAAACGCTGGCGTGTTTTACCTTTCTAGGTTGATTTTTTTTGGGGGGGTTACCCTCCTTCCCCCCTACATTTCCTAACATATGGCAACTCAACTATACAGGGGGCACATGTTTAGGGCAATAGGACAACTTTATTTTATTTATTAAAGGTTTCCTGGGCTTGTGTAGTGGAATGTAGTGGCTGTAACATATTCTTCTATTATACTTAAAATTTTTCGCCGTATGCAAATTAGGCATCGATAGCGTAAATGCACTTTGCCTGGTGAAGTGACACTAGCAAAACTACGCTACCATTCGCCAACCTTAGTGTAACTTCGCACATTAGTGAATTTGCGTAGCGCTGGCAAAAATTCGCCTGGCGAAGTACGGTGAACGCTAGCGAAGGCAACGCCAGCGAATTTTCGCCGATATGTGAATTTCCCCCATGGTGCCATCTAGTGATATAACTTGATGGAAATGGACTTAGACACACCGTTTGAGAAATAATTTGTTACAACCTTTCCAACTCTACAAGAATGGAGAGATGCAGAAGCTCCTTTCAAAGATTTGATCCCCACCCCACCCCCTAAAAAAAGGTTCATGTTAATATCTCCATCTGCTGAAAACAGTGATTGAGAGATCATACACAAAAAGGTTCTTCCTAAGTAGAGAAACATTTGCAGAGAGGTTTGGCTAATAATATCATATTTAGAGTTTACTTTATTTGAGTACAATCTGCTTTCTAAATTCTTTTTATTATGATAAATTGAAAAATGTTGGTTCTTTTAAGAGTTTCATAGGTCAAACTTCTTTTAGTCTTTTGGCATTTTTTTTTGCTTGTTTTTCTACAACGCCTGTGCTTGATTGGTAATTGCTTGGATTTTGAAGCTTGAGCGATTTATGTGTTTCACACAGAGATCACACGCTGGGTTTTGCTGTGACAAAATGCTGGCAAGAGATTTGCTCCCTTCTAACACGGACATGTAACAGATACAACATTCCTGTAAAAAAAGGTTGGGGACATTTGAGATTGTAAAGACACACAGAAAAGGCTCAATAAGATAGAGCTAGAGAAAACCTAAAAATCTAAGAGAACTTTTATATAAAATCTGCCACTAGTACATACAGACATACAGTACTTATCTTATATGCACTGAGATCAGGCTCCTGCCATACAAAGTCTTTTGGTGGAATGTAATAGTCACAAAGAGACATTTTGCACATATGTAATATTCTTCCTTGAACAGTGCTTAGAGATGTCAAAATCTTTTGGAGCAAATGTAACAACTTTTTCAGTAACAGCTTTTTTTAAATTCCCGCAAACCTTCTTGTTCAGTCCGAAGTGATCACTAAAGAGTTTCCGGGTTCGCAAAAGCTATATTAAATTTTACCAAAGGAATATTTGTTCTCGCAAAGGAAAAACTTTTTGCACTGTGAATATTTTTTTCCGCTACCAACACTTTTGGACAAATTTACTATTATTCCCCCAAAATACTGTATATATCCCCCCTGTCTAACTATAATTCTGTCTCAGATTAAAGGCGGCCATGCCCAATCTCCAACTGCTAAATCCATGGACCAAATGGACAGAGAGTACGAGGGGTCATATATGGTACGGTCACTTCATATTGGGGATTCTCCTCACTTCCTCTTCCTCTGATGCACCATGCGTTGGCCAACATGCATGAATATAATTTTAAAACCTGCCCGGCTGATATCCATAGCACATGGTTGGAATTGGGAGGCCATTATATTTACATGGCATACATGGTTTCTAGCTACAGGTATGGGATCCCTATAGTTTATTCTGAAAATCCATTTTATCCAAATTTTAAAAAAAAAATGGTTACTTTTTGCTCTGCAATAATAAAACAGTAACTTGTAAATTGATCCAAACTAAGATATAATTACTCCAGATTAAATGTTTAAATGATTTTCTAGTAGATTTAGGGGCCTTTCATAACAATTGTATTTAAAAAATTTCCTCCATGAATCTCTAAAAATTTGTGGTTTTCTATTTTTTTTTAAAAGGCTTTAAAAAGTAAAGAATTATTAAAGGTATACTGTCATGGGAAACGTTTTTTTCAAAACACATCAGTTAATAGTGCTATTCTAGTAGAATTCTGCACCAAAATCCATTTTTCAAAAGAACAAACAGATTCAGTTACACTGCCAGAAAGCAGTTCCATCCTAAAGTGCAGGTACAAGTCACATGACTAGGGGCAGTTGGGAAACTGACAATATGTCTGGACCCAGTTTTCAAACTGAATATCAAAAAATCAGTTTGCTCTTTTGGGCATTGGAATTCAGTGCATAATTCTGCTTTGAGCAACACTATTAACTGATGCATTTTGAAAAAAACATGTTTTCCCCATGACAGTATCCCTTTAAGTGTAAAAAACCATGAAAACCAATAATACAAAACTTTGGCAGGTATAAGGTGTTGAGGTCCTATAGAAGTCAACAGAAGTTGCTTTGATCGTTTAGGGCAACTCAAAATCAGTTTGGCCTTTTTCATACTTTTTGTTTACTAAAAAAAGTCATAGAAACTCAAATCTTTAGATGTTTTAAAGTTATTCATATTTTTAGTGCATTGTTCATTGTCATTTTCCTTTGTACTTTCTTTAATTTGGATTAATATCACAACACTCATGGTTTTAGAGCTTGTGAGTTTAGTCATGCTTTATAAAACCTCTAAAACCACTAAAATCTGACCTGTGATACATCAGACACTTAAAGCACAGAGATCCACATTATGGAAAGATACATTATCTGGAAAACCCCAGGTCCCGAGCATTCTGCATAACAGGTTCCATACCTGTTATCCTGAATGCTAGGGACATGAGGTTTTCCAGACAAGGGATCTTACTGTAATGTGGATCTTTATACATTAAGTCTATTAAAAAATAATGTAAACATTAAATAAATCCAATAGGCTGATTTTACTTCCAATTAGGATTAATTACATCTTAGTTGGGATCAAGTACAAGTTACTGTTTTATTATTACACGTATGGGATCTATTATCCAGAATGCTTGGGACCAGGAGGTTTCCTGATAAGAGGTATTTCCATAATTTGGATTTTCATACCTTTAGTCTATTAGAAAATCAAATAAATGTTAAATAAACCCAATAGGCTGTTTTTTCTTCCAATAAGGATTAATTATATCTTTGTTTGGAACAAGCACAAGCTACTGTTGTATTATTACAGAGAAAATGGTTTATTTGATTATAATAGAATCAATGGGAGAGGGCCTTTCTGTAATTTGGAGCTTTCTGGATAATGGGTTTCAGGGTAATGGATCCCATACCTGTATTTTCCAAAAATTCATAGCTTCCCCAAGATCTCATACTACAGTGTTTAGGTGGAACTATAGTAAAGTCCTTCAGAAACAAGCTAATTGGTGAGAGAATGAGAAGCCACAACAAGCCTGAGGTGACAAACATTCATTGGGTCGGAATCTTTGTTGCTGTGAGACCGCAGAGCAGTGCAATAGAAGCAAGCCATGACAATATCCCGGGGGCTGCACTATTCAATAAAGTTCCCTACAAATCTCATAAACTCTCTTTAAAAATGAAACTCAAACAAGCGACGATCCAATTGTCACTCATGTTCTTTATATTAAACACCATTCCGCAACTCACAGTCGTTGCTTGTTATGTTATTTCCAGACACAATTTCCAAACTCCGAGGTTGGCACGAAACAATACAGAGGTGACTTGGATTCTAACTCTATGGAAACATTTGCAAATACTCTCTCCGGAATAAAATACTGCAGCATTAAAGTGGACTGTTAAAAGGGTAATTATATTTTATGAGGCAACAACTCTACTTCAAAGACTTCAGATTCAGTCAACTCATAACAGAAATATGTCTTTATATTCCCATTATAAAAATAACGGTTTAATAACGGCAAAGGGATTGAGAACACCAGCTCAGAAAATATTGCAGCCATCTTCTGTTTCGCCAAGTGAGACTATACTGAGCCTTTTCCCTCTTTGCTGCCCATGAGTACAGCCTGGCAACTGCTGACTGTAACATTTCCATTGTATGGTTTATGCTAAATATGCATATCTTAATTGCATTAGTCAAAATAATTAGCTAATATATTTTTGCATAATGACTAGGTAAGCAAATATCACTATAGCTCAGTGGTTCTTGCATGAGTAAATCTGAAAAATTAATAGACTCCCAATTTTCTAATTATCAGCTTGTATTCTGAATCCAAACAATGAAATGCTATGGAACACTCCTGGGTTTGTTGAAATTGGTTTACCATCTGAAAAGTTTGATGCACCTGTGTTTGTCTTTTTTTTTTTCCGTTGTTTTTGTTATTTTCACTCTGTCCAAAAAACACAACCGTTATCTTCTGTTTTTATAAAACACTTAACAGCTTTATGTGCTCGGCGTACACAGCAGGCCAAATCTAATTCCGGTATTTTATGCTTTAGTAGCAGCTAATGAATAATTATATTACAACTAATAAAAAGATAATTCCTTTGTGAGACTAATATGAAAAATGTCTTAATTCCTGCAAACAAATTTGGACGATTTAACTTTTAATTATGCTTCTCTAAGCATTGCTGGGTGAAATAATAAAAAAGAATATAGTGTATATAAAGCCGCTACATGCTGGGAGCAGTGAACATATGGTTAAATCAGATTTAAAACCACTGTATGGAACATTTGTTATGCTCTGATTT
>CM044432.1:187649785-187660118 GCA_024363595.1 Xenopus borealis
CTTTAGGTCATTTATTCCCCTGGGCATAATTTAGACACCTAGATTGGGTCCTAATACAATTAGGAAGAGGACCTAATTCCTCATCCTGTTTAAAGTTATGCCCCTTGGTGTGAAACAGGGACCAGTAGAAGGCACTGTGCTCAAGTATAAATGCAGAAGCAAACATGTGCTCAGGGCCCATTTTGCTTTAGCCCGTGCCTGAGCAGGCAGGAAGGGAACTGGTATTGGAAACAGGTATATTAGGCCCAGTAAAGGATAAGCATATACTATAATAGATCACTCTAGGAGGGATAGTCAGGTTATTTAGTCGAGCAGCCTGAGGCTCTGACGTGGAGAGTCAGAGTGATTAAGATCCCAGGTACTATTTTCCCAGAAGTAGGGACAAGGTGTACAGACTTAGGGATGTAGAGATTCACATCGGTTCCACTTAGGGAAAGGCTGAAAGCTGGGTGTACCTTCCTTTGCTGCTCCACTGTGTGTTCTCTTGCCTGCAGGGACTAAACTGTTCTTTGGTGCTGTGAGTATATGCTATCCTATGTTGCTCTATGTTCCTGTAATTGCTATATATACAACCTGTGTGGACCAAGTTGTGAATAACTTAGTTCTCTGGTTAAGCATAAAGAACCACTGATGCCCAATTATAGTGCATAGCACTTTATTATAGTTACACTACACCCTGCCTCCACACCGTTTGCGAGGGCTTACACGGTGATGAAAAGGTCTCATCCGGAGCACAAATATATATCAAAGTAAGCTTATAGTAGAGACGTTGCCACTCATTGTATTATAGTGCTACACATGGATAGGATAATAAAGATAGCATAGTACAGTTAGGATTGTATGGGTAGGATAATTTGGATAGAATAGTATCGATAGAATTGTATGGATAGCATAATATAGATGGGTTAGTATGGATAGAATTGTATGGATAGGATAAGATGGATAGGAATAGTTAGGATTTTATGGCGAGAATAGTATGGATAGGATTGTGTGGATAACATACAGTAGTATGGATAGGATAGTATGGATATGTTTGTGTGGAGAGGATAGTATGGATAGGATTGTATGGATATGTTTGTGTGGAGAGGATAGTATGGATAGGATTGTGTGGATAGGACAGTATGGATATGATAATATGGATAGGATAGTATGGATAGGATTGTATTGATAGAATTGTATGGCTAGGATAATATGGATGGGATAGTATAGATAACTGTAGATCAGCAGCATTAGGTACCAGTCTTTTGCTTTATGTAGATGTGAGACATCAGAAGTGATAAGAATTTGTGTGAATCTGTGCTTGAATTTTTGCGTGTGTTTTGTATCACAAAAATCACAACATTGATTTTTTCATGCAGAAGAAAAGAAAAACAACAATTTATTTTGTTTTACTAACTTTTCCACAAAGTGCAACTGTACAGTTTCAGTCATCACTAGATAGGATAGTATAGATTAAAATGTATGGCTAGAATGGATACCATAATATGGATAGGATTGTATTTTTTATCATAAGTGGATAAGTAATAACATGAGTAGGCTGATCACTAATGCATCAAACTAGAAGCAACAACTTTATTGCTTGATTTCAAAATAATGTTATTTTTTGAATAGTGCAACATTACCAATAAAATGTAAAATGAGTAGATTTATTTATTCATACTGCCAACCCTGTGGGCACAAGTTCAGACCAGAGATGTGATATGGGTGTGAGAAAACATGTGTTGGCTTCATTCTCAGACTGAATTCATTAACTAAGGTTAAAAAAAAAAAACTTTACAGTGTGCAGGTAGCTCCTTTGAGTCAAGTTTACAAGTGTAAACTGACTACTGGGTGTTCAGGTGTCAAGACCCTGGACTTAGAGGTCTGAATGCTGAAGTGACAGAATATTCCTGTTTTTTTATAGGAAAAAAGTCATACACCTGTGAGAATCACATTGCTTCATTTATTTTCTAAACAGGCTTAAAAATACAAATGTTTTAATAAACTGGCGAAAGAAAGAAATAGTAGTAGTCAATTCCGATTCACTTCTATTGAACTTTGCCAACTTGCCAATTCTTTTCTATTGACTTTTCATCTGTTTTTTTTTTTTCTGTAAGAAATCCCAAGTCTCTGACGTTCCAAAGAATATCCTTGAGTAACTAATCAAAGCCAATTTAACTCACCATGTGGGAAAAATGGTCTGGATTTATAAGTTCAAAAACTATAGCCTCCTCCTTTTACACACCAGTCAATCAACACATTTTGGAGGTTATCAAGCCCGTTTTTTTCTTTTTCAAGTTTTAAAGGGACAAAACACAATTTTTAAGTAGAAAGAAACTAGATTTTTTTTCAAAAAATAATCTGAAAAAATTGCTGTTTTTAGGTGTCAAATAAAAAAATCGTGCAATTCAGATTTTCTAATTCAGATGGTTTTGCTATTTTCTGAGTAAATCTATTGATAATATAATAAATGTGCATGGGAGATTGGTCAAAGGGGTTTTAAAAAAAATAGTGAGAAACTTTCAGATTTTAGTAAATAACCCCCTTTTTATGCAACAACACTTGATTATAGGCATCTTAGCCCAATGAATAGGTGTGGTTGTGCATGTATCACATCTGACATTGCTTTCAAATGGAATAGAATAAAGGCTTTAACAAGTGCTGCCCTAATTGTTGAAGGTTACACGTGTAACTGTGAAGAAGAATAAATAATGAAAATAGCAAGAATTCGTCAGGAGAAAATCCATCTCCCAAAAATTTTAAAAACTCTGAAAAATTCATGAAACCCTTGCAGTGAGTGACTGTTTTTTGGGTGCCGCTTTTTAAACACTTAAAACGCTTCTTACCTGCAAATCCAAACAAATATTTTTGCCCGTCACTGCAAAAATGAAAATGATATTCCCCTTTCCCCCAGCATCTAGAGGTTTTACAGTTCCTACGTTAACTTCACATTATGCTCCTTCAAGCATTGTTATGAAAGGTATTGAATCCCAATCTATCCAGCTGTACTTCGGAATCTGTTTACGAATTCACAGCATTTTCTATGGTATCATTTTAAGAGAAAGAGATCAGCTTGTTCCTGACAAGGAAATCCTTGAGGATATCATTGACATTTTAGACACAATGGATAGAAGCTCATGAGGAAAGAAGCTGGACACAACACAATGTACCTCCTCTACTTGCATTTGCAATAATTATTTTTACAATGATGTTGGTTTTGTTTAATCGACCAATACAATGCTCACAAGATGTAGTAAAGAGATGTATTATATACTACGTCTCTAGATATTTCTGATTCAGCTGGAACAATTATATCTCGCATACATTAAAATGTTACATAACGGAGCGCACAGTATTTCTAATTTGTAGCAAGAGCATATCTTTCTTAATCAGTCTTTGCTTATTTGCATATGTTTGAAAAGCTTCAAAGCCATTCCTTGGGGAACTCCTCCTGCCATACCACATTTTAAGAAAAATCTATGTACCTGCACTCATAGGTGAATGTTGCACATTTGAATATGAACAGAGAGTTGGCACACTTCCACAAAAATCTGGTCTGGAGAGAAACCTCTATGGAACACCTTGAAAGCCAATATTCTCTAACAAACCTTAACCTGCAGTGTAGAAATAAAACATAATCATAATAAAAGAATGCTTAACTTTCATAAGAATTGGCCAAAAACACTACAAACAGATTTAAATATATTACAAATCGGGCTCTTGAATTTCGGAGCTTGCACTTAGGAAACATTTACAGCTGAATTTTAAGCCTCCAATCCTCACAATCACACATGATAAGCATAATGTACTTAATGGTTTCTTTCTCTAACCTATTATACATTATAGTGAAGCTTTTGTTGCAACAAAAATATGTAATAAAGGAAAATGATTGAATGTATTTACAAGCGATAAATGGCATATCCTTGAAGCTTTCTTAGAGAAAGAGAACATGGATTGTTTGTAATTACTAATGCATAAAGTTGGAATACAATAGATTTAAAACAAATATAATATTTCTAAAACGACATCTAAAGAAGAAATATATTTGAAAATATCTACATAATTACCATTTCATCACTTACCAAAACCTAAATGTTAAACAGAACTGCAAACCCTAATAAATACAGGTATGGAATTCGTTATCAAGAAACTCGTTATCCGGAAAGCACTAAATTACCAGAAGGCCATCTTCCATAGACTTAATTTTAATCAAATTAAAAAAAATTTTTAAACAAATTAATTTTTCTCTGTAATAATTAGTAATGAGCAAATGGATACGCCAGTCATAGATCCGTGATGAAATTCAACTCTTTGCCACATACAAATATTTTTGAGAAACTGCGGCAAAAAATTGTAGCAGAAAATTTCACTGAACAAAATTGTCACAAAGACAAAAAAGTCACCATAAGGAAAAAAACTACCATTGACTTTAATACATTTGGGCAAAAAAGTCGTCGAGACAAAATTGTTGCTGAGACAAAAAAGTTGCCATAAGAAAAAACACCCATTGACTTTAAAATATTTGGACAAAAACAAAATTGTTACTGAGAAAAAAAAGTCACCATAAGAGAAAATGCCTGTTTAATGCTATAGAAAATACAAATACCTCTACAACCTCAAAAATTACTAACACAAAAAGAATCTTAAAAAACTCCAAAGGGTCTATTTATTGAACCTCACATTTTTCTGGTTAAGTTTTTAAAGGGGAACAACTCAAACTTTTAGAGGGGAAAAAAAACTATTTTTTTTTTTAGATTTATTATGTACTGAAGCTGATAAAAATCCAAATTTGAAAATCCTCCAGCTAAAACCTGTCAAAAACACGGAGAAGTCAATGGCAGATGTTGAATCATCTTTTTCCTTGCACCAATTTCCAGTGCCTCATTGTCAAAGATTACTAATTTTGACATGTCCTAGAAAAAAACATAACCAGGAAACAAATACTTGTTAGAAGTATTTACAACTATTTACATTAGCTGAATTATATATTTTTTATATTTTCAGTTATCAAAACAGATACATTTATTTTTTTAAATAGCCTAAAGTCACTGTTCTTGATTAGATTCTTGCTGTCAGTGTCTTCAAACCACATACAGTATATGAATATATCAATAACCCGGAAACCTGCCCAGAAAGTTTTGAATTATGGGAAGGCTGTCCCTCCATTTCAATCAATTCAGATTTTCAAAAATGATTTCATTTTTCTCTGTAATTATAAAGAAGTAGCTTGTACTTGAGCCCAACAAAAATATAATAAATCCTTATTGGAAGCAAAACCAGCCTATTGGGTTTATTTAATGTTTACATGATTTCCTAGTAGACTTAAGGTATGAAGATCCGAATGACAGCAAGATCTGTTATCTGAAAAAAATCTTAGGTTCCAAGCATTCTGGATATCAGATCCTATGCCTGCACACGGTTATGATGCCATGATAGGAAATGGCAAGGAGAGCAACAGTTCTGGCTTCAGATTTACCTTCAGGAGTTTTGGGGACTAACCACTGTCAGGTTCCTTGTGAGTACATTCATCTGTGGAATCTGTGCAGAGGTGTAAGATTACAACCAGCCACCAATTCATTTTAACAAATTTATATTCTAAATTTGTTAGACAATTCCCTATTGACTTCTGTTGTTCCTCTTATGTTACTGATGCCAATTAAGATGCAGTGCAGTTGCGTCTGATATTTGTCAAAACGTGAGCACCCTTTTGTCCTTTATAAACCAAACATTGAGTATGTAACCTTTAACTCTGGATGAGTATTCTCCATAGCAAAAGAAAAAAACTAAATTTGTGTGAAGTTGTGTGAAAACGGTAATATTATGTATAGAAATGCAGTACTTGTATGGGATCCATTATCAGGAAACCTGTTGTCCAGAAAGCTTTGAATTATGAGAAGGCCAATTCCCATAGACTCCATTTTATTCAAATAATTCAGATTTGTAAAAAATAGATTTTCCTTTTCTCTGCAAATAATACCTTGTAACCTAATACCTAATAACAGTACTTTGTACTAGTTGATCCCAACTAAGATATAATTAATCCTTATGGGAAGCAAAACCAGCCTATTGAGTTTATTTAATGATTTTATATATATATATATATATATATATATATATATACACATATATATATGTACGTATATATATTTATTTTCCGTTTCAAACAGCATAGAAGGACTGATGTTATTAGCCGCATACCATCCCTCTCTTTCTCTTCTCTATGTCACCAAGGGATATCGATGACCATCAGTCTTTTTTATCTGTAAAAAAAGGTGAAACTTTTATAATTAAATGATTTTATCTGTTTCAAAGCAGGCTACTTTTATGTCATTTCTATCCTTTCTGACACGTCTGCATGCATGAATACAGATAGGGAAACACGAAGCATTGCTTCTGATGCTGTGAAAGGCTTCATTTGGTGCATAATTTGCACTTCTGGGAGCAGATCATTTGAATACATTTTTATGAAGGAAACCTAACCATCCTTTTTTACTGACTTAATTCTCCATTTTATTCCATGATCGTCCAATGGGATTTATTTCCTAACAAATAAAGATGCCCACTGTTTTGATATTCAACGACTATGTTGTTTGAGCTTACAATGCATTCTTTAATGACTTTAATGAATAAATCAGTTTTTCACCATTAACACCTTGGTGCACTGGGTAATAAAGGGAAAGAGCATTCTGGATAACAGGTATGGGACCTGTTATCCAGAATGCTCAGGATCTGGGGTTTTCCATATCTAGTCTACTTAAAATACATTAAACCATGAATTAAAGCCAATAGGCTGGTTTTGCTTCCAATAAGGATTCATTATATATTAGTTTGGATAAAGTACGAGCTTCTGTTTTAATATTACAGATGTGTGCCAGCTAAAAATGGGGTGCAGCTTGAAAGTAAATTTCGTTAGCAATCAGTAACAGATTGTCACAAACAGCACCCTAAATCCAGAACCAGTGCTAGGCTCCCTGGTCTTGGCTCTTGCTTCTGCCTATAACCGCCACCTTTCACCTCGGGAGGAGCCCTCGGCTAATTGGATGCCACCAGGTCTTACTAAGAGGGGAGCAAAGCTAAAGGTTCTGAACTAGCAAAGGGGCACGATCGTCTCAGGACAGGCGAGACAACACAGCGTGGAACAGGCAAGCCAGGTCAGCACAAGCAGAATAGAGAATAGTCGGACAGGCCAGGATCAGGACTGGAAAACGTAGAATAGTCAGAGGACAGGCAAAAGGTCAGATTGGAGAGTTCAGAATAGTCAGGCAGGCTAGGGTCAGGATACAGAGTTCAGAATGGTCAGGTAACCAGGCGTGGGTCAATAACCAGAAGAGCAATCAGGATTCATAAAGAATAAGCACCCATGAACAACTAAATAGAACCTAACAATGGGCAATGAGCTTAAACACTGAAATCCCTTAAATACTGTTTGAATTTTGCACCATTGCGTGATGACGTCATGATGCCAGCAACAAAGCACTTGAAAACCGGAAGTGCACGCCACATGGGCAGCCATAGAGAAGCCGGTACAGGAGAAAAGAGGATGTATGCAGTGGGCATCCCTGTCGGCCACTAGACCACCAGGGTAAACTTTATTTGTTACACAGATGTTACAGACGTGTACCATTAAAATTTTATTGGGTAACATATGACGGTAGCCCAATTAATAGATACCTAGATATCCTTTAGTTAAGTCTTGAGGATTTACCAGAAATGGCTGCTTATAAAACTGTAGGTGGTTTGTTGTAATACAGAGCCACATTTTAAGCATTGTATACATTTTTAGGCTTTTTAACCTCACAAACAAAATTAAATTATAACTAATTCTTAGAATATCTGAGGGCAACTGAAGTTTGCCACACCTATGTTTGTTATAAGTTCTGGTCTGGGAAGTTTGTTCCTTCCGTTCTGTTTACCATTTTCATATATTACTGGAAATTCAAGCTCTGCACTGCACTTCTAATTTGGCCTGAAGGCCGATTTAAGAATGCACAAGCTGAAATCACACAATGGTTCCCAAACTTTTGGGTGGGTTCTTGATTAGAATACCTCAGATTCCTACCAATTGTTTGTTTTTCCCAAATGGGTTTTTCTAAAAAAAAAAAAGAAAAACATTGTCACCTTAAACCTTGCAAGCTTTTCAGATTTTTTTTTTATATTTATGTTGATGAAAAAAATGGTATGCAGGAAGCTGAGATAAGCTAACCAAGAACCCACACAAGAGTTTGGGAACACTTGCATGGTTTTAGTAACCCAATGCCCAAGCCCAAAGACTCAAGCATTCTTATGTCTGCCTCCTTTGTGCTCGTTGGTTTCTTTACCTTGGAACTTTTCCATTTCACAGCTACAGTAATTTTATGGAAGTGTTTTTGAAGGTTCTCAAATAAAAAGGATAGCTACAGCAAGCACTTCTTTATAGTGCTTAGCCAATTGATTTAGTCACAGACATGACTTTTGAAACAGGAGTAAAAATTTTGAAGGTTAATCTGTCTCTGACAAAGCAAATCAAAGCTATCTTCATGTAATGATCCACTCATTTGCCCAAGTTGCCATGTCGGTTTAAGCATTTCGCAACAGCCTGCCAGAAAGCAGTTCTCTCCTAAAGTGCTGGCACAAGTCACATGACTGGGGCAGCTGAGAAATTGACAAAATGGCTAGCCCCATGTCAGATTTAAAAAATGAAATATAAAAAAATCTGTTTGCTCTTTTGAGAAATGGATTTCAGTGCAGAAGTCTACTGGAGAAGCACTATTAACTGATGCATAAAAAAAAACATGTTTTCCCATGACAGTTTCCCTTTAAGTTGTTATAGGACACATTAAAAGAAGATGCCCGTGTATGGGTCAATAAGATTCTACAAGCTAAGGGATAGTGATTCCCCAGACCTGAATAATTCTGTACTTGTGCACACAATGAGTAATGGTATATAATAAATTATGACCTTATTTCTGTAAATAGTCTTAGAACTCATTATAGTCTGCAGGTTTAAAGGAGGGTGTCCCAGTATATAATAAGACAATTTTCATGTTCCAGCAATATACAAGTGGCCTGTCATTTGACAAATAAAGCTTGAACCAAAATAATCAAAGAAAGTTATAATTTTTTTTTCTCCCTGAAACAGAGTTAGCGACTTCTTTAAATAAGTAATGTCATCAGTGGATTCTGTGTCTGCTTTGCAACTGTTAAATTGCTTTCAGAAGTGAAAAAAGGGGATTTTCTCATTTAATAACAGAGGGAATCATGTTAAAATTTAGCATACAGGTCAATAGAACTTTGAATTCTTATCTTTTTTTATTGCACTGTGGATTTAGTCTTTTAACATGATTACTGTTATTTTGCTTAACTTATTGAATATTATTGCATTTTCCGCTGCTTTCACTTCAGATGGCATGTTGTTAGATTGTTTCTCTCTGACATATTGAATCAGGGGGAAACACAGAGTGTAGAGCGCAGTGAAATGAATTTGTGTAATGCAATCTGCAGAGTCAGAGTAGCTATCACAGAAAATTATATTTTTTTTATAACATCAATATGTTTTGCTAAAATGCAATATATATTTTCTAGCCTAAAAACTGTCATATTGTGTTCTCAATATTTCTTGAGTCAATATTACAAAATATAAAGGAATAATACTTTTTATATCCTTTAGAGCTGGCAACAATTGGAATTTCCTTTATATTTTCTACTTTGATAAAAAAAACATTATTTTCCTTTCCTTCCTCAAGTTTCCTTTTGACTAGCCCTTCACTGTAAACTAAAAACTATGCATTTGTTAGGTGTCAGCTGCTAGATAGATATTTTTATGATCTCAAAGTAAAATACGAATTTCACATTCAAAATGTAATTTTAATTATAGATTTATTTATAATAATATTGAGTAGTTTTAGGCATGTAAGTTAATATGTGGGTATGGAAGCTATTATCTAGAAATCCATTGTCAACAAAATTCCTAAAATACAGCAACGCCAAACTGTTTGTTTTTTTTTATTTTAGGATAATAAGACAATACCTTGGGCTTGATACTGACTAAACATTTAAATGATGTATGCTAACCATACATCTTGGATAAAAACATGGATCTCCATGGATCGTGGAACTCCAATAAATGTCCATGAACTTGAAATTCGACCATTCGAAATTTATTATAAAAATCAATTTTTTTTTAAACTAGGGTGAATAGGATCGAAAACTTGAATCGAATTAGATTTGAATGAAAAAACTCGAGGTCTCCCATTGACTTAAACAGCAATTCAGCTGGTTTTAGATGGTGAATGGTGGAAATAAAGTTGATAAATCTCGAAAATCTAATTATCTCGAATCAAATTTGATTAACTCTCTTTGACCTTTGACCTTAAAA
>CM044432.1:187680238-187694403 GCA_024363595.1 Xenopus borealis
TTTCAGTTATTTATAGAGGGACCAGGAATGGGCAGAGGATTCTGGGAGCAATATTTTGCCTAGACGCTGTTTAATGGAGGCTCGTCAGAAAGAAATGAACTCTGTTTACTGATTTCTGGTGAATATGTAAGTTTTTGCAAGTAATCCATCAGGCTTAAAAAAGGTTAAACAGGGATTTTAGTTTAAGCCGACATTGGCAAGTGCTCTTTCCAGTTTATATAAGGTCTTACTGCATCCTCTATATTTAGCTATGTTAATAAAAAAAGATTGTTCATCATTATAGCAGCTTAGAGCACATAAATCACATATGGCTGAGCAAATCTAAAAAGGAACTAAGGTGATTCACTGCCATAATCCTTTGTTATATAAATTCACATTAAATCCCGGTCACTCCTGTTTTCTCAGGATTTGGTTTAACCTTGTTGTTTGACTGTCCTTCTTTAATAAATGCAATGTAAACTTTGTCCTGAATCGCAAATTTTAATAAGCTAAACAGCAGCTGAACACAACATTTGTTTCTTTTGTTTCGAGTTCAGGTCCTCATTTACGATAAAGGCCTTTGATATCGAGACAATAAATCCCATTATTTATTATTCATTATTTCTCATGGAGTCTCAGGTTGGGAGTTTAAATTACAGTAATTGAAGAGTGTTTTTGATCACATTAGATCTCCCTTGGGCAAGTGCATCAGTGTGACAATGTGGGGAAACTGTACAGACTTGTGGTTGGCACACAGGCCTTATTTATATAAAACAAATAAAATTGGTGCCATTGCCACTTTATTACAAATGCAGGTGATGTACCCAGCATTCTGTTTCCATGTGAATGTGACCTGCTAACATTCTGGGGCAATGAGTGGCATGTCAAAGGAGTTCCATCCTATCATCCTGTCTTGCATATTTGGTTGTGCCTAAAGATGGCCAGATTTGCCCATATATATCAAATTATTCAAAGGATCCTGTCATTATTTTTAAATTGCACTGTGTGCATTGTAATAATTCATTCTACCATTTAAAAAATTGTTCTTGAACCAATAAATGTATTTTTAGCAGTAATATTGGACTATAGTCTGCCATCTCAGGTCATTGTGCCTGATCCTGTTCTTTCAGAAAGAGCCAGCACTTGATGGAACAATGGAACAATGGAACTGCTTTCAGATAAGCTATTGATTCTCCTACTGTCTCCTGCAGTCAGGCTTGACTATTTTACTATTGAGTGCTGTTCTCATATGTACCACTAGAAGTAATACATAATTTGCTGGTGCTGTATAAATAGATACATAAATAAATAAATTATTATATAAAATATTAAAGCCAAATATCTTGATTTGTACAAGAATCAGGGGAGCAGAATGCAAAGCTGGCATAATTATGTGTCCTCTTTCATTTACTGTAAGTCAGCATTTATTAAATGTGTCCCCGGGAACAGGCTGAGCAAATATAGCACCATGCCAACTAATGTGCTAATATGGACCACTAGCACTGGACCACTAGCCCTGGTGAATAGAGAGTTTTGAGTGTACAGGTCTAAATTTCTAAACTTTTAAAAGAATTGTTCAAATTAGAGCCAGCGAGGATATAGAATAAGAACAAAGCTCCATTGTGACCTGTAACCTCTACTGTACTATAACCTGCATTTCTGAATGATGCAAAAGTTATGGGATGGGTAGGGGGCAGGAGGGTGATGTCTACATGCTCCCACACCCACCAATCATAAATACAGTATTGCCAAATGCAGGTTTTAGATGGTGATTTTACAAATTGTGGCAACATAGAGTAAAGTAGATTTAACAAAATCATTGCAAATTGTTTTTACCTACAATGGGGGATGGAGGCCATCAACCACTCCAACTGTGCTGAAGTATCTTCAAATGCACCTCCTCCACTCTGGAAATCCACAAGCTTTCAGAATGTATATGTCTACCCCTTAGAGCAGATTTATGGATCATTTCTGCCATATTGACTATGCTAATGTCAAAAAGGGCACATTTCCTCTTTAATATCCACTCTCTTCTTTATAGCAGACTTAAGCAGTATCTCCCATTAATCTTGGTTTTAATATGTTTTAATATGCAACTTGTTCTGAACCAATTGTATTGCATCTGGAGAAACAGGGAAACGGAAAAGGGATTATTTTTCAGCTCCAGACAGGTGCATTATTTAGGATTGTTAATTCCCATACACTTTTGTATCTGTTCCTTGGTAAAATTGATGAAATTCATTAGGATTTCGTAGTCAGCGATCTGAGTTTGTACTTTATATACACTTCTGAAAGCTCACAGGTTATGAAGCTCTGTAAATGTAAAGAGGAAAATAAGACATTTTGAAGCATGCAAACTAGGTTTTGATTTTACAATGTAATTTATACGTATATAAGGTTATTTAAAAAAAAATGTTTTTAGTTGATTAAAAAAAAATCCTTTACACCTACTTAATAAACCAAAATAAATGATGAACAGACAAAACAATAGCAGGGATGAGAGTCATATAGGTCATATTTAATATGGACCTGTTAATGTTGGCTAATTGTATCCACTGGAGAGAAAGCATAACCTATTTTTCTGAAAAATAGGTTATTTACCTGGCTTGGGGATGTATGTAGAGATATTAGAGTGCATCCACAATGTTCCCTGTGAGTTTAATGAATATTGATTGCACACGCCACGGGCATACTGCAAATGGAGCACATTTTGGATTATTAAGAATGTTACTGCTGCAAAACAATAAAAAGGAAAATATTGAACATTTTTTAACGCACTATAAATAGGAACTTATGACATTATGGGAGACAGAGATGTATACTATCCCCGACGGTGGTCATGCAATTTATCACATACGGCAAAAAAAAGCAGAAAAATAAATCAATATTTTTTTTCCTCCTGTGTTGAATATCGGATGGGACAATGTGTTCTGCACTGAAAAGATTGGTTTGTGAATATGAGACATAAGTCCTGATTGAATTAACAATTTGTATGGCGCTTCTGAAAATATGTTTCTGTGGCTAATGGGATATTATAGGGCTACATGATAAAAATACGTTAGATGAATGATGGACTGATCTACATTAGAGGGCCCAGATTGTATTATTCATCATATTTAGCAGCTTTGGAATCAGAACTCATACATTCATAGTAGGGAGAGAGAGGGAAAGTGTGATTATAGAAATCAAAACCGTAAGACCAAATCTGTAGGTGAGTTTTAGTTTGATACTTTGGGGCCACTGTTAGTATAGCTGGGGTTTATTTATACCAAGTGCAATGTGCAATGTGAGTTGTGCCTAAAACCACTTTCATTAAAGGAACTTTCATCCAAATATGTTCTTCTTCTTACATATAGTTGCATGTGACGCTGCTCACTCCTTCCTGGCTATTGACCTCCTGACCAGGCGGTAGCTCCAGGGTTCCTCCAAGTCCCTATGTCAATAGGTGCAGAACCGAGAGCAGACATTACTCACACAACGAACAGCAGAACTCACATGAGTAAACACCAGAAATTACATCAGACAGACTTGGAGAATATTTGGTGCTACTGTGCACAGGTGTGTCTATATTGGTGAATTAGATGCAACTGAAATAGACGCAGCAGAGTTGAACCATTAACATTACATTACGGTGGTTTAGGGAAGTCTCATGAAGGGTTTGAGTGGTTTGAAACATTGGTGGTTTGTAATAAGGCTTTGCTTTTTGAAAGCTTTTGGATTTCCAGAGTGGGGGAGTGGGGGAGGTGTGTTTGAAGATGTTTCAACACAGTTGATGGTCACCATGTCCCATTGTAGGAAAAACATTTTTATTGTTTATTTTTAACATGTTTCATATCAAATGATACGTAATCATAGGCACATAGGACACTTGACTTTTAACAAAATGGAATAAAGCTCATCTTTTACTTCACTGGTTGGCTGCAGAAGTGAGTGTTTTTCTTTCATTTATACCTGTAGGTTCCAATTCTTAATGGTAAACCAGTCATTTTTATCAATGGTGCATTTGCCCCAGATGCCTGCATGCATTAAAAAATATAAAAATAGCAACCACCAGTCACCATGCATGCTGGAAGATTTCAGTCTGTAAAATGTTATCGGCCGCAAGCTGAGATCCACATATCCCATCAGTGACCATAAGCCTAAGAGACATAATATAGAGAATGTTTAAAGGGAGTCTGGTCATAATCATATTAAGATGCAAGCTAGGGGTTTTTCCTTATATACTGAGCCAATAATTGTGAAGATGTAAAATGTGTGATGAGGCTATGTGCTACTTATCTTTTAGGATTATGAAATTAGATTCTGGTTTCCAGTAAATATTTAAACATATTTCCATCAAAATGTCAAACAAATTAAAAAAATACCCAGTTCCTAGTCTACAAAAAATGGTTGTAGTATTACATTAGATTTGCTAAATCTCCTTCCTTCTTTGGCACCTAGAGGACTGAAGTAGTGCACAAGTTCATTCAGGCAAATCAGCTTTATTTTTCCTGTATGAGTGCATTTTCATCATTATCATCACCATCATCACCATCAGCAGCTTCATAAATTCATAATCATCCTAATCACCGCTGTCTACTTCAAGAAGTGATTATATTATTTTGTGGCATCCTTTGACAGGATTCCAGGCTTTAAATAACACTTACCAACAAATTCTCACAGCTATTTGTTCTACCGCAACAGCTAGAAATGTTTGATTGTTGGCTTGAAGAATGCTGACATCAGTTCAGGAGTCGAAGCACTGAGTGGATTATCAGATATTTGAACTCTGGCAAACAATACCCTTTGCATGTTTTTGGAAAAGCTTAAACACTGTCGGCCAATCTCCCAGTTCTGCTTAAGATGAAAAATTAGATTTTATGCAGCAAAGTTGCTTTTCTAAATTTGCAATTTGGTAAGGAACCTTTTTTGGTCAACGTTATACCTTTTCCGTACTGTGATACATAAAATAATAGGAGAATATTCAGGGAATGATTCCTTCTCATTCCTTAAAAAATAATATAAATATTATTAATTACTCCCTGTACTGAAAGCTACAAAGGTGTAATAAGGCTTCCTTGGGACTTGCATTGTGTAGTACATAGTGAAAGCTTTAGTTTAGCTTCAGTGCCATCAAGCTACGTGTGACAAAAAAAGTTGCTCATTCAAGGCTCTTAGAAAGCTGCTAAAATCCTCTGTGAAAAAGTCGCAGAGAAGAAAAAAAGTCGCCATAAGAAAAAACAGCCATTGACTTTAATGCATTTGGAGTAAGAAAAATTATGTGCAAAACATATTCATGCCCATTTAATGCAATGCATTTAGCAAATTCTTTTGATGCTTACTGATTTTTTTGGCTGGACAGATTTACTTATTGCTACCTATAATTTAAGGGAAAGAAGAATCTATGGAAGTGACACGGAAGTGTTGGTATGCCAGAGCATTATTGGTTTTCCTTTGACATAAAACATGTTTATTGGCAACAAACAGAGGATTTGAGCATTTAAAGAATTAAAATGAGTTTATCTGTGAGCTAGCAAAGGTACACAAGATTACACAGGTCTCTGTAAATTATATGTTTATAATACACAAAAGCCGTGAATATCTTGTAAATTATATCCTTATAAACGGTGAGTTCTGATGTCAACAGTTATAAACGGTGAGTTCTGATATCATTTCTGTCACATGACTCACTGAAACTTGTGTATTATAATAAATAAAGTACCCCCAGTTGTAAAATACGAGGATATTAGAAGTTACCTCGGAGTTCCATGACCTGTATAAAAACATATACTATCCTTATATTTTACAAGAGGGGGTACTTTATTCACTATATAATTAATAATATAAATTACCCCATAGAATCATATTTTCCTTTGCAAACAAAATTGAAAGCCACAAAGAAGTTTAACACATCCCAACCTGTCTGTTTATCCGAATAAGAGATTGTAGTTAATTGATCTGGACACACCAGCCCTGGGGGTCACTTGTTTAAAGGCATTATCAAGCAATATTAATATATATATCTGTCCCAGTGTCTCTTGGAGGAACTGTTGAATCAGTAACCTTAATGCTCATTGTATTTAACCGGGGATTTCTCTGAAACAATGATTGTGGAAAAGTTGTTTGAAAATCACTTTATTTTTATCACCACAGCTGTAAAGTGTTGATCAGTCCTTTGTGCAGAGTTTGTTTTTCTAGCACAAAAATGCATTGCCTTGAGTTTTATTTTTGCAGTGAAAATAAAGGCAAAAACTTGACTCTGTAATGCAGCCTGCCTGTAAGTCTTAAACAAGTTGAACAAAGATTTAAAAAAATGCTCAATAGGTTTCATTAGAAAGTGTATAATAGAATAATAAAGTAAAACAAATGATATAAAGTGGGCTCGCTAATTAGCTCTACATGATTGATATAGCTTTGGACTAGGCATTTGATCTAAAACAAAATACAGTTCCTTGTTAAGGGGATTTTAATTGATGTGCAGAGAGGTATTAGATGATGTAGGGAAATAATTACTCAAAAGCTATTCATGCATTTGGCTGTACATAACAAATGAAGTTTGGGCACTGGATCTGGCGGAGTGGACGCATGCTAATTAATAAGAATAAGAGCATGAATCTTGCAGAACATTTTAACCCAGCTCTCGCCAGTTGATGTGTTTTGTATTTAAATTGAAGTCATCTAATAGTTATGCCAAAAAAGACTAAATAAGTATTGTAGCCTATCATACAGAGTATGACCTTGTCCTGCTATTTGGGGGTGTGTAATGCTTTGCCAAAATAAGACTGATTGGATGAGCATATTAATCAGCTCAATGCCAGTAAGACAACCAGTCTGGAAATAGAATGGAGTGGACAGTCGAGATAGATGAGAAAAGGGGGCAAAATGGACAGAAATAGGAGGAGGGGTGAGGGGGCATGGAAGGACTATAAAGTAGTAAAAAACTGAAGAGAAGTTGAACGGTTTTCTGTAAGGTTCACTATAACTTCAGAACAATAAAGGACAAATAAAATGCAACCAAAATCCCTAAAAACTACAAATTCTTTGGATTATTGTACAAAACCCAACTCAGATCACGTTTTATTAGGACTGTTAGCAGCATTGGGGCTTAATAAATCAGTAAACATTCTGACCAAATTCCTCTGAAAAACTCTGACCAGAAATAAAATCAGACTTTAATAAATAACAAGTATTAATAATTGTATAATATATAATAAGGGGCTATAATATAAGCTGATGCTACAGGTTTGCTGATTATTAAATTCTGATGCTAGTTGCACTGATTTCTGTGCTGCCATGTAGTAATTATCCATATTAATTACTAATCCGCCTTATACTGTGACATTTATATTCTTTGTGTTTTGTATATTGTGAGTGGGTCCCTAAGCTCAGTAAGTGACAGCAGCACAGAGCATGTGAATCAGTGAATCAGTAGAAAAGAAGATGGGGAGCTATTGGGGCATCTACTGGGGAGACACAGATCTTTACTGCTAAAGGGCTGTGGTTGCCTTGGGCTGGTACACAAGCACAAAACCAAATGTACAACATTTATACACACTTTCTTCTTCTTTAACTTTCCTTGTCGTTTAATGCTTTTAAGAGTGGATTGGAAGTTTTTGGATGCTAATGTGAAACTAAAGTATACAATTAATATAGGAGGGGTTGAGCTTGATGGACTTTGATCTTTTTTCAACCCATCTTTACTACATTATGTAACAATGTAAAATACCTCTCTGCTTCAGTTTGGGCTTTGGTCTGCTTCTGGATCAGTAACTTGTTAATTTACAAAAATGAAGAGTTCTTCAATTTTCATATCTAAATTCTGCATTTGAAAAAGATGGCTCCTGCTAGATTCTTCAGTGTTACGTGTTATTCTGTTTGCAGCTGCAGTGGTATTTCACATTGTGAACTGGATCATAATAAAATCATAAAAAAACATGGAATGAATCATTGCTTAAATAATCTAATGGCTATACTTGGTCCTCAAGCACTTCTTGTATTGAATGTAAATTTGGATGAATCAGCTTATTCAGTTTAGAACTACAAATCCTTTTTTCCATATCCAGAAATACAATTCATTTGTACTGGTTGATTGTCCAAGTCTTGATGCCACACACATATCCTAATAAACATATAAGCATAGTAGGATATTACGTCACCCTCCCCACTTGAAATGTATTTAATATAAATAAACTACCTGTTTTTTAAAATATAAATGTTTACTAATATATTACTATTAATTAAGAATTCAGCCTGGAAATAACATTATTTTGGATAGTAATAATAAACATAATTGGTAAAAAAAATAGAAGCCAGGCAAAATTTACCTTATTTATGAGATCATATATTTTAAAATAAGAGTGAAATGTTCAGCAAGTCAAAATATGTAAGTAGCAACAAATGAAACATTACAACACTAATGGCCTGTAATAATTTTCTGTCCTGTCAACTTTCTGTGTTAATTATTCTTCTGCACTAATTAATAGTAATAAAAAATACATAAATTGCAAAACTTAAGCAGCAGCTCTGAAACATTTAAAAAAAAAAAAAACTCCTTTTACTCAGAGTAAGATTTAGATAATGCACCCAAAGTAGGATTTAACATCATTTCTAGAAATATCATGCTTAGCAGGCAAATAACTAATTTTAAAATTCAATTTAAAAAAAACAAGGTTGCATGAAAAAATCGAATGAAATTTTTAACTTGAACTTGCATAAAGTAGGGATGCACCTACTATTTTGGATTCGGCTGAACCCCCGAATCCTTCCTGAAAGATTTGGCCAAATACCCAACCAAATCCGAACCCTAATTTCATATGCAAATCATGGGTGGGAAGAGGAAAACATTTTTTACTGCCTTGTTTTGTGCCAAAAAGTTGCACGCTTTCCCGCCCCTTGCCCTAATTTGCATATGCAAATTAGGATTCGGTTCAGACAGGCAGAAGGATTTGCCCAAATCCGAATCCTGCTGAAAAAGGCCAAATCCTGGCCGAATCCTGAACCAAATCCTGGATTCGGTGCATCCCTAGCATAAAGCTCAATTGTTTTTATTTGTAAAAAACTCACCTTACAATTACATTGTTCCATTAGTTTTTAAAGACTTGACTTGTTAAATAAATGGAAAAGCTTCAGTGTTGAATATTCACCTCCCATTTACTTATAGTTCAACTTAAAAGGTTTTAGCTGCCAGATTTGTTCAATTCAATTTTCAAGATTTCATTTAAATCTAAAATGGATGGGATCCATTATCCGTAAAACCCGTTATCCAGAAAGCTCCGAATTACGGGAAGGCCATCTCCCATAGACTCAATTATATTCAAATAAGCAAAAATTTTTTAAATTATTTCCATTTTCTCTGTAATAATAAAACAGTAGCTTGTACTTGATCCCAACTTAGATATAATTAATCCTTATTGGAAGCAAAACCATCTTTTTTGATTAATGTTATGTTTAAATGATTTTCTAGTAGATATAAGGTCTGAAGATCCAAATAACTGAAATAACAGATCCCATACCTGTATTATCTTGAGTTGAACAAAAATAGAGATTTTTTTTAAAATACATAATTTCATTAGACTTACTTTAAGAGCTAAGCATTTGGAATCCAGTTCATGGTATTCTGTCATTTAAAATTCCTCTGTTTTATAAACAGCCAAAAAAAAAAATGTTATATTATCCAAAGATTTGTTTGACAGAACTGCTTATTTAATTAGATCCAATTTCGTCTTGGTTTAAATTATTGCTGTACATAAGAATCCAATCTAATTAATAATATTTAATAAAAATACATAGTGAATCTGAATTAAAAAAAATATTGTGTTTATTAAATATTGTTGCCTATGTTTCGGTCCTCATTAGGACCTTTCTCAAGGATTATACAAAAAGCCACTCCAACAAATTTTAAATAACCTAACAGTTCAAATCCTCCAATCAGTGCTCGGTGTTCAATTTACCAATTAGTGATTAACCCTTTTAAGCGGTTATAATTCAGTGAACATCTTTTTAGTATAAAATAATTTTTAGTACATTTGTGTTACCTTTAACAAAACAACCATGTTCCATGTGTCATAAAAATATCAATTATAATAAATACAATAATTTATATAATAATTTAGTGCATAAAAATATGCACTAAATTATGATATAAATTATTGTATTTATTATAATTGATATTTTTATGACACATGGAACATGGTTGTTTTGTTAAAGGTAACACAAATGTACTAAAAATTATTTTATACTAAAAAGATGTTCACTGAATTATAACCGCTTAAAAGGGTTAATCACTAATATATATATATATATTTAGGTGCCCAGACACACCTAAAAACAATTGAATAGATAGATAATTAGATAATTAAATAGATAATAGATATGGAGATTAATCCTGACACCCAACAGATAAGACTAAAGGAAAACTTTACCCCCCAAAATGTAGTTGGAATATATATTTAAGTAAATGTTGCCCTTTTAAATCTTTTCTCTTGAGTTGCCATTTCTTTTTTCCTCTGTGCTGCCTCAGAGATCACCCAAAAAGAAATACTGCAGCTCTAAGTTTAATAGTAAGAAATGAGGGGGCAAAAGACAGAACCTTGTCCATTAATTGGCTCAGATGTAAAACTGAGGATTTATTTCTCTTTGTTTGATTAATTAAGGATTCAGCATTCATGAAACTGAATCTGGCCCATTTCTTTTTAATAGCATTTAGTATATTGAGAATGTTTACAATGAGAATACATATTTCCTGGGGGACAACAAATCTTCTCCATCTGTATAACTGTATAACTGTATAAAAGAAAGAAAATGTATGACATTGTTCTTACACTGGCAATTATACTTTGTAGTGAAACTGAGATGAGGATTAGAGAGTTTATAACTCAGTTCATGATGCATATGCTGTAAGAAATGCTCCAGTATAATTTGTTCTGTGCATAACTACTTGTACTGTGATTAAAGTAAAGCTCCTGTATCATGTAATCTGTTTGATCCTAGATATCCTGGAAGAAGAAACAACATTAAATTAAATGTTAAAGACATTACCAATTGTCCTTCAGATTTTTCCTTTCACTAGAGGATGTGCATATTTATTTCTCTTGTAAACAAAAGCCTCCATACTCTTTCCTTTCAGCTTAATCCCCAGAGATTTTCCTGGTTTTATCCTTCTTTTAACTGATGTAAATATTTTGTTTGTGTATTGTGTTGTGCTTGAAGAGTTGAAATATTAGCATTGTAGAAAATTACAGCTATTTCCTTTTTTTTTTAAATATCATCCAGAGTTATAAGCTTAGAGTGAGGATAGAATCTGGTTTGAAGTTGGCCTTTATGATACCCAAAAAAGGGGTTCATTGTCCATTTATTTGAACATGACCATTTCACACTCATTTAACTAATCTTTACATGGGTTGTTTGGTCAGATCTTCATATCAAGGTGCAGCCTGTGCAGTTGGCTGCTGACTATGCTCATGTGCAGATCTTGATACTTCATACAATTTTGCTAAGATATGCCCCTAGTAAGTACAAGCAAGCAGAGCCTGGGGAAAAGCTGCTCCCTTATATCCTCTTTGGTGGAGCACTGCCCTTTCTAACTAAAGCTGACAGATTTATTCTCCTAGAACAGTGATCCCCAACCAGTAGCTTGTGAGTAACATGTTGCTCTCCAACCCCTTGGATGTTGCTCTCAGTGGCCTCAAAGCAGGAGCATATTTTTGAATTCCAGGCTTGGAGGAAGGTTTTGGTTGTATAAGAACCAGGTGTACTGCAAAACAGAGCCTCAATACAGGTTGATAATCTACATAGGGGCTACCAAATGGCCAATCACAGCACTTATTTGGCACATCAAGAACATTTTTCATGCTAGAATTGCTCCCCAACTCCTTTTTCTTCTGAATGTTACTCACAGCCTCAAAAGGTTGGTGATCCCTGCCCTAGAGAGTGCTTTAAAGTTATCCTGTACACTATTTTTCACATGGTCCCTGTTACCAGACTTTATCTAAATAGGGTTGTCCCTTTAGGGCCTAACACTTCTGGGGCCTTGTTGATTTCAGGTTCAATGGAACATCCACCCAGATCAACTGCTGCAGGCCAAAGATGAAGAGCCACCCCCCTATAACTTGAGACATGGGCCTTTGCAAAGCAACAAGGGAACTGAGGAACTGTATGAAATTAAAGATATAGGGCACACTACCCCTATGGGTTCATACACAGGCAAGTTAATTGGCCCTTGTTAAAAAATCAAATGCCTTTTTGATTGTGTTTGTGATAAGGATCCCCTGTGTAATATGTTGTGCTGTTGCAAATGAACACTTGACTGTAACTGTGATGTCTCCGATACAACTCACCTTTCCCAAGCATGTCCATGCAATTCCTGTTCTGATTTCCTTGTTGTGCTCACAGTGCCCCTGACACCTATAGTATATCTGCTAATTTTGATTATATTAGGCAACCAGTCAACCATAAACATACATTGGTAAGCTTGGATAATTGTCATAACCCAAGCAAAAATCAAATAATTTGAATTTATAAAGTAAAAATATGAAGTCATAAGAAGCGTGATGTTTTTGTAAAATGGGACAGGTATAATACTGCCATCAAACAGTGTTTTATTCCAGCCTTAAGGGTAAGATATACTGGTTATATAGGGAATTCTTGTGTAATAGGATGATTTTTTTTGCCTTCTACTCAAATATTTTGGTTAGAAATATGAATTGGATGTATTATAAGACATGTTTCACCCTAAAGGGTTGCATCATATTTGGCTGAGTCTCTGAATGACACTGGCATCTGCTCTGTTGAGTTGAGTAATTCACACTAGCTGAAGGCATGGTGCCATCATGATGCCTGCCAATAAGAAAGAAAACAGGAAGATGAATGAAAGTGAAATTACACATCCTCTGTTTATTCTCTTTAGCCCTTTAAGTTCCTGTCCTATGATATTTACCAAGCTCAGTGTTTGATGGTAGAATATTCAATAAAGGCGGCTCCTTTGATCTGGGCTGCATTACTTAAAAGACCACGATGAGCAGACGTTAATTCAGAATGCATCATCTAACATCTCTCTGCTATGCTGCATCTGAGTGTAATACTTGGCCACTGAGATACTAGGCTGTGCCAATGTGACCTATGAAAGAGAAAGTGAGAGGAAGAATGGAAAGAGAGGAAAAATAAACAGGGGGGAAAGAGAGTGGCAGAAATGGGGACTGGCTGGGCCAAGAGGAAAGGGAACTGATGGAAAATTTGAATAAAGGCACATTTTAGTAATTTCATTCAATAAAGGGATTGGGGGCATTATGGCTACATTCAATGGAAATATTTTGATATTCAAGTATTTATTAGGCATATTTTTTCAGATGAATGCATTGTTTTTGAAATGGGCTGTTCTATTTATTTGATTACGTTGTTGCATTTTTGGGATTTCTCCGTCGCTTTTATGTATGACCTTTATGTTATTATGTACGAGCTGCGACACCAACAAGAAACACATTTCTAATTTTAAACCTGAAATGCATCAGGATTTGGAGCCAAAGCAACCACCCATATGTTTAACAAATAAATAAACGGCAGCTTTAAATATTCCAGATGGGGCATTAGCAGGATTTTGTAAAAGAATGACTCTCTTTCATATAATACCTTGCTGGTCCTTCCTACTGCTGATTGCCATTGTTTACTACATTAAATTTTATTATCTACAGTTAATCCAAGGTCCTACTTCATCATGGATTTACCTAGTGCAGCCCCATTAAGGGTGTATGTACAGTATTTACTTATATTTAAATCCCAAATTAATAATCTTTCATTTAATAACACTGAATCTCACCAGCCATCTATCGACCTTCTCTGAAAATATATAAACTGTATACTGTAACACTGTTAATGTAATAAACTCAAAAAAAAAAAAATTGCCCCAAAAAGAAGGAATGCTAAACAACTTTATAATACACATTAATTCTTAATGAATAAATTATTTGTATGTATGTTTGATAAATGCTGAAAGTATCTGTTTGCCCCTGGCAATTCTGTGTACTGCTGGTTCTACCTATTGAAGCAAGGCAGTAAAGTAAACAGATTAACAGACCTATGAATAAGCGCACAAGACAATGTTGGAAATAGAATGTTGACTGTTTTAAGAGTCAGAATATATTTAATATGATACATTTTCATTTTATTCCCATCTAAAATCCTTAAATCCCATTTATGGCTTACTTGTGAACAAA
>CM044432.1:187698184-187708840 GCA_024363595.1 Xenopus borealis
AACCCTCATTCATTCAAATGCAGACTGTATTTCAAACACCGTTGGTAGTCTGTCTCTGCTCTGCTTCAAAGATGGGGAACAAAACAATTGTTGCATTATTTACATTGTTTACTGTTTGCTTGGCTCTTATATTGACACCCCTCAACTGAACGAATATAAATCAGAGCTAATTATTTGCCAAGAGGACAAAGTATTTGATTCATCAGCAAAAGCCAGCTAAGCACATTGATTGTGTACATTTATGGTAGCATTTGGCATTTGCATAATCCTTTTATTATTGATTGTGCTTCAGTCTAACAGACCTTGGTTATTGTATTTTCAGTTGTTTTAAAGGAGTTATGATAATTAGTTCTCCTGTCTCATGAAACAGCTGCTGTGGAATGTCACATGTATGCAGCTTTGTACGTCGACTCAGTATCTTTATTAATGTAGAAGAAAAAATCTTTTTACTTGGAGGTGCCAAAAGTAAGGCACCCTCAAGTGATTGTATGTATTTACCTGAAATCCCGAGTCAGTGCACCTATAGTAGAAAACTGCACTGGCCCTGATTCTTCCAGCGAGCACCACAGAGTGATCATCTTCTGGCCTCTTCTTTTTTCTTTTGGCTACACATGCAGTAGCATGAAAAGCCAAATTTTTATGAAAAGGTCAGCTGTTTCATTCTACTGCTTATGCTTCTGCCCAAGGAAATTTGACGATAGAAGAATCTGGAAGATGGTAGCTCCGTGATGCTTGCTATAATCCCCTCTCACTCTAATAATCCCGGTTCAGTACTATTTTCTCTTAATAGATAGGGGTTTCAAGTAAGTACATGTGATCAATTGGGAGTGCCTAACTTTTGGTACCCCCAAGTAAAAAGACCTTTCCTTCTCCTTTAAGGATGTGTGAGTTTTTTATTGTATATTTATGGCTGAATCAAGTCTGCTACACTTTGGCTGTGGTGGGTATCCTCGGGCCTAGTAAAGACTATACCTAGTCATACACACAGGACCCCTTCTGCCATGCGCCAAGGTGAGAATCTTGCCCCAGGCTGCAGTGTGTGGCAGGTTAACTGGTGTAGCAAAAGGTTGACCCTGGTAACATTAAAAGCCTTAATTCTATGTTTTGTAAACCAGAAATGTGGCTCCTCACGGCCCTCTTCAGACAGCAGAAAAAAAGGTTATCAGTAGGGAATTATTGGGCAACATTGGAAAGACCTTAGTTTCAATTGCCCCTGAATTCAAAAGCACACTGACTGCTGACAGTTCAAGTAAGTCAGTAGCTTAATGGTCCCATGAATGGGACCAAAACAACTCCTTGCCTGTATCATATTTGGTGGAGTTTGCCTAGATATATTTGGAGCAGGCTTGAGGGCTATACAACCCTCTATAGTATTTTTTTATGGCTGAACAAGCATCTTTCACCCTAGAAGGGACTAAAACTAGCCTTACTAAAGCACATTATCTGCTGATTTGATTACTCCAGTTTGATTCAGTTGCTTGTTAGTCCCATATATTGGGTCAACACAACAGCCTGTCTGAAAGATATTTGGTGTATACGTTAGATATCTATGGGGGCAGGTTTTAAAATCCTGTTGGGCAAGAATGGGTCTATCGTGTCACTGGCACTGGGGCCATGAAAGTATAATTGGTTTGTTGTAGGAAAGCAATACAATACATTGAGTTTACTCTATATTTTTTTCTAAAACTTGCAAAAACTTGCAATGGAATAAGTGTCATTGTTCTTATGTTTGACAACTCTGCTTTATAAACATTCATTTACAGTAAATATACATATATTAGGGTTAATTCATATTATTGGCTATGGGTAAATTCATATTATTTTGTAATTCTGTATTTATGAGTCCCAGAGCCTATTGTTTTATCGTGAGCAGTTTCATTGTACAATTCTATTGCCATAGTAAATATACATCTTGTGTCAATATTTCAATATTTTAAATAAAGGCTTTCTCAGTTTTTTTTCCCCTTTTTTTGTTCCATGCGAGTAATAACATTCTCTAAGCGTTTAAGAACACTCCATGTCCATCTGTTATTTACATCATTTACGTTCCTGAGGTGTCTCCAACAAATGCTGGCTGGATACGCTCTAAGTGGTATGAATACAACAGCTGTAAAAATATTACCCATACAGTCTAATTGCCAGGGCTGATCTGTAGCCAGCGCTATCCCTAGCTGGAACGTGAGCCGTAGAATGTGGGATTTGATCCAATGCTGACCCCTTACTTCGATACTATTCTTTGAAGAGATTGTTTTCCAAGATGAAATCATATAATTGCAGATTACCAGGATATCTTCTGTTTCCTCTATTTTCTAGTCATTGTGAAATAATTTGTAGTTTAAAAAGATCTGCCCCAGCTTTGTTGTTAAAAGGGAACATTATTTTGACTTAAATCAAAACTAAAATGATTGTCTGAATATGATGCTTCAGCATAAGGTGGAGTCTGTAGAGCTCTTTTGTTTGTAACCCCCTTGGAGGTCCAACCTTTAGTGAGGACCCCCTTACCTCATAGCAAGGTTAATACAGTCAAATAAAAGCATTTCTTTATCGTGTATTAAGCCATGTTACCAACAATAAAGGAAACATTAAAAAATAGCTCACCCCTAAATCTTGAGGTGTAAGAAATAAAGATAATCATTTTACTAGAAGTCACACAATTTTGGTTGCCTATCAGTGTTGCTATTAATGTCGGGTGATGGGCGAATCTACCCCGTTTAGCTTCGCTGAAAAATTCTGGCATTTCCAACGAGTCGCGGCACGTTTTTGATGTGCGTCGCGTCAACTTCAATGCGTCGTTTTCACCACGCGTCGCGTAATTTTTTCAGCAAATTTTCGCTGGTGTTTTGCGAATTTATTTGCCAGCGGCGAATCGCAGGAATTCCCCCCTGGCGAATAAATTCGCCCATCACTATGGAAGAAAGAAGCAAAATGTAAGCATGTGAAATATCATATATAAGCCATTCTAATAATATATAACACCTAGGGGCAGATTTACTATTGGTCAAATTCGATCAAATAGGAAAAATTCGATCGAACGATTTTAACCATTCGATTTTTTTTATTCGATCTGAAAATGCTGAAAAAACCCTATGGGAGCATCCCATACGGTTATACAGTAATTCGCTAGGTTTAATCTGGCGAACTTGCGATTAAAAATTTTTTTTTTTGTAAAGGGCAAGTACTTCGACCATCGAATATTCAAATTATTCGATTCATTACATCGAATTTTTTAAATTCAATGGTCGAAGTGGCCACAAAAATTATTCGAAAATTTGAAATTTGAATCTTTTTGAAAATTCAATTGAATTTCGAATCATTCATACGAGTTTAGTAAATCAGTTAAGTAAATCAGAAAAAAATGATAATTAATTTCAGTTCGTCTTTTTGAATTCAAATTCAAGTTTTTGCACTTCGAAAATTCCCCCTAATATGAGACTGGCATAGAAGAATCATATTTGTAAATAATGGAGCAGTTCTGTCCCAGAGACATTACAACCTGCATGCTGTACATGATGCTACATTGTATAGATATGATAATACCGAGGAACACGTTAAAAAAAAAAGGTAAGTATTTAGGCAACTGTCATAGTTATGGGATCCAAATCAATGGAGCAAGGGTACCAAGCATATCTGTTGACAACAGCCGCTGACAATAGCCTGTGTGACTATAGCTTTACTTGTGACTCTTCTCACTCAGGTGGGCCCTCACATTACTGTTGGAGGAAAGGTTAATCACACAGATTCCACACAAAAAGCTTGAGATCTTAAATAACTTTAGCACCAATGGGTCTTTTAAAACAGCATCAAGTCTGGTGGGTGCTGATTCAGATGGTAGAAGACCAAAACAGTAAATGCATCAAATATTTTTTCAAACAGTTACTCACTCAGTCACAGATACAGCATTCACAACACCAAGAGATAGTACCCACTGCCTTGGTGAACGATCCCCAGTTCTAGTCGAGCCTCACAGTTTCATAGTTACATCAGGTTTAAAAAAGACAAAGACCATCAAGTTCAACCCCTCCAAATGAAAACCCAGCATCCATACACACACCCCTAAATACTTTCACATACATTATATATACCCATATCTATACTATCTAAACTATCTAACCTATCTAAACTAGCTTATTATCACAATAGCCTTTGGTATTTTGTCTGTCCAAGAAATCATCCAAGCCCCTGTTAAAGGCATTAACAGAATCAACATCACAACATCACCCGGCAGTGCATTCCACAACCTCACTGTCCTCACTGTGAAGAACCACCTACTCTGTTCCTTTAAATGAAAGTCCTTTTCTTCTAGTCTGAAGGGGTGGCCTCTGGTGATCCTCTTTATGGGTAAAAAGGTCCCCTGATATTTGTCTATAATGTCCTCTAATGTATTTGTAAAGTGTAATCATGTCCCCTCGCAAGCGCCTTTTTTCCAGAGAAAACAACCCCAACCTGGACAGTCTACCCTCATAATTTAAATCTTCCATTAATCTAACCAGTTTAGTTGTATGATTAGTTGCATGTTGTAGTGGTCTCACACTCCAGGATTTCTCAGTCTCTGAGCCAGACCACTTGAGTGTAACGGTCGGCACCCTAAACTCAGAACCAGTGTCAAGCACCCTGGTCTCGGCTTGTGCTTCTGCCTATAACAGCCGCCTTTCACCTCGGGAGGAGCCCTTGGCTAATCGGATGCCGCCAGGTCTTAAAACGAGAAGTGCAAGACAAAAGGTTCTGAGCAGGCAAAGGGGCACGACTGTAAGCAAAAGTCTTTGGGCAGAAGGTCACGGTACAACTGGATAAGGCAAAGGCGTAGTCAGACAGGCTGGGTCGAGGCAGGCGGATAACTAGGTTTCGTCAGGCAGGCTAGGGTCAAATCCGGGTAATCAATCAGATGGGAGAAGGCAGAATCGGAGTCAAAAACAGGCAGGGGTCAAACCAGAATGTCAATCAGGAGGGTTAAGCAAATTCAAGGTCGGTTTCAGGCAAGGGTCAGGTTCCAGAGATCAGAGTAGTCAAAACAGCCAGGCAGGGTCAAACACAGGTATCAGAAACAAATAGCAGCTTTACAGCACAAACGCAAGGCACCAGGAACAGATCCTATCACGGGCCATGTTTAGCAGCAAAAACCCCTTTAAATACATTTGAATTTCGCGCCAGTGCGCGCTGACATCATCACGTCAGCGCCCCTGCGCCTTTAAGAAGACCCAGAAGCGCGCCGCGCGCGCCTAGGAACCAGCCAGCGCTATTGCAGAGGGGATGCGGCCGGGGAAGAGAATGCGGCGGGCGACCCTGCCGAGGGGGCGGCAGGTGTTCCTGCCGTCCCTCCACTAGACGCCAGGGTGAGTTCCTCACATTGAGTCCCTTTACTGGCAGCAATGACACCGCAGAGCACTAACCCTTACTGGCCTCCAAGTTGAAGCCTCTGGCTGCTTTACTGGCTATTCTGATCCTTTATATCCTTTATCTCACTCCTAGGGGCGAGGTGACTAACGCTGGAGATGATTCAGTCTCTTGCCAATTCACTAACAGGCACAGGCGTCCAACATGTCCCCTTAACCTTAGTTAAGCATATTTTCTCCAGTGAAAACAACCCCAACCTAGAGAGTCTTTCCTCATAGTTTAAATCTTCCATCCTTTTAACCAGTTTAGTTGCACTTAGTCTCTGCACTCACTCATTTATATCCCTCCTAAGGACTGGAGTCCAAAACTGCACTGCATACTCCAGATGAGGCCTTACTAGGGATCTATAAAGAGGCAAAATTATATTTGAATCCCTTAAGTTTATGCCTTTTTTTATGCAAGAGAGAGCCTTAAGTGCTTTAGTGGCCACATAATAACACTGCCTGGAATTAGCCAACTTGTTATCTTCAAAAATCCCCAGATACTTCTGAAAACCGCAACACTTAGGGGCAGATTTATCAATGGTCGAAGTAAAAAATTCGAAGTAATTTTAGGGTACTTTAACTATCGAATAGGCCAAAATTAGATTTGGATTGAAAAAAATTTGACTTTTCGAATATGGAAGTACTTCGACTAATCACCACCTTAAACTTGCCGAATTGCTGTTTTAGCCTACGGGGGAATCTCCTATGGAATCTTTAGCTTAAGTTTGAGAAGGTCGACTTTTTTGGGGGGAAATCGTTCAAATCGAACAATTTAATTATAGTTTGAACTGAGCCTTACAACATTTAGGTTAGATTTATTAAAACTTGTGGAAGTGTTTTCAGCATTCAAGAAAATCAAGGCAAAATGCATTTTCTTAACATGAATTATTCAGATTTATCTATTGAAAAAAGAATTGCAAACTTCTGTATGAATCATTGGTTATTTTTCAACATTCAAACTATCTTAATTTTCCAATGTACAGTTAGCGATCTAGAAGAAAAATCTATTTCAAAAACTCTCCAAAAATTCAGAAGCCTGAATTACAAAATTCATAAGGTGCCTGACACTAACCTTCAAAGAAAGCTGTTGACCTGAATTGGTTTTGTTAGCAATCAAATATCTCATAAACTGCCAAAAAGAAAGAGTTTAAATTGCAAAACTACCCAGAGAAGCATTCTCTAATATTTAGTCCTTGGTAATTGTCCTTGGTCTCTCATGGAGGCGCAGTCAGAGCATTGAGTCTTAGCAAATAATCTGCATCTTCTGTTTCCCAAATGTTCTCTGGCAACTGGAGAACAGGACAATATCAGTTGTTTAGATTGATTTATTTTCCATATTAAAGTGATCATTAAACCTATGCTTGCCATCTGTAGTTTCCTTTGTGCCTTTCTGGCCTTCCTGATCTGGATCAATCAAGTTTGGGAGGTAAGCATTTAATTTGAGAGGATGCCATTAAACAGCTTATATCATTTCTCATTAGGCAAATCGTTTTTACATCCATTCGGGTCATTCAGATCATTCCCTTGTTTGGATATTAATATGATGTGGGCAAACAAATTAACATTAATTTTCCCATCTGTCAAAGAAATTGGCAGATATTTTATCCAGGGCGAGTGCCAAAATATTTGGAAATTTCTGCTCATGAGAATACAATATGCTTTTTGGTGGAGGCTTCACATGGATTTATTATTAATGGTGATTTTTGAGGGAAAGACTTCTCCATAAAGTACATAATCATAAAATTATCCCAAATAAAAAACAAATGGACTTACTGTAAACTCACATATTTGTTATTTTCATTGCCAATAAATTATTGCTTTACACAAGGACAGCTGAGGTTGAAAAAAATACGCACATCCATCAGATTCCATCTTCTGCTCAATAAATCCAACTTTCCTTCTAGCTGATCCAGAGGAAAGTGAAATAACTCTTTCAGTTACTGACACATCCCTAAAAGCTGTTATTTTAAAAGTTATTCCTTTAATACTGTGCTGGGATGTGTAGTTGAGGCAGCAGCTTACACACAGACATCTTTTCTCTAGGGATGAGCACATTATTTTGGTCAAAAGAAATTCACTGTGAAATTAGGTTTTTCGCAAGTGAGGATGTTTACAAAACTGTGCTAGAATTTCAACATAATCTGTTTGGCGGGAAAATATAAAAATCACAGTGGGGAAAAAAACAAGAACATATGCCCCTTGACTTAATGCATTTTTACTGGCCATAAGAAAATTTGCCCACTGTTGATAACTGACCCCAGATCTACTGTATTTGGCATGAGGGAAAAAAACATTCATCGTTCCAATGCATTTGTCTCCCCCCCACCAAAGATCAATTTTTTGGTGTTACTTCTACACTCAGTTTGTGTTGTGTGAACTTCCAAAGGATAAAGCATCAACCTACTTGGTAAAGTTGGGAAGGCTGTACTGCCGATTACCGGTTAATTATCCAAGAAAACAAGACGATGAAAATGGGGTTATGTATTTAACAGTAAAATATATACACGTAGATATACCCCCTCCTAACATGTTGTCTCTTCACTTGTCTACCAAATCAGTTCCATAGTCTGATGTCAATACCATAGGTACCATCTGCATTAGTGTAAACGAGACCACATTTTAGTAGTAGATGTGGCAGCCAATTCTGGTTATGTTATGAGTTATAATGCTAATTTGTTTACTCGGTTTCAATAGCAATTAACCTCTGGCAATCCAGGGGCCCTGAGTCCCTTTTGCGTATGAAGTACTGGGAACTGGGATTTACTGAGCCGTGCCTCCACCTAGGGAACACTGAGGAGCTCACCTCAGGGGAATTCCACTAGGAAAATAAAACAAACACACAGTTTGCAATAAAGCAAATATAAAGTTCATGTTAACCTGTGTTTAATAATGGTAATTGCAAATCAGACAATATAGCTTTTACTCTGGGAAACCTGTGTAGACTATCAACCCCTGGCACAGTCTCTCAATGCCACAGCCTCACACTTCACACCAGGTGGGTAAATGCAGAATAAATCTGGTCAGTTTAATGTTCCTCCCCCTATGTACCCAAGCAGCGGTACCTGGCCAACGGTACCTTTTCCTTTGGCGTTAGTAGCCGCTCCCACATTGCAAGTACACAAGCAAGACCTGTCCTCACCCTGGGAACAAATAGTGGCCTAAGTATCCACTGGCGGGAGTCAGAAAATGGCTCTCTCTGATGCTTAAATACTTCCTTAAGTAGAGCAAAACACAACCCTTTCCTTTTCCTTCTCCCTGGAAAATCCATTCAAGCAGCACAGTCACACTCCACAGATCTGGCTGCTGCAGCAAGGATCCCATTATAAGCTCTGTTGGGACCCTGTACATTTGGCTCCAAAGTCAGACACTCTACCCTCTCCCAGGGATGCACTCAGGTGCCCAGACAATCGAATGACTCTCCAGCCTGTAACTCGGCTGGATGATGTCACAGACAGAAAAACAGGGGAAGGATTTGTTTGATCCCCTACATTGTGTTATTATTATTTTTATTATTAATAACAGTATTTCTATAGCGCCAACATATTTCATAGCGCTGTAAAGTGAATGTGATTATACAACTAAATCACATAAATTACATACATAGAACATATGGAGTTACATACATCACACTAAATACCGGTACAGAAGGTGAGGAAGGCTCTGTGCAGAAAGAGCTTACAATCTAAAGGGAATGATACACAAGGTGTGGGAGTGGGTAAGATCAGAGTTAAGTGGGTGAGAGATGTGGTACTGTAAGTGGTATTGCATTGGGTAGTTAACAGTGAGGGTAGGCTTCTCTAAATAAGTGCATTTTAAGAGATTTCTTGAAAGCTGAAAGATTGGGAGAAAGTTGGACAGACCATGGGAGAGAATTCCAGGAGTAGGGGTGCAGCCGTTGCAAAGTCTTGAATGCGAGCATGTGAGGAGGTAATGAGAGAAGAGTTGAGTAGCAGGTCAGTAGAGGAGCGTAGTAGCATTGGGTGTCTATATAGAGATGAGTTCAGAGATGTAGGGAGGGGCAGAGTTGTGAAGTGCTTTGAATGTTAGGGTCATTAATTTGAATTTAATTCTGAAGGGCAGTGGAAGTCAGTGGAGGGATTGGCAGAATGGCATGGCAGAGGAGGAGCAGTTGCTGAGGTGTATAAGCCTAGCAGCAGTGTTCATTATGGACTGGAGTGGTGACAGTCTCTGGCGGGGAAGGCCAATTAAAAGAGAGTTACAATAGTCTAGACATGATAGATGGTTAGATGTGTTAGATGTGTTAGATGGTTATTGTACCTCTGACCCCCCCCATGTACACATGTTACTACTGAGAAACACTCATTCATTTGTACTTTTTTATTATCAGGAATCATTTCTGTAAAATCATACACTATATTTCTGTAAAATCATACACTTCAAAAACTAAGGTTTTCAAATGCATGATCATAAAAATGTGTAGGCCACATACTGTTATCATGATGACCCAAACAGTAGGTCAGTCCTCCCTAACTGTAGCTTTTATAGGGGGTAGATCTCCAAGACCAAAATGTATTTATACATTAGTAGTGTGGTATAAACCAAGCAATAAAAAACAGTTACTATCAAATTAAAGTTGCCCTGATGTCCTTCAGAATAACCGTTAAATTTTAGCACTTTTCAGATTTGGCTGAATCTTTGTATTGAGCTGAACAAACTCTGAACTTGGAATTTTTTGAAAGCACTAAAGGCTGCAATTTTGTTTAACTATGTACGTACACATTAGGGTTCGAATGTGGTAGGAGGTTATAAATAACCCTTTATGGAAATAAAAATCTACCCAAAATATATTGTGATTTTAGAAAATCACAGCATCAAATGAACAATAATAATATTGAAGTCTGTTATTTTAGGAGGTAAAGAAGTTCACATTCCTGGTATTATTTAACATTTAGAGAGATACCATTTCTTTCATCTGTAATATGAAATGTGTATGAGTATCTGGGCTATTTCTCTCCTAAATCAACTGACTCTCCAGTGTCTACTCAAAGGACTCGATCTCAAGCCTATGCAGGTCCTCTCCAGCAAAGTTGAGTGCTTCTGCTATTTTATGTTTCCATAGCGATTGCCATAGTAACCCTTAGTTTATTAAGTTATTTTCTTATGAAACTAATGGTAAATCAAGCATTAAAGAAAGGATGGTTCTTTCAAGATATGTGTGCTGCTCTTATCTGATGAAAGAAGTTTTTGAAATCATGGCTAAGTGTCTGTGTATTTAAGTACTCAGCAAAAAAATGGAATAAAGAAAAGAAAGCCATCAAAG
>CM044432.1:187718011-187766836 GCA_024363595.1 Xenopus borealis
ATAACTGGAAGAGCACCCTAACATTGATGGGGAGTTATAATTTGAGAAGCTCTTTGCCCTTTCAGTATATACCCCAACATGGCATAAACCATTCTTCAAAGTCTCGAGTAGGAGCCCTTATATAGGGTTATGTTATAATTATTAGTGGGTGGGTATGCTCAGCAGTGAGTGGGTATACTACACACCTGACAATGTGCACACTGTATATCATCAGAGTGTTCATTATCTTACCTGCAAGGCATGGTCCACCATTTTTTTTGACCCATGCCTTGTAGGCTTCAGTGTTGTAATCATGAAGGGCCTGTGGCAAGTTACAGGAGAGTGCAAGCCACATCAGGGTCCTGTACCTGCCCAATACTAGGTGCAACAGACAGGACTGCCTTGAACCCACTGAAGCTATGCTTTGCACGTTGCACTGAATTTATTTTCTGGTGTGAAGGGAAGGGCACAGCCAGACTCTGAACAGAAGTACTCTTGCACCCCTTACTTCTTTGCAAGATCTTTGTAGAAGACCCCTCAGATGTTTTGCATCTTTTATCTAAGAAACACAATGCACCATAACACACTGGAAAGTGTTTCTACCTTATATGGTGGGGTTATGGGTTCACTTCTGGCCAGGACACCTTCTGCATTGAGTTTGTATATTGCACCTGTGTGTGCATGGGTATTCTCTCGTCTCCACCCATATATAACAAAATATACTTATATGCTCAATTCTCCAAAACCAAAATATGAGAAAACCTTAATATATCCATCACAGTTACCTGTTTCTTTAATAAGTATGAACAAATGCCATTTTCTATGCTAAAATCCAGCTGTTTAACAGTTCATTTCTTTCTGCATCATTTGAAATCCTGGCAGGGAAGGAGGGAATAAACACTGATGTTACAAATTGTACCAACTTCTCCACAGCTTTCAGACAGCATGCAGGAACTGCATAACCAAAAATGCATTGTGATGTTCCTTTGCTTATTGAAATCACGTGTGCAGGGAATTGTGGGGTTTGGAGAATGCAGGCTGAGGACAGATGGCTGCTGACACAAAGTAACAGTAGTCAGCCAGCTCAGCAAAGTAGTCAGACAGATCAGCAGTAGTGATGGGCAAATCTCCCGAGTTTCGCTTCGGCGAAAAATTTGCAAAACGAGTCGCGGCACGCTTTTGACGTGCGTCGCGTCAACTTTGGAACTGTTCCAAACCATTAAAATTCATGAAAAGTCTGCATATTTTTAATGTATATTGATGTATATTGCAAAGTTGCTTGAAATTAAGTTATGTTTGTGTGGAGTTCCCTTTTAAATTGAAACATCAACTGCAGGGGGTCTCTGAATCACTGCTAAGAAAAGTGCTGTGTGACCAGATTCAAATTTTGTGAATTTTCCTACATTGCTCCAAAGAGTGACAGTCGGTTTGACCAGACAAGGGTAAATTATCCCTGGTTCTGGTTTATGTTTAAATAATTAATGCTTTTTCATGACTGACATCATAATTTGTTTTATTTGTGTAGATGGACAAAAAAGGTTAATTAAAATAATATATGTATGTTATTAATTCAATTTTAATGATTTGCCTCATAATTTGCAGCGAAACAAGGCAAAAAGAACCTCCCACCATATCAGTCCATGCATTTCCCTAATATTAATTATTACGTTATTTTTTTCATTGTTGATTATGCACGATACCTTAAATGGAGTCAATGTAGCGTGATCTCTCCCAGCGGGGTTACACTCTTAAAATCCAAAGGTGACCCAGGCAACGAGTTGTTACTCTAGGATCCTGTCACTTCCCTTTACCGATGCGATAAATAGCGATAAATCACCATTGAGTGGTTAAGTACTTGATAATTCATGAGGAAAATCAGATCATAATTAGAAGTGTAATGAAATTTCAATAAAATGTAACAAAGATGAAGAAGTGTGGCGGTTATTTAATTTATTAAAATATACAGTTGCAAAACAAATATAAACATGCTTTGTGCAATATCTATCTAGTTCAATTTACTCTGTTGTCTAAATCGCTCATTAAAGTTAGTGTGCTATAGTGAGCTGCTATTATTATTCTTCTTGTGGTGCAAGAAGAAAGTGCTTCTCACTTTAACTGGAACTGATGACATTTTTCCTCTTTAGTGTTGCAGTCAGGTTCTTAAGTTGATTTTAGGCCAACAGCCTTTTTGAAAATGTTGTTTGAAGGATATTCTGGAAAGTTTCATTTTCTCTCCATAGATCTAAAATGAGAAATCCAAAGTATCCACAACATATGTATTTTAATTCTTTAAGTTTATTATTACTCAGGACAATTTTCATCAACATGAAGACATCCTAGAAAATTCTTCTCAAGTTGCATGACGTTCCCTTAGGTTCTGAATGGATTTATTAACCCAACTTGAGAATTCTTGAGTATATCAACTCATATTGAGAAATGTTAAATGTTGGTGTGCCCCATGGATCAAATGGCTATTGGTTGGCACCTTTTAGGTTAGTTATATATGGTTCTTAGTCTCCATTGTCTACTCTCTGATCTCCCAGACTCTTCCACTTGCCTCATGGAAATAAAATTCTGACACCTTTAAAGTTGCAGATCTTCAGGCCCATTCCTTCACTTTTCGTTCCCCTGTTCCAGTCTAACACAAAACTTTTCTACCCTTTCATATCTCTGATTGCTGGCATGGCTTCTATGGGGAATTGTAATAAAAGGTGCCAATATTGCTACTAGTCTAATCAGTATAACAGCCAACAACTTACCTATAGCATCTGCCAGATACTGTCAGGGACTCAAACCCTGGTATGTATGTTATGTAACTGTTGCATTTTCCTGCTGAGCCACTGGATGAACTTGGAGCTCACACTTTGGACTATTCATATAGACTACTACAGTCTCTGCTATTCCCCTTATCTCCACGCTAATCTGATTAAGGCCAGGTGTCAGTAATCTTATCATCAAGGCCCTATATAAGACAGAACCTTCCTGCCAGCTATTGCTGGATCAATGACCAAAGTCTGTGTTCTAGCCAAATTTCTGCCTGTGTTCTAGCCCCTTTGCCAATGTTCCTGCTTTGCCCTGTTCTTGCTTGTTCCACAGTCCTGTTAATACCATGTCCCTGCTACCCATCCTTAATCTGATCTCCTGGTTTTTTACCCTTTGCCTATTCCAAGAATTTGTGTTGCCTGCTGCCTGCCAAAGATCTCTTGCCTTTTCCTTGGACTTGTATTGCCTGCCGCCTATCTAAGACCTTCTGCCTGTTTACACGGACTTGCATCAGCCTTTAGCCTGCCCCAACCTCTGGTTTGTTATTTGGACTTATCTTTCAGATTATACTTTTCTTGTTTGTCTTCTGTCTCTATCACCATGTTACCAAGCATTTAGGTTCCTGCCTGCCAACCACTCACCTGTGACCTAGCATGACAGATACTCTTCTATCCTTCAGACCTGTGATTATTGGTGAAGTTCCCCTGGGAAAGCATTTTTGTAAGTGTAACCAAACCCTAAAGTACTCATCAAACAGCTACTAACTTAATGTCAACTTAATATCAAGTTAGCTAAGACATTCTTTCCCACTCAGTCAGAATAGCAGCCATTAAAAGGCAAGGAAAGGCAAATAAATAAAATCCCATTTTTACTTTATTTAATGAAAATAAATCTCCATATATCTCCGATATACTTTAATTAAAAAATGTGTGCTGTTTTTATAAGAAACCTGACTCCATGCAGTGAAATGCTCCCTTCATTTAGTGCTGTGGATAGGAATTGTCCCTAACTTCTGGCAGGGAAACAATCATACTTATGAACTAATACAGGTATGGAACCTGTTATCCAGAATGTTTTACTGGATAATGGATCTTTCCATAATGTGGATCTTCATACCTTAAGTCTACTAGAATTTCATGTAAGCATTAAATAAACCCAATAGGCTGGCTTTGCTTCCAATAAGGATTCATTCTAACTTTTTTTGGATTTAAAATCCTAATTATATGTAATTTACAGGTTATGGTTTAGATACAGCTATGGCGCTACATTTACCTTCTGTCAATCACTAGGTGGGGTGGACTGACTAAAAATAAAGCTGGCTCAAGAGCACATGGACTAATGCATGCGTGTATGGCTGTAAATATAGAAACACACCAAGATATAGTCAGGTTTTGCTCTAATTCTGTCTTCTGCTTTGCAATATATTTTATAGAATCCCTTTGGGTCATTTTCTGTATGTGTTCTATTCTTTATTAAATTATATTGTTTGGTGCCTACATTGGAAAGTCACATGTTCAGACCCTTATATTAAACATAGCTGCTTATGCAATTTCTGCTAAAAAATATTTTTTTCTGCATCCCCTCTCACAAATATTCTTTGATTACCCAACATTCTATTCAACATTTACTCCCCAATACTGTTATCTAGAATGTTTGGGGCCTGGGGTTTTCCAGATGACAGATCTTTCTGTTATTTGGATCTTCATACTTTAAGTCTATTAGATAATCATGCAAAAATGAAATAAACCCAAATAGCCTTGTTTCCTTCCAATAAGGATTAATTATATCTTAGTTGGGATCAAGTACAATATTTTATTACTACAGGTAAAAGGAAATAATTTTTCAAAATCTGTACTATTCGTAAAAAATGGAGTCCATGGCAGACATCCTTTACGTAATTTGGAGCTTTATGGATAATGGGATTCCAGATAACAGATCCCATGCCTGTATTACCTTGTATAGTGCTTTGGAGTACATCTCACTGAGCAGCAAGCTTGGTGGGTCATGATGAGAGAATCTCTCCCGTTTCACTGCTCCAAAGAATTTGTGAAGATGCAAACAGTTTCATAAACCGGCAAAAAATTAGCATTGAAGTCAATAGGCGGAAATAAAAATTTTTACGCATGACAATTTTTCTCACTCCAAATACATTAAAGTCAATTGGTGTGTTTTCCTATGGCGGCATTTTGTCCCACAGACATTTTGTCTTGGTGACTTTTTTGCTCTGGCGAAATCTTTTGCGGCAGATTTTTGTAGAAACATTCAGTGCAGAATTTTGAAGCAAATCCATGTATGGAAACAATTTCACACATTACTATTGGTTGGACGAAAAGCTGAGGTTGGAGAATGGGAATAATAAAAGTATTTGGTCAATATCAGAAAAGTGTAGTGTGTAGAGGCCTTGGAAAGTGCTCTCCTACTTCTCAACATTTATATATTTGAGACCAGAAGGCATTCCTTGTGTATAAATAGGGATTATTTCACCCAGGCATGACTCTTGATTTCTACTGTACTGAATATGTGTTTGTGTCTTAAAGGGCAAGGAAAGGCAAACAAATAAAATCCCATTTTTACTTTCTTTAATGAAAAAGAAATCTATCTCCAATATACTTTAATTTTAAAATGTGTACCGTTTTTATAAGAAACCTGACTGTATGCAGTGAAATTCTCCCTTCATTTAGTGCTTTTGGCAGGGAAACAATCACTTATGAACAGCAGGGGGAGCCCCTGCCTTACTTACCAGCCATGCAAAACTCAAGCAGACCATACTGAGCATGTGCAGTGCCAGTGTCAGACAAAGATGTATAACAAAGTTACAAGATGACAGCCCCCTGTGGCCAACTTTGAAAGCATAAATCATTTGTTTGATTAGGCTTGTGGTGCAGTAAGTTCATGTTTATGTTTAGTATACAAAATACAGCATTTCTACCCTTATTCTATTTTACACTTTCCTTGCCCTTTAAATCCCATATTTGGACATAATAACCTGCAGTGTCACCAGATCAGGCACACAAAGTATTGGCGCCAAGACAAAACTACTTTGATGACCCCCTTCCTGCTGCTTGGTCTGTACACCCCCATCAGTGCCAGTCTGTACACCACCAACCAACTCAAGTCACTACCATCCCTATCAATCACTCTCCCTTTCAATTATGCCCCCATAATTGCACTCGAGGTAGTGCTTGTTCTGCCTACACCCAATTCCAGCCATGAGTGCCAGACCAAATACACACAGTGCAGAGGGAAGAAAATATCAAAACTGTAGTTATTAGCTCTTCCTCTCCTTCAGTAACATTAAACCAGAGCCCAGGAACCCCATAAATCTACCCCCATCCCTCTTTTTATTTGAGTAGAATCATGAAATTAGGGGACAAGGGGAAGGTTTTCTTTCTACTGTTGAAAACACATTGCATTCTGCTACAGTAATAAGAGCACCTTGGAAATTGAGTTGTAGACACCTTACATTTAGTGATGGGCGAAACTGCAGCGTTTTGCTTCGCCGAAAAATTTGTGCAACATTGCCAGCGTCTCATTTTGGACGCAGTCATCCTTTTGGACACCGGCGGAAGTCGGCGTTGAAAAAATGGACATCCGGTCTTTTTTGATGCCAGCTAATTTTCGCCAGATGAATTTTCACCGGCGTTTCACAAATGTATTCGCCGACCATGAATCACAGGAATTTGTCACAGATTTAAGCCAAGCTAATAAATTCGCCCATCACTACTTACAGTAGAATGCAGGAGCCCAAAGTTTAGATAATACAAAAAGTTTTTATTTTACATTATGTTAAAAAAGCCTTAAGCGTTTCATGTCACCTAAGGACACTTAATCATAGGCTGCCTTGTGTCCTTGGGTGACACGAAACTCGTAAGGCTTTTAATATAATGTAAAATAAAATGGCTGGCTATGCCTATTGCATTCCCATTTGCTCTGGTTGGATCATGCATAAAAGGCATTTGCACCCTCTAGAACAGTGATCCCCAACCAGTAGCTCGCGAGCAACATGTTGCTCACCACCCCCTTGGATGTTGCTCCCAGTGTCCTCAAAGCAGGTACTTATTTTTGAATTCCTGGCTAGAAGGCAAGTTTTGGTTGCGTAAAAACCAGATGTCCTGCCAAACAGAGCCTCCTGTAGGCGGCCAGTCCCCATAGGGGCTACCAAACAGCCAATCGCAGCCCTTTTTTGGCACCCAGTGGACTTTTTCATGCTTGTGTTGCTCTCCAAGTCTTTTTACATTTAAATGTGGCTCATGAGTGAAAAAGGTTGGGGACCCCCCTAGAATACCTACATGTAACCTGCACCTCATGTAGGAAACTGAGTTTTCCTCTACACTTGACACATCAGGAAAAGAAGGAGCAAAATTTTGAGGCATCCCAGAATGCTGGGTAAAACTTATTTGCTTTTTGGGTAACAATTGCACATATCCTTCTTTGAATACTGTTCCCAAAGACTAAAATCCACAATGTGATTGTATGGAACCCATGTCAGGGGAGATAGGCAAAGAGACATATTTATTTTTTCTTTTCTCTTGTAGGGACATTGAACAAAGTTACAAAATGTAAGAAAATAATATTTACTGTAGACTTTAATCCTGGTTCGCTAACAAAGGAAAACGATCATATTGAGAATATAATTAATTCTTGGAATTTTGTTCTTTTTAATTAAATTCAGTTTACACCAAAGTGATAACTGTAATTTGAACCATCTGTTGAGGTCTCGTTCAGTATTATTCGTGAAAAGGACAAGATTTAAATCCAGAAATTTGTTGTTTCGCCGTGTTCTGATGTTACAGAATCGGTATCTTAGAAACCAATAACATGTTTTGTTATCCAATTTTTACTGCAGTCGCATCCTCGAGAAGTTAAGAGACAAAAAATATAAAAAGCAGGCTGGGATGTACCATCATTGTACTAGATAAGTGATAGCTCTGCAAGCTTTATTACAGGTAGCAGGGCAATCCTCTAAGAGAAGGTTATTAATTACTTATTATAAGGTATCATTACGTTTCTTAGGCATACTTAGATCACATATACAATGATTGTAAACACAGTAAGCCTTTCCACAGCCTCTTATTGGTAAGGAAGGACAAACTTAAGATCCTCATACAACGGCCAATATAAACTGATGACATTGGGCAGTGTATGGGGCCCTCCAATGGGATTCCATAAACCTACATTAAATTGTTTTGCTTCCAATATACTCTATATTATTGTTACAGAGAAAAAATTTTTTTATTATTATTTAGATAAAGTTATGTATATGGCAGATGGCCTTCCTGTAATTTGGAGCTTTCTGGATAATGGTTTCTAGATAAAGGGTCCCAATCCTGTTTCAGGTGATTTTTCCTGACTTATTTTTTTTTAGTCTCTTGGACCTATCCTAAGGAAGAGAGACATGTTGAACCAAAGCCTGGGTTAGGAAGCCCCAAGGAAGTCAAAGATTCAGGAGGGGACCAAGTGAATGTGGACTGGCAAGATGTATAGCTACTGATAATAAGCCGAGACTGTGTAGCAACACAAATCATATTGTGATACAGAATAAAAGCTTCTATCACTGCAGTTCCAACAAGGGCACAATCATATATTACAAAAGCTGAAGGTGGTCCTAAGTGTTAATACTACTGGTATAGGACCTGCCATCAAGAATGCTTGGGACCTGGGAGTTTCCGGGATCTTTCCATTCCTTGTCTGCTAAAATAAATCATTTGAACATTAATTGAACTCAACTGGATAGTTTTTTTTTCCTCCAAGAAGGATTAATAATATCTTAGCATTACTACAGACCAAAAGGAAATCTTTTTTAAAATTAAAATTGTTTAATTAAAATGGAGTCTATGGGAGATGCCTTCCCCTAATTCAGGGTTTTCTGGATAATGGGTTTTCAGATAATGGATCTCATACCTTATTGCCATGAATAACTTATAGTGTGTCTAGCAATATACATATATCTATACCTTTATAATAAAGGTTACTATAAAAAAAAATTAAAACACCAAAAAAAGTTTGAAGACTAAACCTCCAAACCACATATGTCTGGGTAATATATTAGGTAATACAAATGTTTACTTAAAAAGCAATTTTTATTCACCACCATGCCAAGTCAAACAAGTTTAAAATAACACACAATTTAAACCAAGCAGCGCTGCTTAGAATGGAAGGGATCCCTTACATCATCCGATATATCAAAATGCTTTATATAGTATTGTACCACAGATTGAATTGCTTCTTAGAGAGAGCTAAGCAGCTCTAATAGCAAATAATGTGTCCTGATAGTGAAAAACAGTGTCTGTAAAATCACAGATTAATAATGTGGAGGTCCGGCAGTATCTTGTGAAATAAATCAAAATCAAATAAATCAACCGAGGGCTGTATTATAAATAAGGTGACGGATAAATTGGGCTGTATGTGGCCTCAAAATGGGCCTCGTGAGTCTATTAATGTTGGCTCCATCCTGGGTAGATGCGCAACGTGGAAGGAGAAAGTTATTATGTACTGTGAATTGGACTGTAGTTGTAAAACTGTGCTGGACAAAAATGCCTAAAAACAGCTCAATCTTGTGTCCCATTAGCAGTGCAACCACCGCAATCTTGTACAAGTCCGGCCAGTACACTGTAACAGTCATGCAATCAATGCAATCACTGGTGCCTTCTATGCACTCTATATCCAGTGAAAGTTATAAGTAAATGTATACAGACCAATATTCATGATTATAGGTCCCGTGGAGTTTCTGTCAGCCGTATACTCGCTTTGTGTCCTCACATGCCGGATAGTGATGGGGCGATATTGTAATCCATCAGAAGTGTACCACATACAGTGTCCACAACCTGGGAACATGATATCTCTAATATTCAAATCCAATACTAGAAGTAGTACCTCACCCCAATTAACATAACCACTATACAGCATAAACCCTTGGCATGGTGGTGAAAATGCAAATAACAATTTCTACTGTAATATTCGTAATTTTTACATATTGCTAATGTAGCGGTAATTGCTGTTCAGAATGTTACCAAAATGGCAATAAAACTATATGCCATAGAAAATTAAACTAAAAAAAAAAATTAAGAAAAATAAGGAAAAATGCAACATTGGCACAAAAAAATAAAGAAAAAGGGGGGGAAAGATGGCCATTCAAACCAAATTCTGTTTTATATGTGTTCAGCCTATAAATCCACATGGTTTCCAGTTGGAGTAGTTTGTTATCCAAATCACCCCCCGTATGTCTCCATGGAGGCGATCTATGCCCTGAAAATATGAGCCCTTATAATTACCTTGATGTAAGCAATGAACATGTTTTGCAATGCCAGATAAGAAACTGCAATTTTTTATATCTAATAAATGTTCATGAATGCGTCTCTTAAGGGGTCGCTTTGTTTTCCCTACATATAAATGACCACAGTGACGGGTGAATAGGTAAATTACATGTGTTGTTGTGCAGCAAATATAATGGCGTATGTCAAATTCTGAACCTGTTCTCCCAAATGTTCGGGAAAGTTTTAAGTAATGGCATTGCTCACAAGAGCCCTAAAGTTGCCTAAGGTCTAACAGCACCTACTTGTATTTGTGTTTTTTCTCTGAAAATGGCTACGGGTTAATAAATCACCAATACTTACTATAAAAAAACTACTACTACACTGAAAGGCTCACATATCTCCAATATATATGCAAAGTGCTGACTTTAATTTGATGGGGTATGGAGTTTATCTCTTTTTCATCAAGTGTAAGCCATAAAAGACAATAAATGAGACAAAAGTTATAGCTACTTATTAGCTTATTAGCTTACATTAATAAGTTCCTTCTCCACCTTTCATAACAACCTTTCATTAGACTTTGTACAAGATGTGAACTTGAAGGCCTAGGTCATACCAATGAATGAAAAGGTGGGTTTGATGAAGTGATGATTTGAAGGCCTGGAGTTCATACAGATGCAGTCACTTTGGATGGTGAGTTTAATGCGTCGCGACTTAACTCATTTATCTCATTTATCCCACTTATCACAGAATATTGTGTCACAGCATCCCATCCAATTAAAGAGTTCACCATTGAAAACAATGGAGCTTTGATATGCTAATGAAAAGGTTAAATGCATTAAATGAGTTAAGATAACTTTAGATAACACAGTTTCTTCAATTAATGCTGAGTCACGACGCATTTAACTTACAAATCTATCTGTATAAGTATCTAATGTATGAGACAGAGAGTGCAACACATGAAACTCATGTAGGATGTGTGACTTGCTGATTGTGTACAAATGATACCCCTTTAAGCACCTTACCCTCAGGTGGATCCTGGGTGTCTCCTGGTGCCCAGATCAATCAGGCTGAAAGTAACATCAGTCCAGGGTGATTGCTTCAAACAAATAACTTCTTTATTGGACAATGGCAGATGATATGGCTCACAGCAGTCAGGCAGTGTAACTCTTCAAGTACAATCACAGTACACAGTGGAAAACCTTCACACTTTCTGATATTGTAAGTAGATCCCTCTCAGGGGGTAGTAGAATCTGTCTTGGTAATGTTCCCCAACACTAGGGATCCCACAGGGTATATTGCTCCTTTGCACTTTCCCTTCTCCTGAATTCACCCACTTGTGTCCCTGTCTGGCAGAAAGCTGCTCAATAAAATAATCTATCACTCGTTCCTAGAGAAACTATAACATAAACTCCTTCTGCTAAATAAACTTTCTCTAACTTTGGGCCTGATGCACAGTATTATTATTAACATGTATTTCTATAGCGCCAACTTATTTCGTAGCGCTGAGGGAGTAGGGCCTTAGCCTTAATGATCAATTTAGGGAGCATCTTCCCCCCCCCATGAATACAGTGCTGCTAAATGCCAGCAGTGCTGTATTCACTGGGGATAGTAAAAAAAATCTGCACCCCTACAGTGCATTGCAGAGTGTAAACCTGATAAAAAATGTATGGTGTAATGTGTCTGTTTTTTGCACTTTGTACTCTGGCCTACACTTTCCAAATATCCCTTTAGAGTTTAAATCTGGCATTCACTAATGAACCCTAACATCTATTTTATGTTTGCCATGAGCCAATACTGCATAAACTATAATAAATCCAGAATTCTATAAAAAAAGACTCAATATTTTTTGTAGTTAATGGATAGATGCTCCATTCTTGTTGTAGAAAATAAATGCTTGGGGAGCAGATGTTCAAGAGTCTCTCTTTTCTTTTTTCAAATATTGCATTTATTTCTTATAAACTCAGACTCTGAGAAGCTACAAGTAAATGGCTAGCCAAACATGAGCAGATTACTTAAAACACTTGTCAGCGAGCAGTAGCTATTGGAGCTCGGCAATAAATTAATTAGCATTTTTAACATTTTTAGGACAAATGTTTTAATGTCTCATTAGAGAACGAATAAAAACTCAAGTTAAACCAGTTGATTTGCAAACATTTTACTGACTGCCATTTTCTCTGACAATACATTTTAGTGGCCGTTTATTAGACTTTTCTTTCTTTTCATCTAATGGTTCAGAGAACCACTACAATTCAGAATTAATGTTGTATCCTCTTCCTTTCTGTTGCTGTTTCATTCTTATCTTATTTGATTCTTCAGAATCTTGAGTATTAAAGGGGACCTGTCACCCTAAGAAATAATTCCAAATTCCTTTCCATCAAGTTAGTTGAGCAATATAAACTTTACTTACACTATATTAATTATTTACATTTTGTTTCCTTCAGTCTTGGAATTACAAAATCGCAGAAAGCAGGCGACAGCCATTTTGTTGACACTGTTATTAAGACAAATTTTATTTATCACCCCAATGCACCAGAATTGGGGACTTAATGCCCATGTGCAGTGCCCTAGGCAATTATAGAGTGTGAGGAGAGGGGGGGGGGAATATGGGGAGAGCAGTCACATCTAGAAATTGCTGAATGGATAGTGAATGTCTATGTCACCAGCATAGAGGTGGGGCATGTAATATTTGATTGACAGCTCAGATATTTAAACACCTTTATAACAAGTTGGGCCCAATTTTTTTTTTAACTTGTCGGGGGGCGCTGACCACCAATTTAAAAAAAAAAATATTTTATGGGGCTCCAATTTTTTTTTAACTTGTCGGGGGCCCTGACCACCAATTTTTTAAAAAACGTTTTACGGGGGTCCGGGCACCAATTTTTTAAAAAAAAATATTTTTTGGACCCCAATTTTTTTTTACTTGTATGAGGGGCCCTGGCACCAATGCTTTTTTTATGGGGGGGGGGCTGGTGCCAATTTTTTTTTTAACTTATAAGGGAGCCTTGGGGGGGTTACGTTTTTAGCGCTGATGTCTGTGTGGTCTTTTAAGTTTAATGTGGAGTCGGCAGGGATTAGGGTCGGGGCTTGGGTGCTAAAGTGGGCTGGGCCCAGGGGGCCCCAAAAATTTTGCTGTGCGGGCCCTTTGATTTCTAATGGCGGCCCTGTCTGGTCCCATACAGGTCCCATACCTGTATATCTCTGTTGCAGATGTGATCACAAGATGTCTGGGGAAGCAGCAATAGCTTCTGATGTGGAGAGGAGCAGACTGGGTCATTGGGGCCCTCCTTTTTTGTCCCACCACCCCAGTCCAACACTGATTGGATGATTTTTTTAAAGCCAAGAAGGGTTACAGGGTTAAAATAACTATTAGTACAAAGTTGATACAGGAACTGGTCCAATTGATCCCTGGGAGTCAGAAAGAATTCTCCCAACTCCCCTGAGGCAAATTGAAGAGTCATTAGATCGGATTTTTTTTCAATTTCCTTGGATGATCTAGTAGTTCAGCTGATTTCCCAAGTGCATGTGTCCTAAGTCCTAAGTGCTGTTAGATGCATTTTTTTCAAAAGTAAATAAACTACTGTTTCCCCCAAGCAGAGTAAGGGATTTATTATAGGGGAAACTATTTTAGGGTAAAAGGTACCCTTTGAGTGCATAAAATAGATTACAAGCTTATCTTTTGTGTTTATGAACTATAGTTAACAACATGACTTTGAAGATTCTCATTCATCCAGGTCATGGTATATCTAACACAAGTAATTCAAAACAACTGGACTTGCTGAGAAATTTCAATGAAGACATTTCACTGCTCATCTGAGCAGCTTCTTCAGACTCTTCCAACAATCCAATCACAATGGGACATTGTAACTCTTCAGAGAGGTGACATCTGAAATTTACAGTGGTGTAGATTCTGTGTAGTTACTATGATAGGATTACATAGTTATTACATAGATTATTATAGTTAACAACAACCACCAAAGCTGAAAGCTGTAGTTGGCATCTCACAGGCTACTAATTTATGGATATTCAGGTATTTCTACAGTACAAGTAATGCCTCTTGTACGGCAAACTCAGCATAGACATGGGTGAATATTTTCCCACAATTAGAGTTTTTGGCATTGGGACTTTAATAAATAACCCCCTTAGTGTCTGAAACATATATTGAAGAGAGAGAATTCCATGATTAACCCTAGATTATTGAAAGGCAAACTTTCATAGGATGGGGGCAACAGATGAGGTGGCGTCGTTAGAGGCAGTGTGTTTATTGCAGATAGAATGTGAATTCAAGAAATTGCATTAGAAAAGAAATGAGATTGAGAGAGAGAGAGAGAGAGTTAGTATTGAGAATCACAGATGGTTTAGTGCAACAGCAGTAACAGCAGTAAGGACAGACAAAGTGGGAATAAGATTTGAAAGTGTGTACCTGGCACCTGTAGTGAGTTAATAATAGAAAGCAATGTGACTTTAAGTTAGGTTAAGTTAAGTTAAGTTAAGTTGACTTTAAGATAGGGTGACTAGACCACAACAGCCTCCCATCTACTACTTGCTCTGGGAGTCTCCACCAAGGAGCACTGTATCCACATGGAAGTTCAGTAATTTTTTTTAATGTGCATTTTGCATGTTTCCCCTTGTTATAAAGCTATAAACTGAATCAGTGTGTTAGGCTTCCAGAGAAACCAGGGTGCATGTCTACCTCCAAGCATTTCGGTCCCAGGGCTTCTATGTGCATTAGCGATGTTGCATCCAAATGTGTGCTCAATGCATCCGGACACACACTCAATGCATCACAACATCAGTGGACGCACTAACACCACGTTTTGGCACAACATTTGGAAATAAAGTCTGCTTTCCCCATACCTGCCGTGCCCAAGCTGGTTCTCAGGTCTCTGATTTCCGCTAAAGCTTTTTTCTTGACTCCTTGCCTGTTTTTGACTACAGAATCTTGCTGCCTGCCACTGACCCATGCCTGAACTTGACATTGCCTGACCCTACTGTACCATTCTTTTGACTAACTTCTGTAGGATCCCTGCCAGCCTCACAGCAGAATGTTTGGGAAATCGGTGAAGACCGGGTTGGTAGGATTCTCCTGCTACACCTAAGGGGTAAATCCTGGCAGTTATGGGCTTCTCTTTACTACAGTTGTAACACTGTGATTTAGTAACATGATTGATACAGATTGCTGAAGCTACTGTAGGTGGCTGGGGAAAGTACTCTTCCTATGCTCATGACACATGTTGTCATATTGTCCACTGGCATTTTCAGCTGGTAGGGAAGCAATTGAAGGAGAACATCATTAATTGTAAACTACAGGCTCTTCATCAAAGCTTAGTCTATTCTTTGCTGCCTGGGAAATACAAGCAGGGGATAGATTGCTTGTTCCATGAACCAAGTTGATCCTCTTCAACAGTCATGACCTCAGAGCACTATGCAGAGCACTTTATGTTGTTATCAACTGAGACAAGCTGTCCAGCTTGCTAGGTAAACTTGACCACTTGAGATTGCTACGGTCTTCCCTTTGACTTTGAAGTAACTTTTGTAAAACTCTTTACTTTAAAGAAACTTTTAAAGAACATAGAAACGAATAGATGATAATACAAGTATGGGACCTGTTATCCAGAATGCTTGGCACCTGGGGTTTTCCATAAAAGCCAGGACCCTTCTTTAATAATTTAAACATAAATAATAATTTAAACATAAATTAAACGCAATTGGATTGTCTTACCTGCAACAAGGATTAATTATATCTTGGTTTGTATCAAGTACATGGTACTGTTTTACTACTACAGAGGAAAAAGTAATAATTTTTTAAAATTTTAATTATTTCATTAAAATGGAGTCTATGGGAGATGGTCATCCCATAATTCGAGCTTTCTGGATAATGGGTTTCTGGAAAACATAGCCCATACATGTATGTATGTTTACTTTGTATTGGGAATTAAATATGTTGTTAGTTTTTCTGGCTTGCTTTATAACACATTTTTAAAATGTTTAGACTGTTTTTACTTCTTTTAAACATATTATATTAACTGTTGCTCCACAAGATTTTCAAAAGCAAATAAAATCTTTGTAGTGAAACTGTTCCTTTAAAACTCTGTCTAGACATGTAACGTTTACTTTATTGGAAAATGTTTCAGAAGGTGCATTTTTATAGGAGACATCTGGCTCTAGGTTCTTTCTATACAAACATGGTACTGAGCTTACAACTAATTTTGACTTTCTTTCCTATAACACAGAAAATGTTAGGGCCCCATTCAAATAGCAAACTTTTCGAAGGTGAAAGTACAATTCAGATTTCCTGGATTTCAGCTGCATAATTTGGATCACAAAGGTGAAATGAAGGCATGACTTGGGCTCAAATCATCTGATAAAAAATGTGCCTGGTCTCAAACCAAACCAAGTCTTCCTAATCAACTTACCTGACTCTATTCATCAGTAGCTAGAAATCACAAGATTTCATTAGATTTTATGGGGTGACTCACAAGTGAAATCGCTGAATATATTATAAAGGTTTTGCTGTGTTTCTGAACACAAGAAGACAATGTTTTATAGTTTGTACTCATCAAATATACTGAGTATATAAGAGGGGATTCTGGCATTGTTTTATTTGGTGTTACAGATTAGTTAATTATTTTGTAGCTTTTTAACTTTTCTGTCGCCAGCTTTGTTGACTTTGTTGAGTAATTGATATTTTTTACTTGATTTTATTAAGATAAATGGGTATAACTAACATTTTACTCAGCATCAGACTGAACCAGCAGAGCAACACTAGAAACCTCCATAGGACCTGGTCCTTGTTAGCCCCACCACCCAAAACCCTCTGCTTGCCCTGCAGCTACAATTGATCTCTGACACAGATAGCAACATGCAAGGGAAAGTGAATGAGGTAACTCCAAGGTACACATTGGGAAGGGTATTGATTAATGCCGGTGTGGGGTCTCCAAGTCTACAAAGGTCAGCATTCTAAGTGGCAGCCCTGGGACCCAGATATTCTAGTCCATCATTGATTTTACTACATTTCCATTATAACATCTACAATTACGTCAACATCCCTCTGATTTTCAGGAAAACTTTTTAAAGTTTATACATTTTATAAAAATCAGCAGAAACCATGAAACTGAGTGAAGTAGTATACTTCCAAACTTTTGAAAGAGCCTGTGTCACAACAGTATGGCAGAACCCAACAGAAGTGCCAGCAGTAGTAGTAGTCAGTCCTTTTTGCAAGGAGAGAACAATTGTTGGTACTGGTCTTAACATATACCCTTTTTTTGGGGACATGGAACATTCTGCTGTGATACCAGAGATAACAGTCACAATAATGAGGTACAAACAAATAACAAGCAAGAACATGTTTAGAATGGCAATAGGTCAAGGCGTGCAGCAAACTACAAGATAAAAGGCAGAAACCAGTAAATGATTAAAACCAGAAAATTCAGGCAGGCTCTAAGATAGAATCTAGCTTGGAGAAGTGTGCACTGCAGTATCAGATCTTAAATAATTAAAAGGGTGTTAAAAAAACAAGATGGGCGCCTATAAGTGATGCCAGTCCTCTTTTTAAAGACCAACCAAAGTATAAACCAAATACAACAATTTAGCCTGAGTTGTTTCCTAGCATATCCAACATTTATTCACAGGCTTAAAATAATGCAATTTTGATCGGAAATTATTCTGGTGAATCTTGCATTGCCTGTTACAGTATGTCCTTGATCCACCCAAACATGGCCCCATTCTGCCATGACTCCACCCCTGATCATGCCACATTTTTCTGCTTCTTCAGAGGATTTCAAGGGAGGGGATAAGTAAGGATTCAATACAAATTCCTGTAGGTGCCTGGGGAGAGGGTGTTAAATTAGGGTGCATGCCGAAAGACTCCCCCCATTGAGACATAATGCCACCAGGTGATGACATTACTGGCAGGGTGACGCATGTCAGACATACCTGGTGACCACAGCCATAGCAAGTTCCTGTTACAGTGCTAAGTGTGAAATGTTTGTTCAAGACTTCAGAAGAACCATAAATGAGGGACATGCACTATGATACACTATGCAGAATTTGGAATCTTTGTAGTTTTCTCCTTTTTCTTTTTAAGGGAAAACATTTGAGTTCTCTACTTCTTGCTATTATGTTTCCCAATAAAGCACAAATAATCAGTGTAAAATCTCCAGCAGCTGTATCAGTGTTACAATAAGAGCCCATTTTTTTGCTCCCAAACTAAGTTGTGCTAGTTCGCATTATCTAAAACTGCCAGGCTGGAATGCCTTGTGGCGCTGCCCTGTGACTATGTATATTAATATGTTACTCTGTGTGGCAGACAGCACCGATTACGAATCATTTGATTGAATGAATTCAGCACACGTGAATCTTCGACTGGGTCACTGGCCCTTGTGGCACCTGACAAGTTGAATTAATTCTTCCCAAGTTGGCTTGAAAAGATAGACATTTTCTCCTTATGAGAGTCTTGCATCTATCTCTTCCCATTCTGTGCAGTGCCTTAGATTTGCTCCTTTTCCGAGACAAACTAATATTTTATTATGCCAATATGAAAACATATGTTATGAGATGTTTAAATATGTGTAATGTAATATATTTCCTTGATATGAGTTCCAGATGATAAAAACATTTGGGAAAGGTATTATCTACCATCATTCATTTATTCTATTTTGAAAATGATCTTCATTGGTTGCACCTTACCTACTATATATATATATATATATATATATATCTGTAAATAATTTAACACATAAATATAACACATTCTGTATATAGTATGGATATGGCACTTCTCTTGAGAGATTGGCCACATTTCAAATAGACTTTTAGACTTTTAGCAAGTCTCTGTATGGTGTTTCATCTGGAGAATGTTCGTTTCTCCAATACAGGCTTTTATTTCACTATTTTTTTCACAATACAATCAACTAATACAAAAGTACATCAAATTAAAGCTATTCATGTAGAAGTCAATGAATGCTGCCCTTTTTATCTTTCAAAGATCAGTCTTTCATTTTTGTTTTTTGAGATTCTCAGAGATCCATTAATTTGTTGTAAGAACATTAATTAAATCACAAAAATGTAAAGTTTTTTTTTTCAGGACTGCTAAGACGGTATTTTTGTTCATGCTCTTTTTTCATGGCATTTGTGGTTTTAGAGGAAATTTGTTTCATCGTGGTTTCAAAAAGCTCTGATACCACAAAAAAGCATCAGCTAGTATGCATTTGAACAAAAATAAATAAATAAATTATGTCAGAGAGATGTAGAGCAGGAAGTTGGGTTCTGGCTATTATGATAGACATCCGTTCACACCACACTTTGCAGATTACATTTTTGGCTAACTAACTATATTAGGAACATATTTTATTTTGCACAGCCTATCTATTTACCCAGTTTAGTTTTAGTTTTACACTGAATTGTCCCTTTAAGAGTTTGTCTAGATGGTGTAGAGTCTAGAGAAGGTAAAGATTCTGGTGAAGGCTTATGCAGTAATTTAACTATAGAACATTCAGTAGGAAGGAGTAATCCAGTTGGTATTTCTTGCATTTGAGACTACTCAAAAGGAACCGCTTAATTGTTGGATGACTACATTTTAGTTCAACTAAAACATAGAAATGCTTGGATAGCACTCTCAATAAAAAATACTGTATGTAACCCAAACAATCCCATTGAGATTTCATACCATATTAGAAAATGATGCGTGTTTTTTCAAATGCTTTCAGCCTGCGGTATTTTTAATCACCTGTTCCCAGTTGTTCCTCTCTTGAGTTTGGTCTTGTAAATGTGCAGTATAGTTTTTATTTTCTTTTTCCTTTTGGGATTACAAATCAGAAAGCAAGTTTTTACAAGTAGCCCTACTTTGGCATCCATGATTATTGGACAAAAACAGTACAATGCAAACAGCGACAAAGTGCACATCATGGTACATTGGGCTGCTTGCATGGCACAAACCAATGCTTCCCCCATACACAACTTGTGATGGCACCATGACCTCCCTGTATATCATTACAAGGTCACACACAAATCATAGTTTGTTATAGTGCAGTTATCCTCATCATATGGCTGAAATAGTTCATAAAAAGGTGCAGCACTTGAAATGATATGAAGGGCTGGAACCTCTGGAGCTTTGGACATTAGCCAATCCAATGAGTAACAAAAATTACTTCAACATATTTGCTGCCTCACTTTGTGTACTAATTGACTGGGATGGGGTGAGGGCAGGATGTCCTTTAGAAAACACATCATCATCAAATAAAGGTTAGAGGATTTGAGGGCCAAAGTAGGAGAGATTACTGGTGTCCCAAGGAGGAGAGACGATTTAAGATGGGGATAGTGGCATATTGAGAAGAGATAAAGTTGTTAGAATATCCTAAAATGTACATAACAGGTGGGTTAAAACATTGCTGTTATCTTTATCCTCTAACTTTAGGTAAATACCCCCTAGCCTTATTGATATTACACATATGATGTTTTGCAGGTTTGTGTCATTTCTATGCAAATGTAGGGTTCTAAAACAATTCCAAGACACCATTAAATTGGCCATCTGGTGACCAACGAATCTCTTGTGAACACTTTCTGTTTCCTTTTAACTGTTTTAATATGACATTGTTGAACATCTATACTCATAAAATCCACATAATATTTTTAGGATCTGCTTCGGTAAATTCCAATTGTTGGGGATAAATATTCCAACTAGAAACTTGAAAAGTTGTGCTTTTCAGTTAATTGTAATGTCGTACACTGTAGCTCATGCTGGAGATTTATTATTCTTATGACAATAACTTATATAATATGGTCTGCTCATATTGTGCTTATTCTGCTTCCCTATGCATTGCATAGAAGGAAATGGAGCCAAAACAATAAAATTGAATAATTGAGTAAATTGAATAAATCACATTTTAATCTTCTCTTTCATAGTACATTCATAACCAACAAATGTGATGTATGGAACAGCCAAGACAAAAATCGGAATTGAATCTACAAACCACAAATTGGCCTCCTAGTTCCATGGCTCATACTATCTCAATCTGTCTCCATGAAGCACTGCCATAGCGTGATCATAAAATAGCCGTTTATAGAGTCTTCAGCAACATAAAAACACCAACAAGTTTTACAGTGGTGAAAAGTTTCATTGAATTAAAAAAAAAAAAAAAACTGATTGCAAATTTCCTGGCAGCTCAGAATTCTAATTTTTATGCAAATGATATGATGCTTCTTTTTTCATTTTTTTACCACTTACAGCTACAGATCTTAAAATGACTATAATAATGAATTCCATTGCCTTTTTTGTAAATATTTTGAGTAATTCTCATCGTGATTAAGAAACCGTTTCAATGTTTCAAAAAGTCCTTTTACAGTTATACATATTTTTATTTTCATTTTATTAAATTGAGTTTACATTGTGAAGGTTTTGCTCATATCAATACTATTACCATATTAATAGAGTGTGTTTACTCATATATGATATCTACATTGTGTATGCACTTGTACTGATAATTTCACTGTTAGCAGATGGTGGGGTTTGTTCCTGAAAAAAAAATGCAAAAGATTTACATTTATCACATTTGATGAGAAAATAACATTGGTGTTTCAAATAAAAAGTGGCATTGGTTACATCATTGCTATGTGGAGGTGCAAATATATACAGATCCCCTGCAGTCATATGTGATCTGAGCAATATGCAAACAATGCTTAAGTGACAACTATTACAGTAGAAAAACAATAATTATAGTTTGGTGAAAAATATATTTTAACAATTATAATAAAACTTTTTTCAATTAGAATGTATTTGTTTAACCAATTCCCATGCTTTATATGGAATGATACTACAGGATTAAAGTAGACCAATGGGTAACATATAGGTATCTGGACATTTGTGCACTTTATTATTACTAGTCTCATATAACTACAGTTATGCAGACAGTTGTGTGCTACAGAAGGGTTTCTCAAGTGGGTTTAACAAGACCACAGACAAGTTTAAGTAGGGGCATATACAACTGCTTGCAGCCATCAGCAGGGGGTTTTAGAAAGGAATTTTGAACAAATGCATACAGTACAATCTATACAGTATCTAGTAGAATAAAGACAAAGGCAACTGGACATTTAGGGGATTATTCCACGAAAACCGCAAATTATTCAGAGTATGAAGCGCAGTGCAGATCATGACATCTTTCAATTGTAAAAGGGACATCTACATGAACTTGACAGGTCTTAGATGGAGTTTTTTTCGGATTCTGACTTTGAGCAGCCTCAGGGTATCATAAATCTCGAAAAACTTGCGTTTTTTTTTCCCACAAAAAAATAGTTTTTCCCTTTAAAACCGTGACCAGAAAAAAATTGGGTTTTAGTAAATAGCCCCCTTAGAGTCTTTCTTGAAAATATTTAATTACTCATTTGAGTGGCTTCTTCAGTTCAAGTGAAGAAAAATTCAGTGTGATCTGGGCTAAGCTTAGAGATCGTCATAAATTATCAAAACAGCACAAGTCAAATAATATCTGCCAGAAACCAATACTGTCAGGCTTACCGGAAGGTCAGGCGATGGATCTTCTTAGAAGATAGCATCCACAAGCTGCTAACACACACAGAACCACCTGAGAGTGATACAGGGGAACCATGAGTGGAGAGAAGCCTGTGAGGCGAATCAAAAGAAGTACTGAGGGATGAAGAAGAGGCGTAGTCAAATATCAGATCTGAGTTCGGGGGCAGGCAGCAAGTAGCAGGAATGATAAGACAGGCCGAGGTCAGGATATGAAGTGAAGGCTCGAGGTCAGGAACAGGCAATAGGTCAAACACAGGAATCAAACAGTAGGTTTCGAAGCTAGGTAAATCTGTAAGAACCACGATAACCAGGCACAGTTTATATACCTTAGTGTTGGCGCCAATTCTCCAGCGTCGGAACACCTGTGCAAACACTCCAGCGTCACGACGCTCCGCGCCGTAACGCCTGCACAAACACGCCAGCGTCACGACGCTCCGCGCCGCGATCCACACGCACCTGCACCGTGAGGTCATACCCGGACGAGAACCGCCATGGAAGGTATTCTCACAGATAATCAGAATATATGTTATCTAATGTGGATTTTATAGTTTTTGTATTGTTTAATACAAACTTTCTCCAACTCTGCAGAACCAGTGGCTGCAGCAAAATAATCCTCCAAACAGAATCCCAGTTTATGTGTTTAAATCTGGCTCCATGATCTTTGTCCCTGCAGCTTGAGTTGGAAACACTAAAGGGGATGTAAAGGCAAAAATAAAATCCAATACAAATCTCTACACAGTCACCGACTGCTCTACAGGGAAACAAACAAAGTTGCTTGAGTTCTGCATGGCTGGGAAGTAAGGCGGGAGCTCCCCCTGCTGTTCATAAGTACTGTATGACTGTTTCACTGCAGAGCAGTTAAGGATTGTCTGACAATTCCTATGCTAAGCAGTAAATGAAGGGAGAATTTCACTGCATACAGTCAGGCTTCTTATAAAAACGGTACACATTTTTTAATTAAAGTATATTGGAGATAGATTTCAGATAATAAACATGGGTTTTTTTTTTTTTTGCTTTACATGCCCTTTAATGACCCACCCAGCTACTCTAGGTATGATCATGCAGTCACTTAAAATTATTTAGTGGTACTACACCATGTGTTTCAGATCTCAGGAACTTCCTTCATTGCAATCAATGCGGGGGTACTTTATCTTTTGCAAATGGCTACTAAAGAGCAGTGGTCTAACACATTCTGTAGGGGCCCTTTTGTCCCTGCGCTCACAATGTATTTTCATAGGGCTCTTGCATAGTAGGCCCTACAGGTGACCTAGATGACACTCCTTAAACTATAGTCATCTTGATAGTGCCCTTTCTTCCTTGCTCTATAGTCATCTTGATAATGTCCTTTCTTCCCTCCTCTATAGTCATCTTGGTATTGCCCTTTCTTCCCTGAACTATAGTCATCTTGATATTGTCCTTTCTCCCTTGAACTATTATCATCTTGATATTGGTTTTTCTTCCTTGAACTATAGTCATCCTGATATTGTCATTTCTTCTTTGCTCTATAGTCATCTTGATATTGTCCTTCCTTCATTAAACTATCATCCTCTTGATATTGCCCTTTCTTCCTTGTTCTTTATTCCTTGCTATATAGTCATATTGATATCATTCTTTCATCCTACATTAATCTATTCTAGGCAGCCCTTTCTGGTGCCCCCTCCTACACCTGGTAGACATATATTGTCACTTAGCAGCCACACAATAACTATAAAGGCCACACTGCCTTTTCCTTTTATCCAGCCCTGCTTAACCAGCCCCCCACATTGTGGGAAGCCATGTGACACAATACAGTTCTGCAACCCAATCCCTACTTCCCTGCCCTATCATAGCTAGTGATGGGCGAATTTATTCGGCAGGCGCAAATTCATGGCGAATTCCTGCGATTCGCCGCGGGCTAATAAATTTGCTGGTGTAAAAAATAACGAGTCGCATGATGAAAATGACACAAATGACGTGTCACGCATCGTAAGCGACACATCAAAAACGACGCAACGCGTCAACAAATTACGTGACTCATTTCACAAATTTTTCGCCGATTTTTCACCAATTTTCAGTGAAATGCATGTTTATTTCTCAATATACGCCCTTGGGCAGGGGACAAAACAAGAGAAACTTTGAAATAAAAAATTCCTACCTTCCTTTAAGAAAATGTAGTTGATAGGAAGTAAAAATGTTATCCAGGGATTAGCAGTTTCTCGCACAAATTTCTCCAGGAATTATCCACTGAATAATAAATAGACATCAATTATTTACAGATTACACGTGTTATACCCTATTTTCTATTCCCACCTTGTCAGGTAATTTCACTTACATCATTTACTACAACTCTTGAAGCAAATCATGTTTAATAATAAAACCTTCTGCATTATTCATGAGTTACTGGATATGTTAAGGTTACATTTGTACAGCATGTGCTACAACTCTCAGGCAGGATAAGGTCTTTTCTATTCATGTTCTTTAGTCAGTACTTTAACTGTCGTCACTGGCAGCCGAAAACAGGGAATTGTTACTGAGCACAAATTATAATTGGGGAATTACAGGTATGGGATCCATTATTAAGAAACCCCTTATCCAGAAAACTCCAAATTATGAAAAGGTAATCTCCCATCAGCTTCATTTTAATAAAATAATTCTATTTTTTTTTTAAAATTACCTTCTTCTCTGTAATAATAAAACAGTATATTGTACTGGATCCCAACTAAGATATACTTTAATTAATCAATAATGAAGGAAAAACAATCCTGTGGGGTTTATTCAATATTGGAATCATCCAAAATCCAATCACTTATCTGGAAAACCACAGGTCCTGAGCATTCTGGATAACAGGTCCCATACCTGTATTTCTATCCATGCCATCCAAAGAAATGGTAAGATATTTTTTTCTAGTTCAGTAACCCACACTGACCAATTTGAACCAAAACCATGGTTGAGCCTCTCTGGCATAATTCCCCAGTTCTTTTTCAAGGAAGATTGTAAACTCTATTGAGCAGGGTCCTCTTTATCTCATACCCATTGTATTTTTGTTATTTCTATATTCAATGTATACACACATATTAAAGCGGTGGTTCACCTTCAAGCTAACTTTTAGTATGTTATAGAATGGCCCGTTCTAAGAAACGTTTCAATTGGTCTTCATGTTTTTATAAACCCTAAGGGGCAGATTTACTAAGGGTTCAAGTGAAAATTCGAATTTTTAAAATTCAAATTTCGAAGTCATTTTGGGCTACGTACACATTGAATAGCCCAAAATTAGATTTGAATTGAAAAAAAATTAAAAAATTTGAATTTCAAAGTATTGGCCATTTCAGCCTATGGGGGACCTCCTAGAACTTATCCTGAAAATTTTTCTAAGTTCTGAGAAATGTAATATTTTTGTTGTTCTGACTTATTCCACAGAATTGTTTATGCTGCAAATTTTTTGTGCAAAATACATTGGGGTTGCCGAGCCTTTTCACACCAACATTTTGTGGTTATTTTACCAATGGAGAATTTCACAGTAAATCTATACCTGCCAAAACATTTCACTCATCAGTGTGAAGAAGATTAAGCCATACCTCATAGCAAAGGACTGTAAAATAAAGGCTAAACAAAGTCATTTTATGGTTATGTTTTTTCAGTGTCTCGAGAAATAATTTCTTCCCTTTACCTTTCAGACAAGGAGAATATTAATATTCCTAAAAAGAAAAAGCCACACCATTTCAAATTGTGAAGGCACACGCACTGTAGGGAAGAGACAATCTTGATGACTTTTATGGCGATTTCTTTGATTTATTACTCCATTCACACTTGAATGGCATCAATGCAACATTTACAATTCTATCATATGGCACCGCCAGGCAAGGGCACAATTATGCATTATGATGACTATAGTCTTTGGCTGATAACAGTTCATCTCTCACTATGACTAATTGTAATTTCTTTCCGACCATACTCAAAGTCTTTGGTCACAGATGGCATTAAGCCACGCTTACAAAAAGCGTCATGAGAAGATCCTCCGCATCAAAAAGAAGCAGGTGTTTAATCCCTCTTGGACTTGTGAGTTACTGTGCAAGATAAGTTTAAATTTTTGCAGCCATCAGTGTTCCAGTCAGATAATTAGCTCCTAGCAATGCAAAAATATTTTGCTTGAACAAGAACTGTATGTCCAAAATGTCATTCTGTACCCGTCCATGTATTGTGGTGGCAGCATTTTCTTTTCTCCAGCTACATGGTATGAGGCAGCAGAAGCTGAAAGCTAATTTTTGTGCAGAAGGAAGGATTTTCTAGCATGTAACATCATAAACATTGATACGCTGACGTAAAAAAAAAAACGAGTCGTGCGCCGAAAATGACGCAACAAAAACGTGCCGCGTTTCGTGAATTTTTCGCCAATTCGCGAATTTTGCTGGAAATTCGTGAATTTTTCGGCGAAGCGAAACAGGATAGATTCGCCCATCACTATTAGGCTACATTGCTGTTAAATAAGGAAAAACTTTAACTCCCTTCTTAAGTACAGGTGGCCCATTATGAGGCTGATTTATGAATTTTCACAGCAAAAACACACATTTTATGGAAACACACATTATTTGGAAACCCAATATCCAGAAAGCCCTGAATTACAGAAAGGCCATCTCCCATAGACTCAATTTTATACAAATAATCAAAATTTTTTTAGAAATTTCCTTTTTCTGTGTAATAATAAAACAATAGCTTGTACTTGATCCCAACTAAGATATAACAAGCTTATTGGGTTTATTTCATGTTTTTATTATTCTTGTTAGGCATAAATTATGCAAAGATCAATTTTCCAGAAAACTCTGGGGATAACACGCCCCTTACATGTACCTATAAATAAAAATAACCAGCCCCTGCGTGTGCCATAGTACTTGTGTTCTTCTTTCAGAGTAGAGGTTTAGAATACAAATATTTATGCATTTAAAAATTTTTTATTATGTTCTTCTTTAGCTCATATCTCTAGTGATGGGCGAATCTACCCAGTTTCACTTTGCTGAAAAAATTGCGAATTTCCAGAGAAATTCGCAAATTGGCGAAAAAATTTGCGAAATGAGTCGCGTCACGCTTTTGACGCTTTTCGACGCGTGTCGCACTGTTTTCTCACGTCATTTTTGTTGCGTCGTGTCAAAAACAACGAAATTTTGCTGGCGTTTCGCGAATTTATTCGCCATCAGCGAATCGTGGGAATTCGCCGCGAATTTGCCACTGGCGAATAAATTCGCCCATCACTACATATCTCCTCTATTTGTATAGATTTTTTGGACCATGGGGGATGGGCAGTAGTGCAGTAGCTGTTAACAAGTGCTTCAGAGAAAGTTCAGCAGAGCCTCGATTTTAGATGCCCTGATTTTTCCCCTCATTTTACACCATTTTAAATATTATACATGATGCATTTCTCTAATTGTATTGAGAATGTGGCAGTGAGACTTGAAAGAATATTTTGTTCTAAACTGAGCATCTATATAGTACAATTTTTTGTCAGTTTTGATAGGTATGATACCAAGGGTTTCTTTTTTGAGAGAGAGAACAAGAAATGACTAGTTTGAGCCATGTTTATTAACAACAGTCTCAAAGCCCAAAAGTTTTGTGAAACTGATGATAGGCTACATGGGTCAAAACAATGGCATCTTCTTTCAATATCTAACAATGATTAATGTCTGATCGGGGTTCATTGTTATATTGTATATATTGTATAGATATCATCTTCTCTCTATGGCCATGCATAGCCACTGGATGCAATCTGGGGCAGGGGGGCTTTTTACTATTTAGTATCAAGAGAAATTGCTTAATTTAAGATGTTTCTACTACGATTCTCTCTCAATACTCATAAGTACTCATATCCCAATAAGAAGTCTCATTTTGATTCCACTTTCAAGCAGAAATAAATAAATAATAAAAATATATTTTTAGAAAAACAATTGAAGGTTTTAACTTGGTAGACTTTAATCACCAAAATATAATGAGCTGGAAAAACAAACTTTTAGGGGGTAATTAAAGTCCGAATGCTAAAAACTCAAAAAAAAAAAGATTTATTATACCCAGAGGATACAAAAAGTCAGAATCTGAAAAATCTTCAACCTGTCGAGGTCCTGTAGAAGCCAATGGAAGAGATCCTATTAGCAATTTGAACATATTATTGTCTGCCCTGGATTTTATACGATTATCTGAACAATTTTTGGATAATTCGGATTTTTCATGCAACAATCTGAAAAAACTTGCAGTCTGATTTCTTTTGTGTTTTTTATGATAAATAAGGGTAAATCGTTTATTCTAGTTTGGTCGGATTTTTTATTTAAAACATGAGAAAATTGGGGATTTTGATAAAAATTCTAGTGTGCAAAGAATTCCTTCTTCTGATAAATAATATTTTTTAACACAAGGGCTGTGGGGCAGCAACTTGTAGAAGTAATATATAGTACAGTAACGTAGGCTAAATTTTTTTTTTACGTGTCCATATTTTGCTGTTATAGTTCTACTGATAATTATTTTAACAGAAAATTCTAAAAGTATTTTTCTTTCTGTAATTTAAATTTAGAATAACAAGCCACAGAAGTAGATTTTATAGGGAACTAATTAGGTATAAATGTAGCTATTTCAATGTGTTTGTACAGTAATTTACAATGAAGAGAATTCTGTTTAAATATTGGACAGACTGTTAATTTGAAGCTAGTCTGTAATTTAATTATTTCAAATTAGCGATTCCTCCATAGTGCCGACTATATTATATTTCATACTGAATCTTTTTATAGTTGTCCAGAGCTTGAAGTGAATATTTAATTATGTTCTGGAGTAATACAGAAGTTCAAAAAAAGTAGAAAAGTAGACGTGATTAAATATACTGTACCAGCACCAGTATTTTTTCATAATTTACTATAGTTTTACTCAGAAAATACACAGAAATTGTATAAAGATAAATTATATTCAAAATCATTTTCTTAAATAAACTATGGCACAAAATACAGTAGTGGAGAAAAAGTTGCCTTTTTTCATGATAGAAATTTGTTCCCCATGAACTTGCAAAATTGAGAAATCTGCCTTCTCTTATGTGTATACTTTTAAGGGCCATGGCAGCAAGTTTGTGGTAATGTGCTGACCAATCAGATGACAGATTATTCACGACAATCTAATCTAATCACGGTGAAAATGCAAAAAATTTGCCACATGTAGTATATTTTACATGCATCAATTCAAATATTAGTCAAGGGAAAGGTGTTTCCATCAGATTTTTCACCCACATTAGCACAGATTTATTTTGGGTGACAAAACTCTGCCAGCACCCTTTTATTTGTTTTTTTTTAGCAAAACTATGCTATATACTTTGCCTACACTGCAACAACTGCAAATACAAACATTTTCATTGCAAAATATTTCTATATATATAAAGTAAAAACACCTGTCAGTGCCTTTTGGTTTGCTCCTCCTACAGTGGGATCCCTAAATGTATCTCAGAAACATGGTAGAGACGAGACCTATAAATCGATTAATATATTATAAAAACAAGGGAGGAGTACATGTAAATCGACAGCACTACATGGCACACTCTATTTCCCTCTGTAGTGGGTGTCTCTGTGCAAGCAAAAATGCACCACCAAATTCTTTTTCATTTTATGTGAACAGCATAATAAATATTGTTCTCTGGTTCACAATCTGATAAATCAAAAGAGATGGAGCAAACGCTATCAAAGCATTGGACTCAGATTGCTTAAGCCACCCATCTCACTCAGTTTTACTACCACACAATTTTATTGTTGTATTGAAAGTTGTGTTATGTGGTGGTGCAGGGTGAGGTGCCGTATTGTGTGTGTGTGTAAGTTATGTGCATATAAAATGTTGCTCCATCTGTATGCCAGGTGATATAAACAGCCATAAAAGGGTTTGAAAGAGCATTTAACCTTTATTGAAGACAAAAAGGAACACCACTATTGGGGCTCTTGGAGCCTCCTGGTGTGTTCATACAAAGACACTGTTGTTTTTGGTCCCGTTTTACATTGCCTGATGAAGCAGGAAATGCCTGCGAAACGCGTTGCAATATTGTTGTGAATAAACTATTACTGAAAATTACCACTTTTGTTGGTGTCTGCCTGGAGGAGGTAAGTTCACTACTACCTCCTCTGAATTACCCATTGGGTTTTTAAGTGTTTTTAGCTAATTTTATCCTTTTGGCGCCTCTGTTTTAACTTATCATTTAACCTTTATATTCTCCCTGGTATTTTGGACTCTCCATGTACCCACAGGAATATTGTAAATAAGTGGTCAATCTTACTGTGGTTGAACATATACTTGAGCAATCCAACCACTGAATTACTAACACCTTCTTCAAAAACCATTCACTATTACCTCATGATGAAATATACTTCTCATGGCTCCTCATTAATCAGGAGACAAACTATAAAATGTAGTTATATTGATCTCCTTCTCTTGACACCTCTTGTCTCACCTCTTGTCTGCCTTTGCTCACTATCCTCTAGGACATCTGAAATATTTATGCAGTTAATCTGTTTTCTGTTACTTTTTGGTTAATGTTAGAATGCCTTTTATCAGATGTTATTCTGCCCAGGATTTTTGGGTCCCCAGTGCATTCATTTGAAGTACTGTAACTATAAAACACAATCCAGATTGACTTGTTTGATATTTTTTTTCAGCAGTAAACCATTTCCATCATAGTGAATCTTCCAGCGTAAGTAGACTTGTTGTAATTCTTAACACAGAAGGCAGCTGTAAAGAAATAAAAACATAAAGGCACTTGCTTCTAAGGCAAGTAAAACAAGAGGTCCTGGAAATGCTGTTGGTCAGATAAAGTCTACTTCAAGTACCATAGCAAATGAACTAGTAGGATTTCAAGTTTTAGGAGTTTAAATTAACTTTTAGTTTGATATATTCACTGATATTCTGAGACAATTTGCATTGTTTTTCATTTTAAATTTTTTTGTGTTTTTTTTCAATTATTTGTCTTTTCATCAGCAGTTCTCCGGTTTGCCATTTCAGCAGCTATCTGGCTACTAGGGTCTTGATTGCAGTAGAAGCCAGTCCGTGCAGAAGCATTTCTGGGGTGCCACCACCTGAAGGCAGCAGCCTTCCCGTCCTGTGCTTAAAAATCAGCATCGGAGAGAGTCAAAGGAGAGCGGTATCGCTAGTGCATTGAGCGCAATTGCACTGTTTGCACAAGCGGAGATGAATTTCCAGGTTAAAACCCGGAAATTCGGCTCTTAAAGTTACAAGAGGGGGCTTTTTGCCACCCCTTGTAACTTGCTGCTCCGTGCCGCCTGAGGCAAGGTTCTCACTTTGCCTCATGACAGGAACGGCCCTGAGTCCGTGGCTTAGATCAAAGACTGGAATATGAATAGGAGAGGGACTGAATAAAACTATAAGGAATCTAAAAGTAAAAACAGTATTTAAATTTTTTTATTTATTCTTTGGCTGTTAGGGTCAGTGACCTCCAGTAGAAAGTGAGAAAGAGAAACGCTATTCATTCAAAAACTATAAAAAATAAATAATGAATACAAACTATAAAAAAATAAATCATGAATACCAGTTTGTGACGATGTTCAGAATAACATGTTTTGAATAACATTCAATAACATACTAAAAGTTAACCACCCCTGTAAGGTTCTTTATATGTTCCTCTACTCTTCCAAGGTCCATCCAGTAACATTAGCCACAAGTCTAGATTGTCCATGCCACTATAACTGTTTGCATATTAAATCAATTTATTTTCTAGTAAGTATATAATGACTATTATAAGGCATTGACTCAAAATAAAGAGGCTTCTTCTTGAGTTTTATTGGCCTCAGTACTTACAATCCCTCGTGTTGTCCAGGCCCAATTTAGTCCAAGATACAACTAAGCAGCTGTAGATCTGCTAATATCAAACAGACACAAATCTCACTCTTTCTGGCAATCAGGCTGGGTCACGCTTTCACTTATTTGGAGCCCCTGCCCCCCACAGAAGCCTCCTTGGTCTGGGAGCCTCTGGCTTAGTTCTGTCCAACTCTTTTAATGTAGGTTCAAAGAGAATCTGTGGACCACCCAATTAAACAAGGGGAGCCATATCCAGCCTTAAGAGCTCCAGTTGGAAAGCTCTGCCATGACTTCAATGTTATGAGAATAAACATTTGAATTCTTAAAAGTAGGTATATAAGATAATAAATAGTTACATCTTTGGGTAGGTATATTATTTGAATATTTTAATTAGTGCTTGAAGCATTACATATGAATGAAAACATCACAGCTTGGGAAAATTCTGCTGGCTAGGCCAATGGTTTATAAATAATATAATTAATACTCTCCTATACACTCAATACCTAGCTGTCTATCCCCTTGGTGTTTATTATATAGATTACCTAGCTTTAAGGCATTTGTTGCTTTTGTTTGAGTCATTTATTTTCCTTTTATCTTATATTTTGCCACTGGATATTTGTGTCCCAATACATTATGTTGGTGATATTTTTGTTTTCCCTGTAGAAAACCAACATTATCATATATTTTAATTACTATTTATTTATTCATATTTTAAAGGAAAACTATACCCCGAAAATGAATTTTTGAGCAAAAGATAGTTTATATCAAATCTTACCTACCTGGTATATATATTTAAGTAAATATTGCCCTTTTATATCTCTTGCCTTGAACCACCATTTCATGATGGTCTGTGTGCTGCCTCAGAGATCACCTGACCAGAAATATTTCAACTCTAACTGTAAAGGGAAGAAGTGTTGAAGCAAAAGACACAACTCTGTCTGCTAATTGGCTCATGTGACCTAACTTTATAGTTTGTTTGGTATGTTTGTGTGCACCGTTGGATCCTAGGATCCCAGGAGGCTGTCTTTATTTTTTAAAATGGCTATTTTCTATTTATGATTACCCAATGGCACATGCTACTGGACAAGTATATTATTATGAAAATGGTTTATTTACATGAAGCCAGGTTTTACATATGAGTTGTTTTATGCAATATCTTTTTATAGAGACCTACATTGTTCGGGATGTATAGTTTTCCTTTAAGGGGTTATTTATCAATATTGGAATTGTTCTGATATTGTAAATGTAAAAAGTCAGACCAAACCAGAATGCATGATTTGACCTAATTTATTATTTTTTTAAAAGCTTGTTTTAATCGGTTCGGGTAAAAATCCAATCAGATCAAGCAAAAAAAAACGAAAAAGCCTGAAAAGGTTGGATTTTCAGAAGTATTCCAGGGCAGACCACAGAAACTTCAAAATAGGATAGGGACCTCTGCCATTGACTTATACACAACCTCAGCACATCTGAGATGGCAGAATCTCAGATTCAGGCTTTGAATAAAACCCTGACCAGAGTTTAGTAAATAACCACCTTTCTGGAAATTAGTGATTGTTTAATATATCTTTGATAGAAATAATTTTTTTTATTTTTATCATTGGACCACAAAAATACAAACATTTCCCAAGTAAAAGTAGTTGAGGTTATTTAGAAGTCAATGAGAGCTGCGTTTATCCTATTTGACCTTTTTTCTTAGCCATTCAGACTTTTAAAGGTTTTCAGATTTTTTTTTACTAGTAATTGTCTGAATTGTCATACTTTTTTTATTTGGATATTTTAAGAAATTACAGTCATATGGAAAAAGTTTGGGAACCCCTCTCAGACTGCATAATAATTTATTCCACTTTCAACAAAAAGATAACAGTCGTATGTCTTTCCTTTCACATGAACATTTAAGTACTGGGGTGTTTTCTGAACAAAGATTTTTAGTGAATCATAGTGTTGGGCAAATTTATTCGCCTGTGGCGAATTGGCTGCGAATTCCAGCGGTCGCTGCAGGCGAATAAATTCACAAAATGCCAGGAAAAATTTGCCTGGCGAAAATTCGCTGGCATCTCATTTTGGACACGGGCGTCCGTTTTTGGATGCTGCCGTCCATTTTTTCGATGCCGGCAATGTGCGCCAGCATCCAAGAACGGACACCTGTGTCCAAGAACAGAAGCCCATATCCAAGACGAGACGCTGGCGGTGTTTCGCAAATCTTTTAGCGTTTTGCGAATAATTCAATGAAGCAAAACGCTCCAGATTCGCCCATCACTAGTGAAGCAGTATTCATTTGTATATATGAAAATCTGGCTGTAACTGCATGAAAATGCTCAATACTGATTATTGCCAATACCAAATTGGTTGGATTAGCTTGTTAAGCCTTGAACTTCAAGCAGGTGTGTCCAATCATGAGAAAAGTTATTTAAGGTGGACAATTGCAAGTTGTGCTACTGTTTGACTCTCCTCTGAAGACTGGGATGCTGGGAGCCCACCAGAAAACCTTAGACCAGGGGCCCACTAGAAAACCTTAGACCAGGGGCCCACCAGAAAACCTTAGACCAGGGGCCCAACTTTCCAAACTATTATTCCTTCTCTCCTCGCTTAACCTCTTTATTCTCCTATTTTTTTAGATCTACTTACTATACTCTATTCTTCCATTACTAAGCCTCTTTTTCCACATAAAGAAAAAGGGAATGAACATGAAATAGGCCAAATTGTTAGAAGCAAGAGGGCCCACTGACACCTGGGCCCACCAGGAGTTTTCCTGGTATCCCTGTGGGCCAGTCCAACATTGTACCGCGATCTCTAACTTCACTCTTTCATAAATATACCCCAATGAGTTTAATCATGGTTTAAAAAAAGCTTTAAAACCCCAAAAAATAAGAATACTTATAAATGTAGACAGGGGAGCAAAGATTCCTTACCTAGAATTTGTGTAATCTTTAGGATTTGTAAGACATCTTACATAGTAACATAGTAAGTTAGACATGTCCATCAAGTTCAAGCTTTTCACTCTATTTTAACCTACCTAACTGCTACAGGAAGGCAAAACAACTATTTAAAGCCTCTCCAATATGACTCAGAGGGGGAAAAATCCTTCCTGACTTCAAGATGCAATGGGACCAGTCCCTGGATCAACTTGTACTATGAGCTATCTTCCATAACCCTGTATTTGCTTATTTGCTAAAATATCATCCAACCCTTCTTAAAGCTATCTAATGTATATGCCTAAACAACTGATTCTGGGAGAGAATTTTCTCTCCCTGCCATTTTCCAATCTGTGCAACATTTTTTTTACTGTACATTAGAGTCTATGGGCTTTGTTCATTGAAATATGTCAAAATATTTTGCTCATCCCTACTGGCTAAACTATTATTCCTATTAAGGCAAACAAGCCCATAGAATAAGTACTTCTAATTAACACTAATTTCTTGTCATAAATCAATAAATACACATTAAATTCAAAAGAACACTAGGAAATGATAAAAATTAATGTCCATTAAAAAAACTGCTTCCAAAAATGAATTCATCAGTAAAACCAATGGGACTTTTTATGGATTCAATACTTATGATTAGTATGGAGATTAAATTATTTTTCTCATTTACTGATTGCTGCTAATTCAGTCAAGTAAACATTGGGCATTAATGTTTATCATATCCCAGGCATTTCTCTATTCTCTAGACATATTTTTTTCTACAGTACCCCCCACACTGCTGAAGACATTAATGCAGCCTTTAGGGGATAAGCACTTTTTGGGCCTAATTGGATGAACTGGTAATCACAGATGTTTATGGGCATTAATAGAATGACTTAATGTATTCATTTAGAAATGAATTTTACTTAAATTGGTTGTTAAGTATAAAAATGTAATATTATTTTAAGTTAATGATTGCACTTAACAATGTTTGGTAATTAAGCACAAGTGTATGTTGGGTTCATATTATCCCCATGCACTTTAGAGACTGATATAGATATGAGTATAAGTAATATTCATCTTGATTAGTGATTGCAGAAATTGATTACTGACAATTGGATTAGCTCTATATATAGATGACTTCTATTTTTACATTTCAATAACGTGTAGGTGCTCGTTGTTGGTGGTTTGGATATTTCTGTATAAACTGAATTGATTTACAACTCTACTGATAAGTACATGTGAGTACAGGTATGGGACCTGTTATCCAGAATGTACGGCAGACATTAGGGCAGTGATCCACAACCAGTGGCTCAGGAGCAATATGTTCCTCACCAACCTATAGGCAGTTTGGCACAACAAAACATTTTCCAAAAATTTAGGGCAAAATATATAAGCTTACATGCCATGTCAAGGTCCTACATTTAATTCTACACTGCCTACTGTGTTCTAAGTATAGAATATAAAAAGCATGATCATTATCTCCCATCATTTTTTTCATGCCTGAAAACTGACCTTCTACCCTACCTGAAGTGTCTGAACCAAATGACTTCAAGGACTCATGTGTGTCAAAAACATCAGGGGTCTAGATTTGGATCAGTTGAGATCCATGCAAGAAATCAGTCCCTGCTAAACTGGAATTATGGGAATACTAGAAGAAAGAATATAATAACTATGGCAGACACAGCATCATTAATAGACAAATGTGGCACTATTTGCAAAGTGCTAAATATTGACCCAATTCACAATGCTTAACCACACGCATGTCAATAGCTATTGATGTATACATATTGGACCTGTTATCCAGAATGCACAGAGCCTGAGGTTTTTCGGATTCTGGATAAGGGGTCTTTCCATAATATGGATCTCAATTCCTTAAATCTACTAAAAAAAAATATTTAAACATTAATGAAACCCAATAGGATTGCCTCCAATAAGGATTAATTCTATATTAGTAGGATCAAGTACAAGGTACTGTTTTATTATCACAGAGAAAAAGGAAATCATTTTTAAAAATCTGAATAATTTGATTAAAAGAGTCTATGAGAGATGGCCTTCCTGTTATTTGCAAATTACAGGTTTCCAGATAATAAATCCTGTAAAGTTTTTTTTATGTTAATTTGTAATTGTAAGTTCTCTTTTATGTGAATGAAATTTGTGTTATCTCATAGTTTTGGCAGTGTGGTCCAGAACACACACACACAAAAAAAAAGAAAAACAAAGGTACATAGAAAAGATACACACAGATTTAGAAGTAAACCGAGTTGTATGGTACAGGAGATATTAGGCTGTGGAAAATATGTCTTCATGGTAAACAGAAGTAGGAAGACAGCTGTTATATTTTGTAGCCAAAGCAGAAAGGAAGACCAGACTTCATGATTTTCCGTGCTGTATTTGCAGAAGATTAAACAAAAGGACTGTAAATAGCAAGAGCAAAACAGGGAATGATCGAAATCCTGATAGAGTGGTCTAGTTATCGCTCTGTGCTATAGATATTTATAGAACCTACAGTGAGATGAAAATGGTTCTGTCTGGGTAAACATGCAATTCAAATGTCATTCTAGTCACCAAGTGGAGGGTTTTTAACTATTTTACCAACACTATGATAAGTTTAGGAAATATAGGAAATTTAGAATATTGTATTCAGTCTAATTGCAGACCAACTTTACCATGGATACACTGGCAAGCACTAGACAGTCTGGCCAGCCATCTTGCCCCCTCCAAGATGCACACACAAGCAGGGTGGAGGAACACAGGGGAACTAGGTTAGGCAAAAAAAGAGCTACGCTTGGTGCCCTCAGTTTGTTGCACTCTTCTTCCTATCCCTAGTTCCAAACCTGTAAAATGATAACAATTAAAGGGAAGTTCAGACTTCATAGTTACAAGACTGGCTCAAAACTGGACCATCAAGACAAAGTGGTGCGTTAAAAAGCATATATATTTTACTGAAAAAACATTTGTTCCAAAGGGGGCTCTTTATCATAAGCCTAATCAGACTACAAAGTCAGAATTTTCTGGATAACTTCCTCAAGTTGATGGTTTGGGGCATGAGTACCTGAACCCCCCATGTAGTTTTGTTGGGACACCCCATTAAGACTTATTAGAATCCTCTTTGAGTATAAAGGGAAATTATTTATGTGTATATGTGAGAATATATATGGGTATATGTATGAAACAAGTCAATACATGGTTTTCATATTTAAAGTGGATTAAGTTGGACAGGAAAATGTGTAATAATTGGCTGTCCCTGTAGGTGTAACACTTTCACAAGTCGCCTGTCACTCCCCTGGTTTGGAATTTTTCTTTTTTCATTAAAAGAGTGGGTTCCAAATTTGACTGTGAGAAGAAAAATAACATCCTGTAAAATTGTTTTGTTCCTCTATAAAAGCATTAGGGATAAATAAGACCTCACAGATGAACCTCATGAAAACATTTTTTACTGTTCCTTCCTGAGCACACCCACTCCCTCTGTAACTGAAGACTGTTCCAACACTCACCCAGGGGTGCCGAGACTTCCTCCACAATAAGAAACACATGTAGAACTTGGAATGCCTCCGCATTGTCCTTTCTGGTTTGCGTACTGAGTATTAGTGAGCTAAAACATCTTTTATTCTAAACAAATACTTTTTAAAAGGGATGATGATTTTAGGCTTTTTGTCTTATTAAACCAAACATTTTCCCCCTCTGCACAGTGCACCTCATTTTTATTAATGGACATTGGACATAGTGTGGCACACCAACGGCAGCCCTTCATGTATGTCAAGACCCATTTTTTGGGCCATCAGAATAGAAGATGAATGTGAACATTGTGGTGGTGATTAGAGTTAGATAGTAAAAGTTGCAAAGTTTGTTTCTGGTCCAGAAACCAATCATCAGAGAGCCTTGTGTGCCTGGGGTTTTAAATGTTTTGAAATGCTTTGGTTGTATGCATCGTAGGTAATTAGTAATCAATCTTTAAATGATGATTCTGATAAGGGGGTGCAGTCATAGTCATGGACACATCATATTTTGTACAAGAGTCATTAATAAAATCTGATAAAGAGGTTTTGGATAGGGATCCCTTGCTTAAGATTGTCTACACAATTGAACAGGTTTTGAAGTTCAATGTGGAGGATGGAATTATCTCTATGGAATTACAAAGAACAGTATCTTATCCATGTACTCCAACAATATACTTGTTACCCAAGATCCTCATGGACAATGATGTACCTAGAGTGTGCTGGCACTCCAACTCACCCTCTCACCCGCCCTCTTGTCCGCTAATAAATGGCGCAAGTGGAAAACAACACCCATTGATATTCCAGCAGAGGAATCTTCTTCATATAATCTTATTGTCCTATCTGGGGTGGTGCACCATCAACACGTTCCCTCAGCTCTACCATTTGATCTTCTCTGAGGAAGACAGGGCTGGTACAGTTATAAGGGCTCTCATGCTAGTGCTGTTTACATCTATTTATACATATTTTATGTATATGTGTCATAAATGCTTCATAGGGGATTTCATGTGAACTTGCCAACCTTACTTTTAAACTTGTCTTTTGTTTTTTCAGTTTTGGAAAAACATTTCCTTTTTTTATTTCAAATTTTAATTATCAATTATTCCAACTAATTATTTCCTTCTACACAAATTTCCAGTAAGAGAATATATGTTTGCCAGATGGACTTTCTTAAGCCCTTACATCTTTCATTTCACTCATAATTGCCAGTTTGTCCTTATGCATAACGAGCTTCACAAACAACTAGAGAGAGAGCTGGTGTTGGAGGGCAATGAGGACATCTGAGGTGTCCAGCAGGCACCGGCATCTCTATTTATCAACATCTGCCCAATTTCCAGCATAGAAAGAATAGCATATACAGTATCTTTTATTATTTGTATGATTTTTGCAGGGCTCTCATGTGCATTTTGTGCATGTTTGTTAGACATGAAGCTCAAATGAACAGTAAAGTGCATTGACCATTTTTAACTAATCCGTAAAAATAGATTCTTAACATCAGAAAAATGCATATTACTCTCTAAAGGGAGCAATACACCAGAGGATTGATTATCAACAGATTTTGTGGTTTTCAGGCGATAATCTGAAAAAGTCCTTTTCTGCTTTTTTCAAGATTTTATCAAGTCTTTTCCTGCACAAGAAATTTTCATGAAAATGTATTGATAAATTGGGGGGAAGTCTAGGAGGATTTGGTTGGAGTGGTAGTGAGAAAATTTCAGATGTTGATACATAACTCCCTTAATGTTTTCACTAAATATTTTTTAATTTATTTATTTTAAGTGTAAAAACTTTGAAAATCTGCCCCAAGTACTGTAAAAGCTGTTGAGGTCCCATAAAATTCAATGGGAGCTGCATTGATGCTATTGGATCATTTTTAATCATCCCAGGCTTATTGTGGTTTAGGGTTTTTTTTTAGCTAGTAATTGACCAAAAAACAAAAATTTTTAGGGGTATTATAGGTTATTGAATTTTATCAGTGCATCATTCAGCAATCAGAACCTTTAATAAATTCCATAGCCTTTGTAGTTATAGGATCAGCACAGCTCAGTGACTTCTGTGGGACCACAACAACTTTTACTTGCTGCAGTTTTGTATTAGAGATTTTTGTGTTTTTTTTTACTCCATAAATGCTGAATTTTTTGAGTTTTAGGGAAATTAAAAAAAAAGTTTTTGAGAAAAAAATCTAACTGTTTGTAAATTGGTCCCCTAGGGTTAAAAACTGTTATTCGCAACTCCTTGAAAGCAATACCTTTTTTGTCTCTGCAACAATTTTATCTTGGTGACTTTTTTGTTGCAACTAAATTTTTTGTGGTGGATTTTTGTTGCAGATTCATGAAATAAATAGCTAATTATTATTATTATTATTATTATTATTAACATGTATTTCTATAGCGCCAACTTGTTTCGTAGCGCTGATGGCACAGTGCGTAACTTTGCCGCGAATCAATGCCTGATGAAAAAAATTTGCTCATATTAGTTTGTGTTTTGTTAATTACCCAAACAATCTGAATATGTATGAGATGTGTGCAGATTTTCAATAATATTTAAAATGATGTAGTGTTATGTAATGTTATTTAACATGAAAATGAATTCACTTATCTGTATACTAAAGGCATGATTGTCTTTAATAAAGAACAGATGTAGAAATGTTCACATTACTTTTACATAAATGTATTGTTTGTGTTTTCTTTACATTTCTATGTGATGCTACTTTATATAATTTTATATAATGTATTATTTGTTTTTTCTTTACATTTCTATGTGCTGCTGGTTTGCATTTTTCTCCAAAATGTTTTTAAAATTTAAAAAAAAAATGTTTTAAAGACCCTGCTACATGGGACTGATTATCAAGAATCAACCCTTACATCAGCCCTCTCATGTGCCTTCACCTAGAGCCGACCTGGGTGCAGGCACCCAGGTAGTGGATTTTGGCATCAAAATGTGTATCGGAAGTAGAGGTCCTTCTGGAATAATTTCTGGTTTTTGGAGTGTGAAAAATGTCTGCCCCCAATTCTTTAGGCATAAGTGTGATGCGTCTTTTGACACTGGGAGATAAGGAAACCCCGGAATTAGTAGCTTTAGCATTCCCCAATGTCAATAGGTGCAGCAGTGTTCCATTTGGAACTAGAGGAGGAAGGACTGGTCGGTGCCAAATTGCAAGTAAATGGAAGTGCAAAGAGTGCATTTTGACACAAAAAACTGGCTGTGGGAAAATTGTGGGGATCACAACTGCACTTTCAGATGAGGTTTTCTCCCTGAAATGCATCTGGCCTAATAGATGTATCTGTATTGTTTGGCCAGTTCTCTTGAACAGTACTTTTGATTGTGTATTGATTGTATTCATTCAAGATGTTTGTATTTTAAAATGATCTGCATAGCGTAGTGTGGTTGCACCAAGCAGAATTGAGCCTATTGACACAGTGGAACCCTGGAGATACTGTGACCCTGAATGTGGTAATTCTGTGGTCCTACTATGGGCTGCATCAATAGGCACAGCAGGCTTGAGCCTAATTACTCCCCAACCCCTTGGATGTTGCTCTCAGTGGCCTCAAAGCAGGTGTTTATTTTTGAATTCCAAGCTTGGAGGCCAGTTTTGGTTCATAAAAACCAGGTGTACTGACAAACAGAGGCTCTTGTAGGCTGCCAGTTCACATAGGGGCTACCAATAGTCAATCACAACCCTTATTTGGCACTGCCCAGGAACATTTTAAATTTTTTGTGTTGCTCCCCAACTCTTTGTGCATCTGAATGTTGCGCAAGGGTGAAAAAGGTTAGCGACCCCTGTGACCGCCTGGTCACTGCTTTAAGCCCTACTAAGGGGAAAACAGTTTGGGAACCATTGTTAAATATAAAAATTGTAAGTATGCTCACTACATTACACATAATAATTTTGCTACATTTACTGCAATACCCAAATTTGCAGAAATACATTTAAGCTGTACACAGACAAGATAATGTTGGCCAATCCTGACAAAATCTTGTTGAGGTAAAAATGATGATCAACTATTATCTGGTTAGGACTCAGGAAGGCTGAAAAATCTAGTTGAATAAAAAAAAAACAATCTTCAAAAACTGATCTACACTATTTGTCCCACCACTTTGGTAATTGACAAAGGCACCAAATGAGTGGACAGTACAGTTTCTGACAACATTTTTCACATACATTTTACACATTTTACATGATGTTACCCCTGGAACATCACAAAACTTATGAAGGAGGAGTGGCTGACCCTTGTTACCCATGAAATCAATGTCGTCAATGGTGATGTGATGAATCCAGAATGTCTGGATTCTGCTGCATACTGAATCTTGCACAAAAAATATGCATCACCTGTAAAACACTGTCACCTTCATTCAGCCAGTGCTTTTAAACCCTCAAGGGTTGGTTTTGGCTTAGCCAAATCTGTTAGCTTTGTCACTGGTAACCACAGTGGTGGGTATTAATTCTGAAAAAGGTGTCAAATCTGTTTTATTCAATGTCATTTGGGTCACCAGGTTTATGTTGTACTAACTGTGAGCCTTTCCCATGTGTTCTGGTGCTAGAAATGTATTGCACTTCAAACTTTCCCCATGGTCTAGTGACATAGTGGAACCCTTGAGCTCCACTTCCACATCAGGCGGTAGCTCCAGTGTTCCTTGCATCAATCAGCACAATCAGGTGTGCACATCACTTGCAAGCCAAAAACCAGAAATTATGTTAGACTTTAAGGGGCAGATTTACTAAGGGCCAAATTTTTGAAGTGAAAAAACTTTGACCCTCAAAGTATTTTTAAATGGCTTTTTCGATAGAAAATGGACCTAGTTCAATCAAATACACTGTAGGTCAATTTTTTATCGAATAAAAAATCATTTGAAACAATCGATTGATTCAAACGATTCGCTGCAAAATCCTTTGAATACTTGGAAAAATTTCAGGTCAGGTACAATGAGGTTATAGATAGGCTATAAGCTGGCGAATAGTAGAAGTTGAAAGATTTTTAAAGGGCAAGTACTTTGAAATTCGAAAATTAGAATTTTCTAATTTTTTCAATTCGAATCAAAGTATTTTAAAATTTTCACTTTGACCCTTAGTAAATCTGCCCCTAACTGACAGGTTGAGTAAGGACAGTCAAGTTGGCAAAACAGTCAGGTTTATGAACCTCAAGTAACAATTACTTACAAAAGCAGAACTATCAGCAAAATCAAGACCTATAGGTAACTTTTAGGGGCAGATTTGCTAATGGAAATTAGTGAGTGGAAATTAGTTAGAATGAGTTTCGAAGTGAAAAAACTTCGAAATTCGGCCTTCGAATTTTTTTTAAGAGCTTTTTCGATCGAATAGGTCCATTTTTGATAGAATAAAAATAATCTGAATTCTTCAATCGCATCGTTCGAATTGAACGATTCGAAAGATTTTGCGCAAAATTCTTTGAATTCCTAGCACTTCGAAAAAATTTCAGGACAGGTCATAGGAGGTCCCCCATAGACTACAATGGCAATTCAGCAGCTTTAAGGTGGCAAAGAGTCAAATTCGAAGGATCTTAAAGGGCCAGTACTTTGAAAATTCGACTTGTCAAATTTTCAAAAAATTTCTATTCAAATCGATTTTTGGCCTATTCGATAGTCGAAGTAGCACAAAATTACTTCGAAATCCTAATTTTTTAAATTTGAATTTTATTCAAATATTGTCTTCAACCCTTAGTAAATGTGCCCCTTAATTAATATTTCGAAAATAAATTTTTTAGTGTCAGTATCACTTTAAGGTTTGCAATGCAATAAAAAGTCTAATGAAGAATATTACATTGCGACATGCATATTTGTATTCTTATTTGTGAGCGATTTTGTTCCTTTTGTGAATTGTATTACATTTCCCCCATAGAGTTTCATTGTGGTTCCAAAAACTAAATTCAACATTTAATAAATAGGCCTCGATTTATTTATTTACAGTGTATAGTATATTTATTATGAATGATCAATCAATGATATTAATAAGGTCATAATGACAATTTTATCAATTTGTATTATTAATGTATGCCCATTTATTGATATTACTGAATTATTTTAATTTAATGTGAATTGCTACAAATTCATCCCCCATTTTACATCCCCTGATTTTAAGTTTTCCCTCATTTTACATAGTTGTTTTGTGGTTCCCACCTACACAGTATATTATGCATAATACATTTCCCTGGTTTTAAACTTTCCTGGATTTTGCTAAATTATTTTCTTGTCCCCTTAAAAAAAACATAAAATAGGGGTTCTACTGTATATTATTTTTCAGGGCAGTTGTTTTTTTTTATTCCATTTTCATAAATTGACTCAATCAGTTACATTAGACGTTCATTCATGCCTGTGGATCTATTTAAAGAGCTGCCTGTCTACCAACATGGCCAGTGAGCCCTTGTCTATGATTCTATGAACAAAGAACATCTATGTGAGATAGATATTCCCACTGCTGTTCTACTAAACCTTGGCTTACTATGTTTATCAGTGTCCGATTGAGCAGCTCCATCCTCCTCTCTTAACAAGGCAGTGTCAAGCATTGCCTGCCCACCTCTAAACCAATTACTTGTAAATAAATGAAGGACGGCACTGCCTAATACTATCCTCTGCTTTCATTCTTGTTGAGTTCCAGAGCCTACCTGACCCCTCCCCACCACCACCACCTTTGATGAAATGTCAAAAAGCCTGCCTTGTGCCTGCACATTTCACTGAAAGCAGATAACAGAAAGGTTTCTCCTGTGACTCCATAAAACTGAAATGAATTCCACTGGCATCTTGTAAATTTTTATTTTCTACAATGACTGCAGGCCCCATCTGCGACCCAGCTGTTATTAGACGGAAAAGCATCGGCCCTTCTGCATTACAAAACAGCATCGAACAGTAATTGCCAGTGGAAGAGATTAAGTGTAGACACTAAAAATGTTTACTTGCAATGAATATGCATAACGATGGGTAGGAATCAGCACTGGAAGATTAAAAAGAGAGAAAGGGTTTGTTTACAATGCTTGGAAAAAAATAGGGAGGAATTTCAGTTGGCCAGAAGCCCGAAATAGGAACGAAAAACCTTTGGGCAAGGCATTAGGGAGAAAAACAGATGGTTTGTGAACCTTTTATTAGACAGGAAAATCATTAATCAGGCCCGGCATGGAAATGGCATGGTTTCTTTCTTTTTTTTGCGAGTTCATATTTTATTTTTTTCCTTAAAGTGACAGCATTCCTTGTCTGACAGTTAGTGGCGCGGATCATTAGTCAGTCTGAGAAGCAATACATTTAAAGTGCCTTCTCACCCAAATCTAATTCAAAAGCAGTATAAGCCAATCCAGGGACAACATTCCACACAATTGTTTTTCTCTTCCTTCCAGCAGCTGCTTTCGCTTTCGAAAAAAAACAATTTTCTTTGTAGGGTCGACGGCTTAACAGGCAGCAGAGTTCCGATAACATTTCTCCTTGGAATTTGTTTCTTATGTTTGAAAAACAATTCATCACCACATGTAGATGTTAAGAGGTTAGAAAAAATTTATAATAATTATTTTAACAAATTATATTCAATATAATGAATCCAATAATTATTGGAAAAATAAAAATTATTTCTGGAAATTATCAATATAAATCATTTTATAAATTACATATAATATAATATAAAAAACAAGGATGCACCTTTTCCTTTTCAGGATTCAGCAGAGCGCCAGACCTTTCAGGAAGGATTTGGCTAAAACCCAAACCAAAACTGAACCCTTAGAGAATGGAAAGGTGGGAAAGAAAGTCTATGCCTAAAAAATGTTGAGTTCAAAAAGGAATTTAACACAATGAGAGAAGGAAATTCATTGAATGGGGTCAAATTCTGTTCAAGGAAAAAAATGTATCTACTAATTTGATTCTTCTTTCCCACCCATACACTTCAGTGGAATTTTCATGTGATAAACCATGAGATGCATTTACCTCTTGGAACTAGATCTAGCCCATAGTGGTATTTAACATTATTTCAATGTTACTGCTAGCACTGTGCGTGCAGAAAAATGTCAAGCCAAGGCAAATGGGAATGGCCAAGCTTTATCACCAAGTACAACTTAGCAGCACAATTGTAGCAGTGAAAAGTTTTGCAGATCCATGATTTTGCTTTGTATAGGTATGAGACCTGTTATCAGAAGGATCGGGACCTGTGCTTTCTGGATAATGATCTTTCAGTAAATTGGATCTACATAACTTAAGTCTTCTAGAAAATCATGTAAACATTGAGCTGTTTTGACTTCCAATAAGGATTAATTATATCTTAGTCTGGATCAAGTACAAGCTACTGTTTTATTATTACAGATAAAAAAGAAATAAGTTTTGAAAATTTTGATTATTTGGGTAAAATGGAGTCTATGGGAGATGGCCTTTCTGTAATTCAGAACTTTCTGGATAATGGGTTTCCGGATAATGGATCCTATACCTGTATTTCGTTTTGCTGGGGTAAAACATTTTTAAAAATTAGAATTTTTGTGAGAGGAAAAAAAAGCCGAAAAATGGCAATGACATTATTATGCAACCCTTGTCTTCTGTATCAACCAATTGGTTCGGAACCATTCCCAGCCTTCCCCCATCTAACTAAGAATGTGTCTGGGTGCCACATTTGGAAGAAATTGGCAAAGCGGGAGTCTTGCTCTTACAGAAGTGTTGTTTGAATGGGGGAATAAAAGTTCTACACTTACTTACACCACTTACTTCATGTTGCCGGGTGCATACATATCCCAAGCCCAATACAACATCTTATTTAAAGGTAGAGAAGAAGCACATCAGATCAGCTAGGCGATGCCTTTAACACATTTATTTGCAGAAGTATTCAGAAGCACAAGCTTTGGGGGACCACCCCCTTCTTCAGGTGCAATTCCTTCATAATTTTGGTTATCTTTCCCAAGATCAAATTGGGGTCAGTCATGACAATACAAAGCTTATGCAGTTCCAAACTACATCCAAAGCCCATGTAGTCCTCAGTTACCTGCTCAGTAACATTCAGTAACATTATGGGCCTATATATAATCCTAGAAGCTATTGAGGCAGTCAATGTCTGTTCATGTATGAGCACATCTGGGTGACTGTATCTACTCTCAAAGGGATTTAAACTGGCTACACCATCCATATAGACAATGGGTTTCTTCAAGACTTTGTACCCAGCAAGATAATGTGGTTAAAAATTGCATGAGCCATAAGACATTGGAAGATGCAACCCCTTATGGAAATAATTCATTAATTACATTTTATGTACACTTTATGGATTCCACAGTGTCTTCATTACACGTTTGTTGTCAACGTGTATATAAATTCATGCTGCTTAAAGAACAAAGAAAGTAGCCCACAGAATCCATATACCATGTCCTTCAGGCAGTAATTCCTATTCTCCAAAAATAAAAGAGGGCATAGCTAGAGGGACAAGCTTTAAGCACCAGCTGTGATTGGGGAGCAAGCCCTTAAGACCCACACAATCCAAAAAATGGCTTTGCCCTCTGTTGCTCAATAAACCCCACTCTGGTTTTAAGACTCCTGGGCTACATGGGACAATAGTTTTAGAATCAGGAGCTGATTTACAGTACTCTTGGCTTTCTTTGTGAATATATCCCTGTTTTTAAAAATTTCTTGGCATTTCATCTTCTTTGTTTCCACTACACAGTGGGGTTGCTAGATGCTTTGGTTGCCATGACAATACTTTTTTGGTGCCAAATACTGGGACTAGACTATTTAATTCACTGTTGTTTGAACAATGAAAACATCAAGGATAACATTTATTTTTTCATAGAGGAACTTGCCTCTCACAGACACTACCTTGTCTTTTGTGTATTGATGGATAAATGGGTGGATGCAAATAGAAAGAAAGATGGTCAGACATATTGGGATAGGGGTTTCTCAAGGAGCTTGTAATTTATTTAGCAAAAAAGCAAATGCAAAGGTTATATTAATATAACTACTAGCTGTTCTGTATATTGCAGGTCAAGTGTGACGCCCATAATGTGGCATTTACCTTCACCCTACACTGGTCAAAGCAAGCTCAATACACTATTCAACTGATTTTAACAAATCCTTATCTAAAATTATTAGATTTGAGCTTTTCAGGGAATCAATCCCTTAAAGGACAAGGAAAGACAAAAAAATAAGATCACATTTTTACT
>CM044432.1:187766936-187790296 GCA_024363595.1 Xenopus borealis
GTGTTGCTCCCCAACTCCTTTTACGTCTGAATGTTGCTCACGGGTTCAAAAGGTTGGGGGTCCCTGGTCTAGACTATCAGTCTTGCTGTATCGCTTCTGGCAGATATTATTTCACTTGTGTTGTTTTGATCATTTATGACAATCCCTAAGCAGCCCAGAACATACTGAGCATGTGCAGGGTCATGGTCATGCAAAGATGTATAACAAAGTTACAAGATGACAGCCCCCTGTAGCCAACTTTGAAAGCATAAATCATTTGTTTGATTAGGCTTGTGGTGCAGTAAGTTCATGTTTAGTATACAAAATACAGCACTTCCAGCCTTATTCTATTTTAGACTTTCTTTGTCCTTTAAACCTGCAAAAGTTCAACACCCCCCATTATCATGATGGTGCAGTTACAGTATGAACAAAGCACTGTGCCTTTCTATGATTGTTGCACAACCTTGCTGGCACATCATTTAGAGGCAAACACTAGTGCCGCCAAGCACAAGGCCTTCTGGATGGGTCAGACTGTAAGGGGCAGATTTACTATGGGCAGAATTTCAAAGTAAAAAAAAACTGCAAAATTTGACCACTAAATTTTTTTCAAAAATGGACCAAATAAGTCTGTTTTTGATTAAATTGAAAGCGTTTGAATCGTTCTAATCATGCATTCTTCGATTCAAACAATTCAAATCATTTTCAATAAAATCCTTTGAATTCTTAGGAAAAAAATTCAATTTTTTTCAGTTCAAATCGAATTTTGGGCTATTCCATAGTCAAAGTAGCCCAACATTACTTTGAAATTCGAATGTTAAAAATTCTAATTTTATTCAAAAATTTACTTCGACCCTTAGTAAATATTCAACTAAGAGGCACAAAGGACGCCTCCAGCTGCACCAGTACTTGCACCTGAATTGTACTTGAATTCATGAATCCACTCCATGAAAGTCTCTGCTAAACCTCAGTTTGTAAAGTTGCATGTCCACAATTTTACTTTCAAAAACTTGACATTAAAGTCAAATCTAAGGCCAAGAAGCCCTACTCCTATTTCAAAGACTAGGCTCATTTTTCAACTATTTATATATTGTGGTTAAGAATCGCATCAACAATCAGTAAAACAGGATATAGCTTACCCATGACATTTTCTGTTTTCAAAAAAACAAGAAAATGGTAAAATATTTTATCATCTCTGGCCCTGTTCACACATTCCTGTAGAATTCCATAGAAAAGAGTGTTTTTAGCATCAGGCAAACATTGGCTCAGAGACGCAAAAAGAAATGTGGAAATAAGTGTTAGATAAACAGACACACACCTGTTCAGCTGCTAATACAGAGAATACATCACACCAATGGTAACACAAAATCTTCCTATATATATATATATAGTAATTCCCACAGTACCGGCACTCCAAAAATACTCACGAAGCCAGAGGTGCACGATCAATTGTAGCATGGATAGGTGAAGAAGGATCAGCACTCACTGTTTTGTATGATGAAAAAAGGTGATTCTTTATTTACATGTCTCAATCCGACGTTTCGGTTCCGCCTGGGAACCTTTTTCAAGGATGTGTAAATAAAGAATCACCTTTTTTCATCATACAAAACAGTGAGTGCTGATCCTTCTTCACCTATATATATATATATATATCTTCCTATAATAATTCTAGTAACAACACTTGAATGTCATAGCTGGTATTACATGATAATTAATACCCTGCTTTCCTTAATGCATGTACTGTGTTTGGAGTTAATGTTGGAAATGTAACATCTTTTAGGGTACCCACAGGGGAAGTCCCTAGTCAGAAACCTATGGCAAGTGGGTGTGGTAATTATACCCCTCTGGCATAGGGTTCTTACATGAGTTAACGGTTACCTTGTGTATAAGGGTGGAGGAATAATGTGCATGCCCCCTTTCTGGACTCCATCTTCCAGAGGGCCTGAGATGCTGGTTGGCCTCAGTATAGGATCAGACTAGCTTCTGTGATCAGGGTCGTCAGAAATCTTTGGTTCTCATTGCCTCCCCTTTGCATGCGCTACATAAAAGATTAACTAGCAGTTAGGTAGGTTTTGCTTGGACAAACGGTTGAACATGAGATGGATTTTAATTACTTTACTAAAAAGTGAAGGAAACGGACCCTGCAATCAGGGCTGGTAGTAGGTGTAGGTAGAAGAGGCACATGCCTAGGGCACAAAAGTGGAGGGGAGCCAGGCCACTTTCCCCTAGCTCAGACCTTTGTGTCTCTCAACCTAGCAGCTCCTATCTCATCAGAGCGTGCCTGCACTCTTCTGTGGCTGTGCTTGTGCTTGGACTGGCCGGCAGCAACTATGGTGTCCTCAGTGTGTTTGAGAAGGGGGAGACGTAGCCATCTGGGTGCATAGGGCGCCCAGCAATTTCTTGAGGGACCATGAACTAAATGGGCCCTGGGACTTTGAAAGTATGCCCCTGATGACAGCTTTGCCTATGATAGTATGTCCCAGGGGTTTAAGATAATCAGGGTTAATGATCAAGAGCAGTCCTGTGCTCCATCAAGGAGAAATAGTGTGGGGTTAGTATCCCCAGGAAACACCTGCCTTAGTTTAGTGACCACAGCTGGAAAGGGAGCTTCCACATTAGGGGGATCAAATGTATTGTGATGTGCATCCTGATGTTGAAACCATCCCTTTATCCTATCCATCTCCACCCCAGTGTGAATTCTTTATACTGTATGATATTGTCTAGTGATATGCGAAATTTTCTTGGCATTTTGCGAATTTATTAGCTGGTGGAGAATCGAGGGAATTCGCTGCGATTGCAGAGGTCAGAGGTCAATTCCGGGTGATCCAAAAATCAAGAGTAACAGGGAGCAGGGAAACAAGGCAGGAACAAGACAAGATTTACCAGGAGCAGGAAAACAGGAACAAGAACACGATCAGGATTGCAGATTGCCTTTTTGGAGTCTGGAAGGAACTTTGCCCTTTCTGAGGCAAATTGGAGAGGCTACGGATGGGTTTTTTTTGCCTTCCTCTGTATCAACTAGCAGTTAGGCAGTTAAAATAAAAAGTTAAAAAGGTTGAACTTGATGGACCTGTATCTTTTTTCAGCCTAACTTACTATGTTACTATGTAGGATAACACAAGGTCATGAGGCTTGGAGTCAGCAGTAGGGCCAAGAATCCAGAACAGAGAGTTGGGATTATTTAGCCCTCAAATGCGTTATTGTCCTCAGCTGGATCGAGGTGTGTATGCAGGAAGGCTTGCCTGGAGGCAGCAATGCCACAGGCATCATATCAGAGTAAGGCTGCTGCCACACTGCCTCCTGTGGCTCAAGCAGGAGGAGCAGTGCCTGGAACACAACAGGTCCCTGGTTCAAAACTAGGGAGTTGCTCACAAAGAAGAAATATGAATGTCCATCCCCTGTTTTATCAGTACTTAGGTTCCCTGCAAGTGCATATATGCTGCTGCCTTGGTTTTTCTAACTATGAGGCTACCTTTACTTATGAGATGCACTTGCAATCTGCTGAAGTTAGAGCAGACTTTCTTGTTCCTCACACAAACTTTGCTTCATAGGGCTTATTGGCAGCTATTTAAATGTTATACAATTTGTTCTCCAGAAACCCACGACTGAACTTATCCATTGGTAGTGATGTTTCTCATGTATAGAAACACTTACAAGACCTGACATCCTTACCAAATCATCAGTTAATGTCAATACTCAAAATTGGTTGCTCTGTATGTTTAGAAGAGATAAACTATTATGAGACTTCCGTGTTCTTCATTCAAATCTCATTTTCCAATAAGGTCAGTTTCCAGTTAATCATAAATTAAGAAGTCACAGGTTCCTCTACCTTTAACTCCCTCTACCCCCATATAAGAGCAATTAGTCTCTGTAATGCTAAACTGAGGCTTAAATTCATCATGCTGTGTAAAAAGTGGAAAGAAGCATTTTCGGTGTTGTTGCTCATAACAACCAATCAAAGATTTTGTTTTCTAACTGTTGAAATCGAATTGCTGATTGGATGCTATGTGCAAAATCACCAGTTGTGTTTAGTTAGGCTCTCAAATACAAACGGATTTGCTCAAACCTTGATGACAGAAATAATCTCCATTCCTTACAGAAAACTTTTTGTTAATCAGAGATACCATCCGCATCAAATTCCCGCGATTCGTTACTGGCGAATAAATCCGCGAATCACCAGGAAAAATTTGCCTGCCGAAAATTCGCCCGCATCTCGTTTTGGACCCCAGCGTCCATTTTTGGTCATCGACGCCCTTTTTTTTTACGCCAATTGTTTCGCAAATTTTTGCCCATTACGTGAATTTTCTTAGAAAAATTCGCCCCAGATTCGCCCATCACTATTCACTAAACCTCATATGACTTGTGCACTGAGAATTCATACCTTAGGTAATATTCTGTATAGACTCAAACCTTGGAAAACATGCAAAACTAGAAAAAAGGCAACAAAAAGGAGCACTAAAATCACAAAAGTGCTGGAGAAGGGCACACAAGTGCAAGAGAAGGGCACAAAAGTGCTGGAGAGCCCTGTACTGATTAACATGTATTTCTATAGCGCCAACTTGTTGCGTAGCGCTGTACTGATGGCAAGGACTGGGTGTGTCTGGGTCACAACAATCTTTTGAAAAATGGCGAAACACAAGGGCAAAGTTTGTGTGTGGGGGTGGGGTTAAATAAAATGACAATTTATTGCAGGTATTATGGCTGCTTTTTCCCCCCCTACAGGAACATGCATTGGTAGCACTCAATATGTGACAAAACCACTCTAACTTTAAGTACTGTTTTGTCATGGTTAAATTTATATAAGAAATGGAATCCAGCTAACATTATTATACAATATTCTTTGACACTAGAAAGAGTTATAATGGATTATGAAGGCCTATAAATAAATATTATAGAAACAAGATAAATCTCAGCATTTGTAGGACCCCAAAATAAATAATTTATGTCATTTATGTTATAGTTTCATTATTTATTTATCATGCCAGATGTTCTATTACTTTGTTGGTCCTTCTGTGATTGCTTAACCTAATTTAGCATGTTAGTCATTTTATGTGTTGTTGAAGACCTGGGTCCTATAGCTGTTGCTATTGGACGAGAATGTTAAGCACGGCATGTATAACATAATTGCACATGACATAGTAAGCAGGAGGGGGGGGGTTGAACTAATCTGCCACCTAAATTTGTCCTCTTCTGTTTTTCTTCTCCTCTGTTCCAGGGTGTGAGGGGTCTATATGTGAGGAGTCTTTATCAGGGCATTGTGTTGCTGTGCACTTTACCACTCTTTATAGAAGGACGTTCAGCTCTTAAAGTTGCATTCTATCCATGGAAGAAGCTATTTACCTGCAATACAAAATTTCAGCCATCATTTAAATAAACAATAATTAACACACAGTACAAACAAATGTTTACTATTACAAATTGTTTTATTGTAGAGTTGTAAGTACCACGTTTGACAACTTTTTTAGCAAGGCATATTACACAATCGCTTCATCAATGTAAATCAAACTCAGTTGAGCTGAAAATCCAGTTGGCCTCATTTCTGATGTTTGGAATGAGGTTAAGGAGTGTACATGATTCTTTAGATGCAAGTGTACTGCGCCTAATGATACAAGGAGATGAAGGAACCCTGGAGTTAACGCCTGGTCTGGAGGTGGCAGTAGCTCAAGGGTTCCTCTGTGCCAGCTGCACTCAATATAGATTGTGGAAGTGCATTGAGCACATTTTGACAAAAGTACCAGTAATGAATGGGATTTTATTTGAACCAACTGCAGGGAAATTTGTGCAAAAGCAACTGTGCTCATGGTTATATGACTCCCTGTAGCTTCAGGGTTCCCTGTGTCAAAAGGTGCAGCACACTTGCAGCTAAAGAATCAGTCTACTATGTAATTATCATGCCGAGCACCAAAAAGTTGTCAACCAAACTTGGAAAACTGTCAGTACTTACACTGAAGTGAGAGCAAAGTTGTATTATTTTTTTTTGCAACAATTGCAGTTTGCAGTCACCCCCTAGCACAACAGTCGGTACTTGAATTAAAGAAACTGCTTTATTCTGACTAGGATGGGATCATCAGCTTAATACCGGATGGCCAAACATCAGCCATTGCAGTGACCAAAATATGGCAGGAAACAAATGAAACTATATTGTATGTATGAATTTTATATGGAGGGGCTTCTAATATACAGTGACTAAGGTACCCACTGTTGTAAAATATAAGGATATTATACAGATGAAGCCACTTTGAATTGTGCATTTGACACAGAAAAACTTAACTCATCTATCCCATTTATCCCACTTAGCACAGAATATTGTGTCACAGCATCCCATCCAATTAAAGATTTTGGTATGCTAATGAAAAGGTTAAATGCATTAAATAAGTTAAGATGACTTTAGATAACACAGTTTATTCAATGAACCCTGAGTAATGATGCATTTAACTCACAAACCCAGTGGCTGCATCTGTAAGTCACCAAGGAGTGACTTGGAGGAGGTCTTCAGCTTTGTGCTTTTATATGGTCATGGAAATCCAAGGTTACTTTTCTTTATTATAATACACACCTTTTAGTAAATCATGTGACAAAAATGACATCACTAAGCTTAGTTTACTGATGACATCACCCATTTATAAGGATATAATATACAAGATATTCATGGCTTGAGAATATTATATATATATATATATATATATATATTGTTATTATAATTATTATTGTTAGATAATATTAGTGGACATTCCTATGTCTGATTGGCTAGAGATACTTGCTTCCTTTAAATACAGTTACACACAGAGCTAAAAAAAAAATGCAACAATAGTGCCCCCAGCAAAATTCTTGGAGCTCTTATATCTATTATAAATTTAATGTGGTTGTTCATTACTTGAACATACTTCAAAGAGAAAACAATAGAGTAAAGCATAGCCACAGTCTAATCATGTTCCAGAAATACAATCTCTGAAGCAATTCAATACCCAGATGAGATAACACGCCTGCCAACTGTATCCACTGGGTATTTCTAAAACATCCTTTGGTCGCCTCTAGGCAAACCATGACCATGTCATAAATAAATAAATTTGCTGCAAACTGCAGGACTGTAAGATTTAAATCAAGGCCAAATGCAAGATTATGCATTGTTTAAAGTTAAATACGCCAAAGTTATTTTTCATGGTTGGTTTTGGACACCTTTGGGCGTTCCCTTGTCACCCCTTCCACTCAACCACACAACAATCTATAAGCATGCACATCATCTCACCATGTTTCAGTTATGCCTGTCAGAGAAATTTTTCAGAGCTAATCTCCTTTATTATACAGTTCAGAAAGGAAATTGATTACGTCAGTAGATAATTTAGGGGGGACTGAACCATGGTATGATTTATGTGGTGAATATCCATAGCCATTTATCAGAAAGAGAAGAAATATATTTGCTTACCCACACAGAAAAAAATGCTAATATATAAATTCAAGCAAATTATAAAAACATACATATTACTTACTTATATGAAATTTAAAATCCATTTTTTTTTAAATATTAATGTTTTTTTCATATGATTAAAAGATTTTCACTAAGCAATGAAATAAAAAGAAATGAAATAAAATAAAAATGAAAAAAAATTTATATAATAAAATTAAATTGTTTTATGGTTTAAAAATATTTTATTTATGCCAACACCTGAAAAGTTTTAAATATTTCAAATAGATTTTATTAAGCATTTTCATATGATTGAAGGCATAATGGACAAAAAATTTGAAGAGGCAGATTTATCAAGGGTTGAATTTAGATGTGAAAATACATCAAAATTCGACCATCAGATTTTAGTCTTAGGGGCAGATTTACAAAATTCACGTGAATAATTAGAAGTTCGATCGAATTTGATTGAATTCCGATTGTACGATTTTATTGGACATTCGAATATGCTAATTTGGCCACTTCGATCATCGAATACGCAAAATTCAAGCTTATTGAATAGATCAAATAGATTGAATAATCGAATATTCAAAGTACTTTAACTTTAAAATTTTATTTGACTGCCTACTTCGCAGATTGAACCTACCAAATTGCAATAGAAGCCTATGGGAATCCCCCCATAAGCTTTTTTTTTCTACCACCTGCTTGAATACTAGTCGTACGATTGAACGCCTCGATCGTTCGAATCGTACGAATTTTTCGAACGATCGAAGGAAATTTCACGATTTTTCCGTGAAATCGAACGATCAATATTCAATCGTACCATTTTTTCGAGAAATCGAATAGCGAAGAAAAAATTGCCTAAAACTATTCAATAAGCATTCGATAGTAGAATTATTATCTAATTTCGCCCGAATTCCTTTAAAATCCCTCAAATCTATTCGAAATTCGATAAGCATTCAACTATTAAATGCTTATCGAATAGTTCTAAGCTATCTTTTTGCTCGATATTCGATTCCTCGATGAAATCGTACGATCGATTACCGATTATTCAACTTCATGATAAAATCGTACTTTTTCCTTCGAGCCTCAGAAAAACTTGTATGATTCGAACGATCGAGGCGTTCGATCGTACGAATGGTATTCGAGCAGGTGTTTGCAAAAGAAGCCTATGGGGGGATTCCCATAGGCTTTGATTGGTATTCAGTAGGTTCAATCTGGCGAAGTAGGCATTCGAATAAATTTTAAATTTACAGTAAAATCCTTCGATCACCGAATGATCGAATATTCCATCTATTCGATAATTCGAATAATCGGTATTCGATGATCGAAGATGCCAAATTTGCATATTCAATCCTCCGAAAAAATCGTATAATCGGTATTCGATCGAATTTGATCGAACTTCGATCTCTTCTCACTAATTTTGTAAATTTGCCCCTAAGTGTTTTTTGATTGAAAACAGAGCAAATTCAATTTCCTCAAAAAAATTTAGATTTCTCAAAATTTGCCAAAAGACTCCATAAAGGTTATAGGAGGTCCCTCATAGGCTAAAACAGCAATTTGGCAGATTTACGGTGGTGAAGGGTCGAGTTCAATTTGTTTAAAGAGACAGAATTTCAAATGGTCAAATCTTTCAATTCAAATCAATTTTTTTCTATTTGAATCTAATTTTGGCCTATTAGATAGTCGAAGTACCCAAAAATGACTTCGAAATTTGAATTTTCACTTCAAGCCTTGATAAATCTTCCCCTACATGAATAATATAGCTTTATGTAAAAAAAGTTTATTAAAGCCAACACCTCTAATATTTCACCTTTTAAATATTTCAGATTTTATTCACCATTTTCATATGATTGAAGGCATAACATGTACAATGTCACCAGAAAATGGAAACAAATAAGAAATATATATATATATTCAATAAATAATATATATAAAAAAAGTTTATTAAAGCCAAAAAATCAAATATTTTTAAAAATGTCAATTATTCCAAATATATTTTATTAGTTTTTTATATGATTAAAATGCATTATATGTATCTCGCCAAACCATGGAATAAGAATGAGAAAAATATATAAGAATATAATAAAATAAAAATACACTATATAAAATAGTAGTACAAATCTAAAATGTTCCTAGTAAAGTATTTTCACCATTTGTACATGATTAACTGCCTATTTTGTATCTTATATCAAAGAAATAAACATGGAAATAAATATTAAAATTTTCAGATATTTTAAATTTCAAAGATTCCAAAATATTTTAAATTTCAAAGGTTACAAATATATTTTATTCACAGTTTTTTTAAATTATAACCGTGCATGTTATGTATATCACTTATCAACAAACTAAAAAGTATAATAAAAACCATATTAAAAAAATATTTATATTGATATATATAAATTTATAGCCTCGGGGTTTAAAAAAAAGTTTATTGAAGCCAAAACCTGGAATATTTCACATTTCAAATATTCCAACTATAATTTAAAGATGTGAAAAATATAAATAGAAAAACAATATTTCACAGGTATATTCAAGCAAATGATGTTTGAAACTCAATGTAAGCAAAACATTTGCATATAAGAAAACAGTCCAATTATGAGAGCAGGAAACCAAGGAACAGAAGGAATATTCATACTCAGAGGAATAGATTTTATGCCAAACATCAATCAATCCCAGCTTTAGATGACTATTTATAATACTGTGGGGGTTCTGGGTGCTTACATTTCACACTGCGAGGATCAGTCCATGACATTATCTATGTGACAATTGAAGTCTATACCAATAATTAAAGCTGTGTTGGAAAATGTGTCTTATCACCTGTTTTTACTGAACATATATTGAAATGTCAGCATTGCCTATGGCTGATGGACAGAGTTGGCTCAATAGCTTTAAGTGATATGTTGTCACCAAGCATAATGCAGTTAGCTACTTAGTGGAATGGGGGGATAAAATAAAAATGCTGCTGCTTCTCAATGACACGAGCTTTATCTTTCCATGGGGCCAACCCAACATGAAATTTATATTTTAATTATTGTGTCATCAGATGATATAGGGTGCTCTATATGACTAAATCATGAATTTAGAAATGGTAAAAGTTGCTCAAATAACTAGGGCGCTGGACACAGATATATTTCTGTCCTTAATCTGTACAGTATATAACTGACTATTTACAACAGTCCCAGTAAAGCCTGAAATTAAAGGCTCCACTCATATTTACACAAGAATTTATTAGGACCCAATTGTTTTTTTTTTACTGTGGGAGTAAACTACTGTACCTAGAGGAAACACACAATGACTTGGGGATAACATATAAAGTTAATGCAGGCAGTATCCTGGTCTGCTAACTACTAAATACACATGCAGACACTTGGGGGCAAATTTACTATTATTCCCCAAAATTGGCTCGATCCTACTCGAAATTCAATAAGCATTCGACCATCAAAAGCTTATCAAATTGTTTTAGGCTATCATTTTGCTCGATATTCGATTTCTCGATGAATTCGTACGATCGGATTCCGATCGTTTGATTTCATGAAAAGAATTGTAAAATTTCCTTTGAGCCTCAGAAAAATTTGTACGATTCGAACGATCGAACGATTCGAGCAGGACTTAGTCTCAGAAGCCTATGGGGGGTTTCCCATTATTATTTGGCACCCAAGAACATTTTTCATGCTTGTGTTGCTCCCCAACTCTTATTACTTCTGAATGGTGCACACTGTTTCAAAAGGTTGGGGATCCCTGATGTAGATAGTCATATTCTGAGACTATTTGCAATTGGTTTTCATTTTTTTTTATTTGTTTTGTTATTTTGCTTTTTATTCACCAGCTCTCCAGTTTGCTGTTTCATCGATCTGGTCGCTGGGGTCCAAATTACCCTAGCAACCATGCATTGAATAAGAGACTGGAATATGAAAGGGTCTGAATAGAGAGATGAGTATTAAAAAGTAGCAAGAACAATACATTTGTAGCCTTACAGAACATTTGTTTTGTTGGGTCAGTGACCCCCACTTTATTCTTTTTTTATGGTTTTTCTCCCTTGTGTAAGCAAATGCCCCTAACTTGTTACTTGTCCCTCCTTCCAGGTTCTCTCCAGCGGTGTTCATGGCAGCCATCTACTCCCGAGCGCTCTTCTTACGAGATTCATCTGCGTTTTCTGGCACATGAGCAGTAGGAGGAATTTGCCGGACCTGGAAGGAGGGATAAGTAACAAGTTAGGGGCATTTGCCCGGTGACAAAAAAGGAGGGTTGTGGGTGAACTCCTAACGCCATATAAAAACATATTTAAGTACAATTATCCCCTGTCTAAATAATCCAATGAATATGCAAGTGCATATATTTAAAAAGGAAAAACAGTTTTTTTTACAAAGTTATGATCATAAATCTGATAAGCCACCATACCACGTCAAAATATAAAAGGTCGTATACCTCTCTGCTTAAAAGCATTACTTGGAGTATAAATCTCCTGAAGATTGGTTTCAATCTGTGGGCTAGATCCTCCCTAGCCACCTGCTTATGTGGCTTTTAAGAGAGAGGCTGCCCAAACCAATGCCCATTTAAAAAAAAAAAAATGTGATAGTGAAGACACTATAAAGGCAAAGTAGAGTTGTATATATAGGTGCACACTTGTGTGTGAATATAAGTATGAGTACAGGTGTAAGTGGAGAAGTGAAGAAGATGAAAAAAAGGGAAAGAGTAGATGTGATGTGTGATAGCTGTAATTTGTGTGAATTTGCCCGGGGGGCCCAGGGACAGGCAGGCCAGGGGGAGGAGGGAGGGGGGCCTACACAGTTTCTTTTTTCGGAAACTTAGTGACTTTTAGCACATGCGCATTAGATGCGCACTGGCAAATGCCTCCTACTGCGCACACGCCACAAAACACTGATGAATCCAGGAAGAAGAGCACTCAGGAGAAGATGGCTGCCATGAACTCCACTGGAGAGGACCTGAAAAGAGGGGTAACAAGTTATGGATATTTGTCCGGGGGGGCAGGTAGGCCGGAGGGAAGGAGACCCACTGTAAAGAAATCTACCCTGGTGCTCTAGTGGTGCGGCGGGGACGCCCGCCGCGCCATCGGCAGGGACGCCCGCCTCGCCGCTCTGCTGCTGCTGTTCTGCCTAGTACGCGCGCGGCGCGCACTTACGCCTTTTAAAGATGCAGGCGCGCTGGCGTCGTGACGTCAGCGCGCAATGGCGCCACATTAAAAAATTAAAGGGATATTTAAAGGGGTGAACTGTTTGTTGCCCGTGATAGGATTTTGCTCCTGGTGCCTAACCCTGTGCTGTAAAGCTTCTAGTATTATTGTTTCCTGTGTTTGACCCTGCCTGGCTTTTCTGACTATCCTGATTATCTTTATCCTGACCCGAGCCTGATATTTGACTACCGATTTTGCCTCATCCGTACATGATTGATTACCTGGTTTTGACCCTTTGCCTGACTGACTACGTTTACTATCCGCCTGCCTCGACCCAGCCTGTCTTTGATTACGATTTTGTCTCACGCCTCTGTACTTCGACCTTCTGCCCAAAGACTTTTCGCTTACAGTTGTGCCCCTTTGCCTGCTCAGAACCTTTTGTCTTGCACCTCTCGTTTTAAGACCTGGCGGCATCCAATTAGCCAAGGGCTCCTCCCGAGGTGAAAGGCGGCTGTTATAGGCAGAAGCACGAGCCGAGACCAGGGTGCTTGTCACTGGTTCTGAGTTTAGGGTGCCGACCGTTACACCCACACAGGGAAGGGATTTTTGCACATAGAGGTTGAATTCTCCTTTAAAGGGAGGAGCTTGGTGGCTCATGCGCAGTAGGACGCATTTGCCAGTTGGTTCTACTGTGCATGTGCCAAAAGTTCACAAAGTTCAATCAGCTAAATTCATGAACTTTGGGTGCATGCACCGCCAAATTCAAGAAGACGTTGCTGGAGAAAATGGCTCCCGTGAACCTGGCTGGAGGGGACCTGCACAGAGGGGTAAATAGCGACTTAGGGGCATTTGCTCAGGGGGAGAGGTAGGCCGGGGGTGAGGAGGGAGGGGGGCCTACGGGGAGGATGGGTGGAGGGGTTTAGCGCCGGAGGGGTTGAATTCCCCTTTAAGCCATCAAATCCTGCTTTAACTACAGATACAGTAATTGTGTGATGTATATACATAAGCAGTTGTCATGTTCTGTGTGCATCTGAGGTGGCTTCTAATCCCATATATACATAATATCCTTTCAGGCAGTTGTGTTGGTGCTTAATGGCATATTATCTGCAAATATTTGTGATACATACAAACAAGAAACCTTGGGTCCACTGTTTTTCATTTGATGATATTACAAAACCATCTTCCATAAAGATATGACCATACTCACCCTGTGGTATTTAGGATCACCTCCTGCACCCAACGGTCACTCTACTGCCATACTTTGCTTTTTTTTACTGTTGGAATTTGATAAAATTGCAGAAGTGACAATGGCGTTTTCAGCGGAACAGCAGTGACAACTAGGACAACTTCAAACAGGAACCCGACTGTGTTTTATTTCCCAAAATATTTACACAGTATACGCAACATAAACATCTAATTTCTTTGTAATCTGAACAGACTTCCAGTGGACCAGTCTGTTCTGGTTACAAAGAAATTAGATTTTTATGTTGCATATACTTTGTAAATTTTTTTGCGAAATAAAGCACAGAAACCTACTTTTGAAAAGTGCCTCTGTTGCCACTATTACGTGCAAAATAATTCAGACAAAATGCAAATATTTCACTCCAAAACATTTTTCCTCATTTCCTTTAATAAACCGTTCACTTACTTACTTTCTGGATAGAGATCATTCCTTGACTATCCATTGTTCCGGAGAGGATGGAAACACCTGTACTGATTTATCCAGCCTGAGTAAACACAATCCTTGTTATCTTATTTTGCTCTGACTCAGAGCATTTTAGAAGATAGATTCCTTCTCTTTAGAGAATTTCCAGCTACCAACATTACTTTTAGTTCGTGGGGACACCAGGACACAATAAGCAAATGCAAGAAGCACTGAGATACATTGGGGCAAAACCATTAAAGGGCAAATTTCCGCCTGTAAAGGCTCAAATCCACTAAACGACGCTAATTCACTAAAATGTGAAGTTGTGTCTCGGCAAGCAAACCCTGGCAAAGTTTCACTTGCGATAATTCATCAGCATGAGCATTTCATGGTGAACTTTTGCCAACATTCATTTCTGCCAAGCAAAACTTTGTTAGTACTCTTACACTTAGGTCAATTTGAATAGGGTGGATGAATATAGGTCATATATATATATATATATATATATATATATATATATCTTTATTAGAGACGTTGGTGCAAATGCTTGAAGTGGCCACTTATTATTAAAAAATGTCCAAGGAAGCAAATTAAAGACAAAAAAGATCCTCTATTGTCCTAGCCATGAGCCCATCCTAAAACGAATGTGACGACCCTCAAATGGTAAAAAAAAAGGTTTAAAAATGTTGTAATACAGTAGTTACAACTTCTAAAGCTTTAAAATATGAAAAAACACATTTTTTAAAATAATTTTTATGACTTTCCAGCATACAGGATATGATGTCACTAACATAAGATTGAGGAGGATGTAGCTTCATCTTATCTGTTCATCAGGTCTAAGCTGGTGAAAGAGGCAATGTTCTGTAAAATTTCCACTTTAGTAAACTTGGGGAGTAACGATCGTTCCCCTGATCGAAAAATGCACCTGGCAAAAGGGTGCAAAACTGCGCTAAAAATGGTCTCTTTCACTGGCGAATTGTCCTCTACACCTATTAGTACATTGGTAATGTCCCTGCAGATAATGATGGCCACTTTACGGTAAATCTGCCCCAAACGATTTATAAAATAAATACAAAACTTTTTTCCTGAATTGCCAGGTTTTTAATATAAAAATTATGGTTTTTAATATTAAAGCGATGATTTTACCTGCCTTCTTATTACTCAAATAACACCTATGGGGCTATTTATAAATGTCTGATTTCATCTGGTCAGACTTTTAAAGGGGACAAATATAATTTTTTTTGTAGAAAAAAAACTTAAATTTTTACAAGATTTATTCATCTCTGATGATGCTAAAGGTTCAAATAAAGACCTGCCAAGTTAATGTAGAAATCAATGGCAGATGTCCCTTTGATACTTGATCTGCGCTGGGTTTCATTCAATAATCCAAAAATGTTGTGGTTTTGGGAGTCAAATCTGAAAAATGCTCATGAGTTGTGCCCATTTAGGCACAAAACGCGTTGGGCCCTTTGCATGTCCTAATAAAAGCCACCCAATGGACTTCACTCTACCTTGAATCCTCAAATTTTAAAAAGTTGCAGTTTTTTGGTGCCTAAAGAAATCGCATGATTCAGATTTTTTTCCAGATTCTATTGATTATTTTCCCCCCTGCACAAGAAATTTTTGGAAAAATGTATTAATAAAAAAGGGGGAAACTTTGTGTGGATTTGGTCAGAGTAATTTTAAATTATTGTTAAATGTTACAGTGTATTTACTGTATCTTAGTTTAAGAAGAGTCAGCCAGTGATGGGTTGGACTGTTATAAGTCAGTAGTCCCATGCCCCATGGGAAAGCAGTGATTCCTACACTTGGAACGGGGACAATGAAACATAATCAGACTGGTGGGAAACAGATCACAATTACAGTGGGCCGCTACATCTGCTGGGTTCCACTTCAGTGAAGGAAGAGTCATTTCAATTTTATGTACATAGCTTTTCATGTTTCATTTAACCTATACTGTATTATTAAACACATCAAAATATAATGACACTCATTAAAAAGAGAGAGAGAGTGAAACCAGGTTAATTTGACTGGAATCTCTCAGGCTTGTGAAATAGTCTATGATTTTGTTGCCCGCCCCCCATAAGGTATTAGTTGCCTCTGTCTTTTCACATTCTTGGTATACTTGCTAAGGATTAAATGATTACAACCCTTTTACTTCCTGACAGCTGTGCAAATAGTGGGACTGCAATTATCTGATAAATGGCTAATTTATAATGACATAACCATTTTGAATAAGTACCTTTTTTTTTTTTGCTTTTTGCTCTAATTTGGGAAATGCATCATGAAATGATCTGGGAAGGTCATTATGTTGTTCTCCTTCCACCTCCCAAAGTGCTTGAAATGGAAAGAAATCCAATGCACTTTAGATTGTACTAGAGTGATTTCATGTACAGGTACGGGATCCGTTATCTGTAATCTGTTAACTAGAAAGGTCCAAATTTGGAAAGGCCATCTCCCATAAACGCCATGTTATCCAAATAATTCACATTTTTAAAAATTCTTTGTAATAATAAAACAGTAGCTTGTACTTGATCCCAAGTAAGATATAATTAATCCTTACTGGAAGCAAAACACTCCTATTAGGTTTATGTAATGTTTACATGATTTTCCGGTAGGCTTATGATATGGAGATCCAAATTATGACCCCCAGGTCACAAGCATTCTGTATAACAGGTACCAGGCTAATATATTGCCCTTCGTGAAGCAGAATTCTGCATAACAACTTGCAGGCATTGAATTATTAGGATTAAATTAAGTCTATGGGAGACAGCTTTTCTGTAATTCAAAGTTTTCTGTATAAGTGGATCTAGTAATGTGTACCTGCCTTCATAACACCTTTCCCTCATGAATACATCACTTCCAAGCCAAGGCAGCAATGTATTCATTGGAAAAACTCAGGTCCCTGCAGTTCGTTTTGGAGCACAAAGACTTGTGGCAATTCTGTAAAATGGATTTTGCCCATTTTTTGCACTATTATTTAATAAGCTCTATAACAGAGCAGTGATAGGGTTTTTTTAATATTTAAAGGGGGACTTCATATTTAAGTTAAGTTCACATTTAGTATGTTGTATTATTTCCTTATCCTTGCAACTCTGCTATTGTCTTCATTATTTATTTATTTATTTTCATTTTTAATTATTTGCCTTCCAGTCCTACATCTTTCCAGATGGGGGTCAATGAAACCGGCAACCAAAAAGAAACAAAAAAGATAGCTCTGTGAGGCTATAATTTTATTGTTATTGTCAATGTGTATTCCTTATCTTTCTATTCTCTCATTCAAACCACTCTCTGGTTGCTAAGGTAAGCAAGACTCTAGCAACCAGATAGTTGCTGAAATGCCAAACTGGAGAGCAGCTGAACAAAATACTAAACAGCTCATAAAAAAAAAAACCATCCAGAATTAAATAGTGAAAACCATTAGGGGCAGATTTACTAAGGTTCGAATTGATTAGAAGTGAAAATTCGAATCAAATTTGAATTAAAAAATTCAAATTTCGAATTTAATTTTGTGCTTATTTGACTATCGAATAGCACAAAATCCAATTCGAATTTGCCAAATTCGAAAATTCGAATTCAATTGTCGAAGTACTGGCCCTTTAAAAAAAATTCGATAAAACCTACCGAATTGCTATATATCAATATGGGAAGCTCCCATAGGATTTTTACAAGTTTTTTTGATCAAATATAAAAATTCGAATGGTTGAAATCGTTTGATTCTAACGATTTTATGGATCAATAGAATTTTTTGTATTCGCTCATTTGATAATTGTATTCGATCGTTTGAATACAATCGTTCGATAACTACCACCGACTAATTAAGATCCTTTCTCTCTTTTTTTCTTTTATGTTGGGAATCCATAGTAACTATTAACATTATCCTCAATAAGGAATGTTTTTAAAGCTGTACTTTTGTTTCCAACCTGTTCCCATTTTGCTACATTGAGGGGGTTATTTATCAAAGGTAGAATTTTTTTTAAACTCCAAAAAAATTGATTTTATTGACAATTCGAATGGTATGTTATTTATGAAAAAATTTGAACGCCTAAAATTTAATTGAAAAGTCTCGACCCAAAACTTTAATTCAAATCAAGTTTTCCCTTAGAAAAAAACACTTGATTTTTGTACGTCAAATTTTTTTGTCATGTATCACATTTTCTTTGACAAGCAACATTTTCTTTCTCCCATTGCTGTGGACATCATTTTCAAACTTGACAGAAATTTGAATTTGAATTCAAATTGAGTTTTAACTTCAAAAAAAGCCCTCGGTTTTTGTGCATCAAATTATTTTTTGACATACATGAAATTTTCTTTGACAAGCAACTTTTTTTTTTACGCATGATATTTTCTTTCTCCCATTGGAGTCTATTGGTGTCATTTTCGAACTTGGCAAAAAATTTGGCTCATCACTACTATTAACAGCTTCAAATAGTTCAAGGGACCTCTGCCATTGACTTAAACATGAACTCAGCAGGTGGAGAATAGTCAAATTAGAACTGTTTCCAGGGTTGAGGTGTGATAAATTCAAGTTGGTGCTTTTAATTTCCTTTTTCGAGTTTTGACCCAAAAAAATCAAAAATTCTCATTTACCAGTCAGACCTTAGTAAATTTTTCCCTGAATTTTTTTCATTAAAGTACAAACACAAGGCAACCTTGTAAATCACCCCCTGTAATTACCAGGATTATGTTGACGCTTTAATTTTACCTATTCCTTTTCTATATCTGTTTGTTTTAACAACTTTTGTTATTATTTCCTCTTTATTTGGTTTTAAGTGATTATATATCTGAAAACATTTTCTCCAAAAAAAATATGTTACAAAAAAAAAGTTTTACCCACAAATGATCATTCCTGCTGCCATCTAACCCATATATTCCAATGACGTACCGGCAGCTCAGATCCAACTTTTGCCTTTGGCTGGCAGCCTCCAGGAATGTGTGTCCTCTTGTGTAACTCAATATCAGTGACTTCTCCGAACAAATCTCATTGCTGCTTTATATTAATGGACTGTCACAGCTCTCATTGTTTTCCCAGGGTCCTGCAGCTGCATTCTTTCACAGGTGCTTGGCAAATGAAAATGATTCTGGTTTGGGGTTTCAGCGAGCTACAGAATGACTCCTTCATCAGATTGTTAGGAAGTTATTCATGCAAGAAACATGTTTCATTTGTGAGCCCCTCCGCTCTCTGCTGGCTCATTTAATAGGATCTCCTGACAAGCCCTTAAAAACCTACAACCTAGTAGACTAAACCCATACAGATGAATTATAGCCCGGCAAACGACTGAAATGTTTCCAAAAACAAATTATTTCTTCCATTTGTAGCATTTGCATTCAGGGTTGGGGGAATATTTTGAAGCCTTTTCTTTTTCCATTCTTACACCTGGCTGCAGACTTCAACTCCAAAAACTGGGATAAATTTGAGGGTTTTTTTTTACTACAAAATCTGAATTTTTTGTGTAAAAAAAAGTTGAATTTTTTTTTCGAGATTTATTATACCCTAAGGCTGCAAAAAGTCCAAATCCAAAAATCCTGCAGAGGTTGTAAATAAGTCAATGGGAGAGGAGGTCTCTATCCTATTTGGAAGTTATAGTGGTCTGCACTGGGTTTTCAAAGTGGGTTTTCAGCAAAACCCCCCAAAAATCGAACGATCTGGAAAAAAAAACAGAAGATAATTGTACAGAAAAAAAGCTAGAAAAGATCATACAATAAAAATTTTTGTACCATTTTGGAAACAATTGATTTCTGCTTTTTAAATAATAAACAAGGTAAATTGGTGGATTCTATTTTGGTCGGACTTTTTTATTTAAAATATCTGGAAAATTCTGATTTTTAACAAATAACCCCCATAGTATGTTGTATAATGCCCTGTTCCTTCCAACTTTGTAATTGCTCGTCATTATTTTTTTCATAGTTTTTTAAATTATTTACCTTCCATTTATACATCTTTGCATCTTCCAAATGGGGGTCACTAACCCAGGCAACGTAAAAAAAAAAAAAAGATTACTTTGGGAGGATACAATTTTATTGTAATTTTATTGTTATTGTACATTTTTATTCCTTGACTTTCTATTCTCTCATTCAAACCACTCCCTGGTTGCAAATGTAAACAATACCCTAGAATGGAACTGTGTTCCCTTCATCTGAGAGAATTTGCAATTGGTTTTCATTTTTTTATTATGTGTGTTTTTTGAGTTATTAAGCTTTTTATTCAGCAGCTCTCCAGTTTGCAATTTCAACAATCTGGTTGCAAATGACCCTAGTAACCATGCACTGGGATATGAATAAGAGAAGACCTGAGTAAACGAGTAACAAAAAGTAGCAATATCAATACATTTTTAACCTTGCAGTGAATTGCATTATTAGATGGGGTTAGTGATGTTATGTTAACCTTTAGTATGTTATAGAATGGCTAATTCTAAGTAGCTTTTCGACTGGTTGTCATTATTATTTATTCTACTCTTTCCAGCTTTAATTTGGGGGTCACCGACCCCAACTTAAAACAAAAACTCTGTAAGGCTACAAATGTATTGTTATTGTTACTTTTTATTATTTATCTTTCTATTCAGGCCTCTCCTATTCCTATTACAGTCTGTTATTCACATCAATGCATGGTTGCAGGGGTTATTTTGACACTAGCAGCCAGATTAATGAAATTGCAAACTGGAGAGCTACTGAATAACTGAAAAACTACAAATAATAAAAAAGGAAAAATTAAAAGAATAGGCTCAGAATATCACCCTCCGCTTTTAATAAAACTCAGGGATTCTGCTCAGCAGGGAGAAAGATAAGAAATAGATCAACTCAGGGGTGTAACTACAGAGGAAGCAACCCCTGTGGCTGCAGGGGATCCCAGGAGGTATAGGGGGCCCCATAAGGCCCTAATTAATGAGCAATTTCAATATATATATTTATATGTGGGGCCCAGTAATATCTAGTTGTGCCACTGGATCAACTAAAGGATCAATTTAGAACAATTACAGCATCAATAACCCACCCCACCCCCAGAGCTGCTTCAAAAAGACATAGGAAGGTGAAAAATTAAACTTTAAACAGTAATATTAGAAAAATTATCACAAATATAAAATAGAAAGTAATTGGAAAAAAGTGGCAGAATTTACTAGGGTGAAGTGGTTGTCGCTAGTGAAAATTCTCTAGAAATCTCATCCACAAGGACATTGCCAGTTGACTAACAGATGTAGAGGACAGTTTGCTAGTGAAAGAGACCACCAATAGCACAGTTTCACACCCAATCGCCAGGGGAATTTTCGCTCAGGCGAACATTCATTACTCCACAAATTCACAAGTGCAAATTTTACAAAGTTTCCTTCACCAGCTTAAGGTAGCCATAGACACACAGATGATATTGTATGAAACAAATTTTTGTATGATATTCGGTGCGGGTATGGTGGGAAACGAGCCAACCGATATCGGCAGATGACTTGGATGTCGTTTTGTAGATCAGGCTGGATGGAAAATTTTGATTGGTACCTTTGGAGGCACTGAAACATCGCCATTGTTAGTGCTGGATCAGATACAGGTAGAATTCTATTGTTTCTATATGTATATCTTATGATTCAGCTCTACACTTGTGTATTGAAACGACCGTCCTTTTTTATTTTCAAAGAAAGATCGTAATTGTTACGTCTATGGCCACCTTTAGATATGGAGAACTGATACGATGAAGCTACATCCTCCTCAATCTTATGCCATTGTTATCATATCTTAAAAGTTCTAAAAAATGATGCCCTTTTTACACATTTGAAAGCGGGATTGCCTTCAAAATCCAAAAGATGTTAAAACATTTTTAACCATTTGAGGGGCATGCAACATTTTTTAGGGTGGGCTCATGTCAAGGACATTAGAGGATCTCTTTTGTCTTTATTTTGCTTCCTTGGACATGTGTTAAAAAGCTGCCGACAGACGGCAGCTTATTGGGCGATGTATGGAGCTCTCCGACGGGCTTCTCCGATCGATATTTGGCCAAAAGTCGGCCAGATGTCGATCTGACGGGACAAAAAATATGTTCATTGATGCGGCCCCACGATCCGCCCGTTGCCGATCATTATGATCCGATCGTTGGGCCCTCGGGCCGGTGGACAACCCCTTTAACCCGTGTGAGGTACAGACCCCGGGTGCAAGGGCTTCTTGGAGGAGCACTAAGAAGCGCTATTTTTCTTATCTTTGTTCAGTATACTGTAAATGTGCTGATTTGCAGCAGCAAGAAGTTAGTAAAAAATAAAAAAATAATCAACTAATGCTTTGTATAAAACAAGCTATTGTAATTGCAAGCAGAACACCTTTCCAGTAAGTATCTTAGTATTTGGCTCCCATTGGGGCAAATTCACTAACCTCTGTAGAATCGCTAGCGGTGCTTTCGCCGCACTTCGCTGCACTTCACCAGTCATAGTTTCACCAGGGCACCACTAATTAAAATCCGAAGTTGCGCTCAGGGAGGCGAAAGGTAGCAAAGTTGCGCTACCGTTACTTCGTCAAGCAAAGTTACGCTAGCAATGCCAAATTTGCATATAGCGCGAAGTTTAAGTAGAATGGACAATAAAACGTAGTTGTTATTTTGTCCTACACATGTGCCCACTGTTTAGTTTAGCTGCCATATTTTAGGAAATGTAGGGGGGAAGGAGGGTACCATAAAAAAATTTACAATCTTTTTCAGCCTATCACCCTTAAAAAAGAAGCCAGTGGTCTTTGGGACTTAGAAAAATTTTTTACTTTTCTTAAATAAACTCTACTCTATTGGATTTCACCTGGTCTGAGGTGGCAAAGGCAAGTCTGGAGCAAGAGGTAACGTTCAGTAAAATCTGCAAGTTAGTGGATTAGCGTAGTTACGTCCCTTCGTCTAAGCGCAACATTGCCAGGCGTTAGAGTCTGTCTACTTCACTAGGGAAGTTACACCAGGGAGGGGAGCATACCTCACACTGGCGAATTTGCACTAGCGCTTGGCGCTTTGGTGAATCTTCCCCATTGAATAGCCGTGCTTTTTTTATTGCCTCATTTTTCAGACTTCTATTTATCTTTCCATCTTTCATTCAAGATGTGCCCAAAAAATTTTATACCCAGAGTATCGAGGAACATTAACCAAATCCATTTCCTATGTTGTGTACATTTGCTCAATTTGATTTTTTTTTTTAAAGGAACAGCTCAGTATAAAAATAAAAACTGGGTAAAAAATGTAAATAAAAAATGTATCTAAT
>CM044432.1:187835322-187847577 GCA_024363595.1 Xenopus borealis
CCGCGAACTTTTTTGCGGCGGTTCGCGCCATCCCTAACTTTCACCCCTTGTTTACAAATGGACCAGGACCATTGTTCTGGCCAACAAAGCAACATATAGGGTCAATTGGGACAATTGGTTCCATCTGGAGCCAAAAGTAACTACTATTAGATATCTGGTTATTTGTTTGTCCATGGCACTCTGAACCCTAAACAGTAGTCTCCCTAGGGAGGTGGCTACTAAAACTGTTCATAAGCGTACAGATTTCACCCTTGTATCAGACAAACGATTGGATCTCGCAATCTTCCAACCTGCCACTAACCTTTAGATCAGGGGTCCTCAACCTTTTTTGCTCGTGAGCCACATTTAAATTTAAAAAGAGTTGGAGAGCAACACAAGCATGAAAAAGTCCATGTGGATGTCAAATAAGAGCTCTGATTGGCTTTTTGGTAGCCCCTATATGGACTGGCAGCTACAGGAGAGAATGTTTGGCAGGACATCTGTTTTTTATACAACCAAAACTTGCCTCTAAGCCTGGAATTCAAAAATCAGCACCTGCTTTGAGGCCACTGGGAGCAACATCCAAGGGGTTGGAGAGCAACATGTTGCTCGCGAGCTACTGGTTGGGGATCACTGCTTTAGATTAAAGGGCAAGGATATCCTTTCTCTCAATGGGTCCATTTGATGCTGGGGATGCAAGTGACTTCTATTCCTTGCCCTATGCCAGCACTGCCTTCAAGAAGGTTTCTAAATCCATCATGACTCTGAATACCCCCCCCCCACTTACAGTGATAAAAAGAATATGCATAGCATCCAAGCCCATACAATGTTAAAATATCCCTCAACAAGCAGATGTCACAAAGGCACAATAGGGAAGATCTACATTAATACCAAGGCTGTTTCTTTTCATCTTTCTTGATGAAAGCACAGATATTGGCGTTGAAAATACACACGCAGCTGGAAAAACGAAAATGTATCTAGGAAAACATGATTATTGACTTGCCTTGACGTTTCTCGGGAATCCAAAATCCCTCTCTTTGGTTGGTTTGTATTTAGCTGTTTCTGAATAAAAGAAAATGCTTGAATTTCCATTCATGTCTTGTCCATTGTATGCTATAGTACTTCCATCAGCGGGTTCCAGTCTCACTTCTAAATGTGTGTTGGTTTTGTGGGTCCATTTGGAGAAGCACTCTTGTATGTCAAGGAGAGCATGCTTGGGAACTGTTAGGGCATTCGGGGATACTCCGCCTGCTTTCTTTCACTTGTGGTTAGTTGTTGGCTGAAGCCATTCATTGTCAAACAACTGTGTTTACTCTTTTTAAATCATAATCGCTACACAAACTACCCAAATGACCCTGATCAAAAGGATTTTACCGCTATTCGATTGGTCGAACGATGGAATAGGAAATATTCAATCGAACGATAAAATCATTCGAATTGAACGGTATTAACAATTCGATCAAATTTTTTTATTCGATCAAAAATAATGAAACCCAATTCGATAGGTTGAAACTGGCGAACTAGGCAGTCGAATAAAAAATTAAACAGGAAGTTATTTGACTGTCGACTATTCGAATAGATTTTCATTCGAATTATTCAAATCATTCGATTCGATCGAATTTTCAAAATTCGATGGTCGAAGTGGTTTTCAAAAACAATAGAAAGTTTGAAATCTTAATCTTTTTGAAAATTCGATCGAATTTCGAATCATTCATGTGAATTCAGTAAATCTGCCCCTATGTGTCTATAACATAAATGGGTCCTACTATCTGTATTAAACATATGTAGCTGAAAATACATCATGCTTTCTAGGGGGTTTATGGAAAGCAATATCTGACAGGGGTTCTAGATCTCCTACATACTGAATGCTATAGATGGATACGGAAATTCATTGACATGAGGAGTAATGGTTATATATAATATATATATATAGTTATATATAGTTACATAAAACGATTCTACCTCAACCCACAAAAAACAGTATTATTAACATAGTATTTGTTGATGAGCCCATGAGCCAACAACAAGAGGCAACCTAACAGGGATAATTTAGTAAACAAAAGTGCAGTGTGCCCTTTTTTTGGAAAATTGCTCACTGCCTTCCTAATTTAAAGACTTGCTTCAGGTCCCTGTGCTCCGTTTGGAGTACCCAAGGGGCAGATTTATCCAAATATGGATGGTGGGATGGTGGGTGGCAGTAGCCACCCCTCTCTTCCATATTGAATCAGCTCAGGGGGAATAGACTTCAGCAGATTTTGACTCAAAATGCGGTTCTTCACTGAAATCCACCTAGTCTGTTGGTGTCGAGCCGATTCAATGTGGAAGAGAGAGGAGGCTAATGCCCACGGTACGTCAGAAATCAGGCTGTAGATTTCAGCTAGTGGTTTTCTGCCCCCGTGTGGCCCTAGCGTTAGTGTTCTTCCACTTTGTAAGTGATCCCTAGTATCTTGGGAAGTGGATTTATAACAAATAAAGCAATTGTCCTGGCGTGTGGCATCCCAAATGATACCAAATGACGGGAGCCTTACAAAGCCCTCTTTGTTCCATGCATATTGAATAAAGTAAATATTCTAAATATTGTAATTTGTGTATCTCATATATAACACAGTGTATTCTCATAAGTATCCTATATGGAGTCCTCTTGCGTGTAAGACACAGCAACGTTGTCCATGGGGATTTTCTCATTTCCTTAAGAACATATATAAAACACATGTTTTAACTTAAACCCTGCTTGTAAGTTTAGAAATTGCCAGAATTCCCAAAGATAAAGCTTCTTTGCAATGAAATCCATATCACAGCAGCCGGGCTCTCGATTGCTTTTAAGAAGAAGATCTGGAGGAACACGATGCTAAATGTGTAATCAAATTATTGCTGTCTGATTTGACTGATCAGTCATAAAGTTTCCTTCCTTTGATGTTAAATACTTCGTTTCACATGATTACATTGGAAATGCATCTTCCAAATCTACAAACTGAATGCGCTGACAAAGCAAGTCGTTTCACAGCGTCGCATCTGGTATCAGGAAAGGATTGTTATTTGTCTCCTTGGTCATCTCATACACTTCAGTTTTAAGGGAGGCCAAGCTTCTATTGGCTGATTATGTTAATCGATGATGATTCTTTTATTTTCTAGTTATTATAGAAGTTTTTATGACACGGTAAAAGGTCACTTGTCCTGAGTGCCTGGAATTAGAAGGGGTCCTTTGGGATATCCAGCCTATGAAGACACTGTAGTAATGGCGGCCATACACGGGCAGATTAAAGCTGTCGATATCAGTCATTTAGATCGATTCGGCATCTTACCTGCCTGTGTGTGGGAGCTTCCGACAAAAAAAAGCCAGATTTCGATCGGGCAGGTTTAATTTTTCCTGCGTTCGAGGAACGTGTCAGCTAGCTGATGCGTCCCACGAAACCGTCGGCCCTGCAGTTGGTGGGCATATTGGAGATAGATCTGATCGTGTATGGCCACCTTAAGGGTGGTGGCACACGCTGCTATTTGGGAAGATTAGTCGCCTAGCAACAAATCGCTTCTTCTTTGGGTGACTTATCTCCCTGAACTGCCTTCCCGCGGGCTAGGATGTAAATCACAGACGTGATGGCACTCGGATCACTTAGTTTTTCCAAAGTCGTCTGAAGTCTCACGGGTAGGGTTGCCACCTTTTCTGGAAAAAAATACTGTCCTTCCTATATATTTATTTTTTCCCCTATTTATAACATTGGGATCAACCATCATTCGAGCCAAGCGTTCCGAGTGCCATCCTGCTGGTGATTTGCATTCTAGCTGGCGGGAAGGCATTTAGGAGAGATTAGTCGCCTGAAGAAGAGGTGATTTGTCACTGGGCGACTAATCTCCCCCAGTAGCATAATGAGTCACCACCCTAAGGGCAGAGCCATGTGAATATTCTGGGACATTCAGTTGCCAGGCGACAAATCGCCTCTTCTTCGGGCACCAGTCTCCCAAAAAAGTCTTCCAGATGGCAAGAGTCTAAATCGGCAGCGGCATAGCACTAGGAATGCTTTGTTTTCCGAAGTCGCCAAAAGTTGCCTCTCGAGGAATGTGTCTTTGCCCTACCTACTGTCTTCAAGCATATCTAGTTCCCTTCTCTTTCTCCCCTGAAAGGTCCTCCTTTTTCCTCTCTTGGATTCCTTTCTTCTTCTATTTTTTGTTCTCATGGGTCCCCTTTCCTCCTTGCTGTCACCAGTGGACAGCCGCCCACCATAGAATGACATTATTGGCTTCTCAACCCCACAAAAGTTGCAGGACTGTAGAGGAAGAAAGTGGTAGCAACTCTCTGTTTGAAGTAGAGCTTATCCAAGGCTTTTAAGCTGCCCAAATTCTTTGATATATAGGGTCTAGATTCAACAGCTAAGATAACCTTATCTTAGTGTTAATGTCAGGAACATGCCACAAAGGCTGGGGGGTTATCAGGAATACAAATAGCAGATAAGTTTATCTCATTGACATGAACCTGGCCCATAGTCAAATCAGAGGGCCCATTTTCTAAAAGAAGTTGCAAAGCTCAGAATTGCAATCATCCAAAGGCCATGCTTTGTAATTTCAAAACAGATTGCTACTTGCTTCCTCTTTGCTGAATAAATCTGGCCATACTTAGCGAGATCTGTTTGTTTGGCGAGGTTTCCAAATGATTCTCTCTCCCCAATATGCCCACCTTGAAATGGGTGACATCTGGCTTATTCAGTTGTGAACCCTATGGCCCGAAAATTGGATCACAACAAGATTGAGGATCACATCAAGGCCAACTTTTGGACAGATATACGCTGCCCAATAAGATGGCGACTTAATCTGTTGGCAACTTATATCTGCGTGTGTGTTTTGAGCTTTAGACACAAGGTGCAGGGGTGCAAAGGAGGTGCAGAATTAAGCCCACCCTTCAGAAGAAATTATTTATAACACTACCTTTGTGTGGTGCACCTACACACTCAACTGAAATGATGCATCTGGAACCCAGCTAAAAATGCAAATGCAACTTACACTATCCATGCTGATTCTTACATTGTGCAAGTTGTGACTAATTCTGCTTTGTGTTTGCCTCAGTTATGCTGGCCTACCGGGAAATAATGCTTTTATACAGTTTTAGAAGTGCAGAACAAGACTGCAGTCGCCGGCAATTCTTCTTTTTTGGATTGGTGCTATAAAAATATAAAGATCATAGCTTTTATTTTAAACATTTATGTATGCAGGCTGTCCCTGAACATTCCTTAGCAGCACACGCAGTTGCATGACAAACCAGCAAATCCTTGAAAGTGACATCCTTTATGTTAAGAGACTAAATACTTTGACAGATTATTAAAATAAAGGGTAAATTAGTGCTTAAACAAAATTGTCTATAATGCTCCACTGTAACTTATTGAGTTTATTGGGGCAAAGAGTATTGGTCCACCAGGATACCAGGAAAACCCCTGGTAGGTGTAGATATCATCTTGCTCACCCAACAATGTGACCTTTATCTATGTGAATATGAGAAGTAACAATAAAACATTTTCTATATATTTATTTATATAGCAGTCAAATGAATAGTGGTAAGACTGTTATGAGCATTTGCAGTCTCACGTTTAAAGTTTGGATGTGATACGATTGTAGGAATGGGTGTAGAAATGGGTCAATGTATTCTAAACAAACCTACTATGTAGGGTTGCCACCTATCCGGTTTTGACCCAGACAGCCCGGTATTTTGAAGGGCTGCCCGGGTCAATACTTCCTGCCCAGTTTCCCAAATAAGGAAAACTGGGCGGGATTAGCTTGACTGACGCAGCGATCGGCCAATCGGTGGTCATCATAGCTCCGCCCCATTATGTCATGGGCCCGCCCACCGATGTCATGGGCCCGCCCACCGATGTCATGGGCCCGCCCACCGATGTCATGGGCCCGCCCACGGATGTCATGGGCCCGCCCACTGATGTCATGGGCCCGCCCCCCTGTCCGGGTTCAGCCTCAGCAAAAGGTGGCAACCCTACTACTATGATCTAGTGAGTGATATTCTGAGACAATTTGCAGTTGGTTTAAATTTTTTATTTTTTACTTGTGGTTGTTTAGTTATTAAGCTTTTTTTTATACAGCAACTCTCCAGGTTTCAGTTTCAACAATTCGGTTGCTAGGATCCAAATTACCCTAGCAACCATGCAGTGCTATGAATAAGACACTGGAATATGAATAGGAGACGGACGAATAGAAAGATGAGTAATAAAAAACAGAAATGACAATATATATGTAACCTGACAGAACATTTGTTTTTTTTTAGATGGGGTCAGTGACCCCCATTTAAAAGCTGAAAGAGGAAAGCAAATAAATCAAAATCTATAAAAAAGAAAATAATGAAGGCCAACTGAAAAACTACTTTGAATTAGCAATTCTATAACATATTAGAAGTCAACTTATTGGGGAACTTAACCTCCACCATAATGGAGGGTGAGCAGCCTCTCTTTACTATTCATCATCTCATGCCAAATAATGAGGAGTTAGAGTTACAGAACACAAGGATATATGAGTATTTGAGCTCCATGACTTGTATAAAAGACTCCATGACCTTGGGGACCCCTAATAGCCTTATACATTACGTAATAGGAGGTTCTTTATTGCACTTAATCTGTGTATAAATCTCTCTGGACGTATGTAGGGATGCACCGAATCCTGGATTCTTTTTGGAATTCTTCTGAATCTGAACCTTTTTCTATTGGTTTCTGATTTGGCTGAATCCAAGTGCCCCAGCGCCCTGAATCTGAACCCTTGAAATTTCATGACTTTTCCCTCCAGGTTTAACTTCCATAATTTGCATACGCTAATTAGGATTCTATTGCATATTCGGCCAAATACGAAAATATGTATTCGATCCGGTCTGAAAAATTAGGCTTTGGTGCATCCCTATATATATATACGTGTGTGTCTCTTGGAGGTTAACTAAACTGCCATGCTCCGCTTGTAAAATCACTTACTTTTGTTTACCGACAGGGCTAACTGGATTTTTATGGCACATTGAAATTGATGTAAGATAAAGATCATGTTTCTCCTCATCACGCTGGTTTTACAACTCGCCGAGCTGCCTCGGAATGTATTTGCTTTCATGTGCCTGTGATAGAACACCATTACGTTTCCATCATGCAGCCCTCCAGGTTCTCTATTTTTTTTTTGTTCCTTGGATTGTGGAAGACTTGATGGGAATCTGTTCTCCTTCCATGAAAGACTAGAGGCCTGTGTTCTGTTATTGTTATTGTAATGCACTAAGGGACATATTCCGGTGCAGTTCTTGGCAGAAGTGGAAGTTTCTGATGGCTTAGAAGTTACGGTTTTGTAGTTAAGAGCAAGTCCATTGCAGCTAATTAGGATTATGGCATCGGTGCCCCCCAAATTAAATTGTTTTCCTGTATTTTGCTCATAACACTAGAGTTCTGCGTGGAACCAATTTCTAAGTCCCGGACCTGCTGCCCGCAACCCGTCCCGCAACCCACCAACCACCATCAAACAGGAAGTGATGTTGCTGCAAACTGGACGTGACATCATCAAAAGTGGGCAGGGACAGAAAAGTCTTGTAAAATTTTAAAAGAAGTAAAATATAGACAATAGACAATGAGTGATTTAGATGAGACCTGCGACCCACACACCCGCAGCTATACTTGCAGCTGAAAATCCTACCCTTGTTCCTCAGGGTGCCTGCTTTTTTTGCGGGTAACCCTAGGGTTGCCACCCTTTCCTGTGGCTGAACCCGGACAGGGGGGCTGGCCAATGACGTTGGTGGGCGGGCCCGTGACGTTGGTGGATGGGCCCGTGCCATCATGGGGCGGAGTTATGATGACGCGGTCGCCGATTGGCCGATCGCGGCATCAATCAAGCTAATCCCGCCCGGTTTTCCTTATTTGGAAAACCGGGCAGGAAGTATTGACCCGGGCAGCCCTTCAAAATACCGGGCTGTCCGGGTCAAAACCGGACAGGTGGCAACCCTAGGTAACCCGCGGGTACACGACCCACTGCAGGACTCTACATAACACCCATGCAGAGATTGGCAGCCCTCATGCACTCCTGTAAATAAAACTGTCAAGATGATACTGCAGTGAGGGCTTTTTTTGGATCTCTGCATTTTCCCCCCTTCACCGAGTCAGTCACAATAGCCAGCCCGTCACCGATGTCAGTAATTTGCACCTGAAAGCTAATTTACCCACTCCATTATAATGCATAGAATTGTCCCACCGAAGTCAGCCAAAATCCATTTGAACTTGGCAGGGCACTTGGCAGGGAGCAGGCCAGGGCAGATCGGATCTTGGTTGGTATCTCTGGGAGATTCCGTTTGGTGTTTTGCCTTTTAACAAGATCTGGATTTGGCTTAATACAAGAGCCTGGTCAAACCATATCCGAACCCTTCTTAAGAGTAAACTTTTATTTTTGGATTAGGGATACACTGAATCTCAGATTCTGTTCAAAAATTTTTTTTAGCAGGATTTAAATTCGACCAAAACCAAGAGCCTGGCCAAAACAAATCCAGACCCTGTGTAACAGTAAACATTTGCTGAGCATGTCTGCTTTTTCTGCCAGTGCACTGGGAATTTCTTAGGGATGCACCAAATCCAGGATTCGGTTCGGCATTCGGCCAGGATTCGGCCATTTTCAGCAGGATTCGGATTCGGCCGAATCCTTGTGCCTGGCCAAACCGAATCCGAATCCAAAAAATCATGTGACTTTTCGTCACAAAACAAGGACGTAAACATTTTTTTGCAAGGCACACTTCGTGCAAGGCACACTTTCACCCTTCCCCTGGCAAATTTGCATATACAAATTACGGTTTGGTTTTGGTTTGGTATTCGGCAGAATCTTTCACAATGGATTCAGGGGTTCGGCCGAATCCAAAATAGGGCATCCCTAGAATTTCTGTTGCTAAGGGTTTTGATTTGGTACTGTATATGCCCAAATCCATTTGGGGGTTCAGTGCATGCTTTGTGCAGAATGTGGCCCTAACATATCCAAGGATAGCTGTAGTGATTTATATAATCCCCATCCCAAACTGGGCCCCAAACTTTTTGTAGTAACAGGGGCCAAACAAAATTTAAAGTGCTTTTTTTTAATCTTGTTTTGTTTCCTACTCCCACATTTTCATTCCATTTTCTCTTTGCGGATGCAGTATACAATATTAATATTCCATGGTTCCGTGCCAGTTTCATAAATATCCATTTGCGGTGTTATTATTTGCTTCTCTTGGGAGCAGTGTCTTTGGTTGCCATTTGCAGACATTTGTTTTGGAAGTAGTTTATTAAGCAGCGGCCCTCATTGCATCTTTTAGCTCCCATCAATTGCTTTTTAAGAACAGTTATCAGAACTGGCATCAGATATTTGTTATTGTTTTCGGAACACACTTTCTGGCACAAAGCATGCCGATCAGCCCAACAGAAATAGCTCTTAATAGGTGAATTTAGCCAGCATTAAAAAAAAGATGACCCTTTAATTGAGTTGAGTTGATTTTAACTCTCCAGGCATCATTTTGATATGCTGGGTTCTATTCTTATTATTATTAGAGAGCCAGTATACCATCGTATTCTTCTGCGGAATTTAGGCTTAGCTCAGGGCAGTACCTATGATATATAGTTTTATAATATATTCTATGAGAAACCTAGAGCGTTAAGTGTTCCATCTATGACCCAGTTTGGTGGGCGAAGACCCAAAATGTCATTAGACCACATGCCTGGGTTCATGGATGTACCTTCTGCTTCTTTCTTGTTAGTCCAGTTATACCACAATAGGAATTTTAGGGGGTAGAGAAATGAAAGGGTATGACCAGCGAGTTTTAAAGACAATAGCAGTTGTGGCAAGACTAAAACATTTAAAGGGATCCTGTCATGGGAAAATTTTTTTTTTTTGCTCTTTTGAGAAATGGATTTCGGTGGAGAAGTCTACTGGAGCAGCACTATTAACTGATGCATTTAAAAAAAAACATGTTTTCCCATGACAGTTTCCCTTTCAGCTTACATCTTAACAGAAACCTATGTTAAAAATAGCATGGAATTAATTTTTCAACTCTTAGGGGGTTATTTATTAAAGTCCAAATGCAGCTAAACACTTGAAAAATTTGATTTTGTTTACAATAAAATCCGGATTTTTAGTGTGAAAAATCTAGGGAATTCTAGTTTGTTTGGACTTTTATGTTAAAAAATCTGATAAATATGGATTTTGATAAATAACCCCTTTAATTGTTTGGTCATTTGGAGGTAGATTCTCAGTATTCATTTGTTTCTTTCACCCTTTGTTTTGACTGTTTTGTTAGCCAAAGTCCTTTGTGCAAGAAACAAACAGGGGGTGGCTTTAATTTCCCTGTGCAACTTGTTTAACTCAAGAAATAACCAAAAAACATAGATTTTTCCTGCTAAAAATATGAGGCAAAATGTATGTCCAGCACAAGTCATATTTGTTGCACTTATGTTGAACAAGGGGGTTTACCACCCCATTAACATTTCTATTAGTTAAATAGAATATTGTAAAATGAGTAATAGAAAATTAGTGAGGCTCAATTATAAACACTGGGATAATTTGCACCCGGGCAGTAACGCATGGCAACCAATCAAAGGTTTGCTTTCATTGTTCCACATGCAGGTGGCTAAAAAAAAGCCTGGTTGCAATGGGATCAAATGTGAGGTTTTTCCAATACCAAATCTGGGAAATACATAGACAGATCCGGACAAATTAGGACAATTTGATTGGCTTGAGATTGGATCAGAAGTTGGGCCAGCGTCTTGAACAGACCAAAAGCTGCCGACTCAGTCTAGTGGGGCTGAGATGGCATTTTTTACTGGCTCTGGCCTGGTCACCATTATGCCTCCATTATGTTTACAATGTTTCGGTTACACTGTTTAAAGCTAATGTCTACCCACAAAAACAATACAGCACTTGTCCCCCCTCCCGAATAAAAGCCCTGCTATAATTCAATTCCAATGCAATTTCTGTAGCCGTTTCCCCAAGTTGGAGTATTACCATAAAATAAATCGGCTTTCTGCATGGCGTGCGCTTTATTTATATATTTTACAGATGTCAGAAAATCCTTTGTCAGATGAATCGGAGCATAAAAATAAATCTTGTTCTCTTTTTTTTATGCCTTTGTGTATTTTTTTTTTAACATTATCCCATGATTTAAATGTTATCTTAAGGGGAAACTAACTGTGATGTGTTGCCTTTCGCCTGCCGCACCAGCGAATGTTTATACTCCCTTAAGTTATATGTTATGTCAGCTGCAGAAATTGGAAGACTAACAAACACCTTATGGGCCCTTTTTTTATGGCGTCTCCTCTTGCATCCATACATACATCTGCAATCGAGCAAGTGACTGACACCGCGTGAACTACCACTTCAGGCTATAATCAGCATGCCGCACAAGGGGAAACAAAAAAAAAATGGCAATACAATCACGAAAACTGAATTCAATTATTGCACATTCTTTGTGATTTGGTATTTTGTTTTATTATCCAATTCGGCTGACGTGAAAGCAGGGATGTGTTAGCCAAGGTGATGCCCCAGTGAGAGGCTTGGTGCTGTATAATTATAGATATTGGATCACAGTTATGTTGTCCATACATGGGCGGATAAAGTTGCCAATGTCGGTTGTTCAGACCAATTTGACAGCTTATCTGCCCGTGTATGGGGGCTTCTGACAGGTCTTCCCGATCAATATCTGGCCACGATATCGATCGGGAAGGTTTGATTTTCTTCCGACCCCTCTTCAGAGCCCCCTTGGCGTCATCATAATCTGATTGTTCGACCGTACAGCCGAACGTTCGGATTACCCCCGATATAGCCCTGCCGTGTTAGTGGCATATCGGGGAAAGATCCATTAGTTTGGTGATGTCCCCAAAAGACCGGATCTTTGTATCTATGACCAGCTTAAGGCACAAAAGGCTACAGAATCCTGGAGGAAATGGTTTTGCTGATCCAGAGCGTTGGTGTATATATTATAGACATGGGGTTCCCAATGGTGTCAACCCATAATCAACATTCAGGTGTTGGGGAGTAACACAAGCATGAAAAAAAGTTCCCGGTGATGTCAATTAAGGGCTGTGATTGTCCATTTGTAGCCCCTATGTTGACTTGAGGAGGCTCTGTTGGTCAGTACAACTGGTTTTTATACAATCAAAACTTGCCTCCAAACTAGGAATTCAAAAATAATCGCCTGCTTTGAGTCCACTGGAGGAGCACCTAAGGCCTCCAGTAGGATTATTGACAATAGTATTCTGAGGGAGCACATAAAGGGAATATAAACCCAAGAATAACATTTTGCCTAATGAAAGAGCT